>LNAC01000726.1:399701-669289 GCA_002007465.1 Ailurus styani | reverse complement strand
GGCTTTAACCCACTGAGCCACCCAGGCGCCCTTTTATTGTTTTCATTTGAAGAATTCCTTTTTTTAAAATTAGTTAATTTATTTTTATTTAAATTTTTTTTTTTAAGATTCTATTTATTTATTTGACAGAGAGAGCTCAAGCAGGGGGAGAGCAGCAGGCAGAGGCAGAGGGAAAAGTAAGCTCCCTGCTGAGCAGAGAGCCCAACATGGGACTTGATCCTAGGACCCTGGGATCATGACCTGAGCTGAAGGCAGATGCTTAACTGAATGAGCCACCCAGGTGCCTCCACCCACCCTTTTTTTTAAATTTAAGTATAGTTGACAGACAATGTTACATTAGCTTCGGGCATACAACTTCATGATTTGACATGTTTATACATTATGCTATGTTTTGAGTTTTTCAAATTTCATCACAATCATTACAAAATATCAATCTTCCTGATGGTTTTAAGAACATATCCCTTCCCCCATAACTTGTTTCTTATTTTCTGTCTCTTAATTATGCTGAATATTATGAAGGGAGAGGGATTCGTATGTAAACTCTTCAATCATTACCCTGCAGCTTATTCTAGTTTTTTTTTTTAATATTTGTTTATTTTAGGGAGAGAGAAGGAGAGAGAGTGGGGCGAGTGGCGGGGAAGGGGCAGAGGGAGAAGGAGAGAGAATCCTCAAGCAGATTCCCTGTTGAGTTTGGAGAACAGGCAGCGAGCGTTTGATCCCAAGACCCTGAAGTCATAACCTGAGCCAAAATCAAGAGTTCCCTGCTAAATCTTCTGAGCCACCTAGGCACCCTGTTCTGTTTTTATTTTTGTTTGTTTGTTTGTTTTGCTAGAGTAGCACCAGTTGAGATGAAAAGAGATTTAACTGTATACACAAAAGCCATCATATTCTCAAGATCATTCTTGGAAGTCTGATTACTTTTAGTTGGAAATTTTGTCTTTGATCAATTAATTTTTCTGTTGAGAGTTCTGATCATTTGGTGATTTTCTCTTTAAAAGTTTAGTAATCTTTATTTGTCTATTTATATCGAAGATCAGTACATTAAAATTGAACAATATTTTTGTGATAAAATAGTACTTGTATTACTTTTTTAACCAATTCAGATAAAATACAAGGAAGTTTACCTCTGGCAATATTGAAACTCTGGGAGGAATCAAATTGCTGGACAAAGTATGAAGATATTGTATATTCTGCCTAACGGGATTTCCATTCCTCCTGCAGCTGGTTATACTGGGGGTACACAACCCTTTTCAGCACACTTAGCAGACAGTCTGGTATCTCCTATGCCAAAAGTCACATTCCTGAGTGCCTTTCTCTTAGAGTCTTAATAACAGGGCAAAATCTAATTATTTTTATTTTGTTAAGTTTCAAAAAGTCCACATAGCCTAGATCATCTTAAAATTAAAAAATTTAATGAAGGCATTTAAATTCTTACTCTGGCAATAGCCTTAGGCATCCAATACTCATTATCTGTTACCTTTAAGCTCATAAGAGGATTATATTATCTTCACCCTGTTGAGCTCAAGGTGGACACTTTTTTTAAATTAAATTTTATTTGTTCAGTGATAAGTTGGACACTTCTGAGATGAAATACTAGAAGTCAAGTTCATGGTTTTCTGTAACTCTTTTCTCTCTAACACAAGAACCAGTCATGTTCCAGATTGAGGCTTTTTAATAAACCTGCACCAGGGATGAAGGTGATCTGGATGAGAGGCATATCGTATAAGTAAGAAATAAAGTTCTCTTGCTGCAGATGTAATTTTTGTTGATATAATAAGACCCAATATTTGGGAATTATTTGTTACTACATGATAACCTCACCTTTCTAGACTGATACAATGTTTATACTTTTCATAATAATATTTTCTTTTTTCTAGCTCAATTTGTTATAAGAATGTAATATATAATACATATGCACAATATGTGTTAACTGACTGTTTATGTTATTGGTAAGGTTTCTAGTTGACAGTAGACTATTAGTAGTAATTTAGGGGGTAATCAAAAGTTCCATGAGAGATTTTGACTGCAGGGTGTTCAGTGCCCCTAATGTCCATATTGTTCAAGGACCAACTATATATATATATATATATAAATGCTAGCAAAGCCTAGACGATTGAAAAGCTGTGAAAAGATATTTTCAGGAATACATGGAAGAGTTATCATGTCTCGACTACACTATAAGTATCAGTATTTTTTTTAAGCCTTTATTTACTTATTTAAGAGAGAGAGAGAGAGAGAGAGAGAGAACAAGTGGAGAGGCAGAGGGAGAAGCAGATTCCCTGGTAATCAGGGGACCTGACTACACAGGGCTTGATCCCAGGACCCTGGGATCATGACCTGAACTGAAGCCAGACACTTAACCAACTGAGCCACCCAGGTGCCCCTATAAGCATCAGTATTGCTTTCAGTTGAGGAATTTGATGAAGATGACTATTCCAATTACAAAACGTGTGGAAGTGGTACAAAAATCTTCTTAGGACACAGATTTCTTAGATCTAAATATTTCCCAAAGCAAAAGCAGTCAAAGCAGCTAGTGTCAGTATTGAAACTGTAAATCCTTAGGAATGTAGAAGTCATGTCATTAGAAATGCCCCATACTCAATGTATTACTGGGGGTCCCAACATACAGAGATCAAAAGGAAAAGGACAATTCATGGATTCTGAATGTTCAAGTAAAGTATTTCATGTATGACCTGGTCAGTTAAGTTGAAAACATTTTACATTTCTAAACTTTGTAAAAAAAGCAACATACCTAAGAGGAGATAATATTAGACGTTTATTTTATCCCTGATATGTAAATATACTCATCACATTTAACTGTATAAAAAAGACTGCTTTCAAATATGTAAAGGTTGTACATCTAGCAAAATGAACAATTAGCATTTAAAAATAGCAGTCACCCCTAAAAGTTTAAGTCAGGATATTTTCCCTTTTTCAGATATCATTAGGTCTGCCATTGTCTGGAGACAATGATTCCTGGGCTCTGAGAAAATAATTTTGCATATAATAAAAAGGGTGAGGAATTTTGTTTTACTATGAAGATGATGATTATAAGGATGATGATGGTGGCTATGTGGATGAAAGATTAGTGTTTTGATGATTTTATGCACTACTGCACACATTTGAAGATTTAAAAATAATAAGCATAAGATTTTTGTTTGTTTTGTTATTTGAGTAGAGCTGACACACAATGTTACATTAGTTTTAGGTGTAAAACAGTGATTTGACAAGTTTGTACATAACACTCTGCTCACCACAACTGTGGTTACCATCTATCCTGTTTCTAAACCCATTTTTCGTGGTCGGAAAATGTTATATCTATATCAGGGGAAGGCAATCTAAGCTGAATCTCCCTAGGAATACTTACTTAATCTGGGCCACACATATTTTATGGTGAGAATAAACAAAGTAAGAATTTGGGAGAGATGAATTATTTTCTTAATTATTTTTAGTCTTTTATATTACATAAGTTTAATTTATTAGTTAAATTAAAGTTAAATTAAAATTAAAGTTAAATTATTCTGGATTCATAATTTGTTTTGTTTTTGTGCCTTCTATGCCTGCCTTCTTCAGGATTATTTGAACATTTTTTAGAAATTCATTCCAGGGCGCCTGGGTGGCTCAGTGGGTTAAAGCCTCTGCCTTCAGCTCAGGTCATGATCTCAGGGTCCTGGCATCGAGGCCCGCATCGGGCTCCCTGCTCAGCAGAGAGCCTGCTTCCCCCTCTCTGTGCCTGCCTCTCTGCCTCCTTGTGATCTCTCTCCCTCTGTGAAATGAATAAATAAATAAATCTTTAAGAAATTCATTCCAATTAATATATTGGCTTCTAGGCTACCTCTGTTTACAGTATATTGTGACTGTTCTAAAGCTTACAGTACACACTCTTAACTTTTCATAGTCTTGGTGGAATTAATTTTCTACAATTTAAGAAATTTTTCACAAAGCAGGTTTATTGATCACCTCCCCTATCCATGATGGTGTAGTTATCATATGTATTACAATCTACATACATTGCAAACACTGGAAGACACTGTTGCAAACTCTGCTTTGAATAGTCATGCATGCTGCAAAGAAATTAACAGAAGATTGTCTTTCATATTTACCCAGATATTTATAACTTCTCACACTCTCCTTAGCTTCCTAAATACCCAATTTTTTATCTGATACTATTATTCATAATCCTGAAGAATTTCCTTTTTTAATCACCTCTTGAAATGCAGGCGTGCTGGTGATGGGTGTTCCCAGTAGTGTTTGAAAATGCCTTAATTTATCTTCATCC
This sequence comes from Ailurus styani, assembly GCA_002007465.1. Lineage (NCBI taxonomy): Eukaryota > Metazoa > Chordata > Mammalia > Carnivora > Ailuridae > Ailurus > Ailurus styani. The sequence goes on along the minus strand of LNAC01000726.1, from coordinate 665,010 downwards.
TGGGACACTATCAATGATATTACACTATCAATGATATTGAATTCTGGTTTGGCAGGTGTTTTGTTTTGTTTTGTTTTTTTCTTGAGATGACTATTCCATTATTTCTTATTTTCATTACTCATGAGTTTCTGGGCATATAGGTGTTATTTATTATTCTCTGGTTGCTTTCAAGATCTTTTTTATCTCTTTCAGAAGTTTGAGTTTAATGCATCCACTCATGACTTGGTTTTTATTTATCTTATTTGGGTTTTGTTGGGCTTCCTGAATTTAACTTAGTGTTTTTCAACAAATTTGGAATAGTTTCAGACATTATTTCTTCCAATATTTCTCTGCCAATTGTTTTCGTTTTCTCATAAGGTCCTAAGTACTTTTGTCATAACTTTTGATGTTATCACATTGATATCTTTTAAAAATTATTTTTGTTCTCCACTGAGATTGCATTACTACTCTTATCCAATCCAGACCATTTGAGGGGAACAAGAGCTAGATATTTACATGTTGCCTTAGGAGGAGCCACAAAGAAACATAGGTTATAATTCAGGGAAGAACCTCATAAAATGAATGGCAGAGCAACTTTCTAAATGCTGAAGTCTTATTTTATCCATAAATTTACGCTCATTAATTACCAAGAAACAAAATTTTACATTAGCAAATTTGGTACATGACCTTGGAAAGACACAGCTCCGTACTTTTCGCATTTTCACTGGAATTCAGTGCCTGGAAAGAACACACTTTCTGGTCTGTTTCAATAACAGTAAATTTTAAAAAGGCACCGTCTTTCTCTGAATTTAGTACTGAAATGAGGACTATTTAACTCTGGGATCCAGAAGAGCCCATTTATTATGTTGAACACCTAATGTATATTCTCAGAAAGTTAGACACAGAGAAAATTATCATTTCCCTGACTTTTCCACAACTCTTTCTATTCTGAATTCACTCTTCATTAACACTCTCCTAATAGCCTTCCATATTTATACTATTCCAGTGGTTTTGATGGATCCCCTAACCCAAGCTCACTCTACCAAATAATTCCCATGGCTTCTCATGGGTACATATAAGACTTTAGGCACCTTTTTATGAATGTGTTTAGATATGTAGAAAATACTTTGGGAGAAAATTGGGAGGTGTTCCACATCAGAACGTATTAAGCAGTTTCTCTCTTATTTTCCCCATTTTCAATAGTAAAAGTGCATGCGTGTGGATGGGATGCTCCAATATTGGAAAGAGGGCATTTTAGTGTCTTCTTCCCCCAGACAGTGTAGGTTTCCCAAATATAGGAATCAAAGAGGTTATCTTGTCAAATCTTGACAGTCCCTTTCATATTTCTTCAATTCAAAAAAAAAAAAAAAGATAGCCTTTAAATATGTCCAAAACAACACATTCTGGGAGAACACAGGGGTTCTTCAGCACTGAGAAAAGGAAAAGTAATCGTGCCTTGATTTTCAAAATGGGAATGCATGTCCAGTAAAAAATTACTCTTGTTCAGTGTCCATACATGATGTGTTGAATTTCTCAAAAGCCTTGTTTGAAATGCAATAGCTGATGTATATGATTGAATTGGTTAAATCAGATGGTATTTTTGATGCCACAGTAAACTAATATATTGAAACAATAGAAATTTGGATAGGTAAAAAAAGTAAGACAAAGTTTTGGACTTCTAGTCTTCTTGAAATCAGAGTTTATTAAATATTAGAGAAACAAAATAAGAAAAGAAGACATACAGCAAGAACTTAGTGTGGTTACACTTTATTTTAAGGATCTTTAGGCATTATATTATTTATTCTTCAGATCAGCCCTATTAGGTGGCTACAATATGGTCCTCATGTCAGATGATTAAATTGAAGCATAAAGTTTTTAAGTAAAAACGACTGAGATTTAGTGAATACTTATGTGCCAAGAGGGGCTTTTCAAATAATCTTCAAGTAACTCTATGAATCAAACCTGATTTCTATCATATTTTCCGGGAGAGGAGCCTGAGTCAGCAGTGCTGTAAACAAGTCATAGAGCCAAGAATGTGCGTTCAGAAATTACATCGAAGTGACCTGGTTTCATTGGCTATGTTCTTAAACTTTACACCGTACTGCTTAGTCCCCATTTTTACATTGATTAGAGGCCCTGGTGAAAGCACCTATATGATGACAATTACCACTAATCAAAACTTCCTTCTGCGAATATTTGTCATAGAGGAAACACACACACACACACACACACACACACAAATAGATGGGAAGTTAAAAAAATAACTGAGCTTTTAAATTATTTTTCAATATTGTTTTTTACAAACAAACTTACTTATCTCATAAAATATAACAAAAAAATATTTCTGTGGCAATTATAGTAGATTAGGTATATTCAGTGATCTACATTTCTTCCATTTGACCACTTTGAAAAGAGTATACTTTGCAGACAATTAAAGGCAGGTTTGGTCATGTGACTTCTCTTCACAATACAATGTGAGTGAGAAAGTGACATCTTATAAGTTCAGGGCCCCGACATTAAGAAGCACATATCTCCCTTCCCCCCTATGGTCTAACTGAACATAATAAATAAAAATGAAATAAAATAAATCTTAAAAAAATAAAAAAATAAAATATTAACTAAAAAAAAGGACATATCTACTGGCTCCTCTGAGAGCTACTAATATCTGTTATAAAAGGTCATATACCAGGTATCTCAGTGCTCTAAGAATAAAATGCATAAGAAAGATCTGAACTGAATCTGTAGTCTGGAGTCAAATTCATACATGCTCAGCCCACATCAACTGAAACAATGCCGAAGTATAAATGGTTGAATGAGGAATAAATTTAAATGATTTTTAAAGAATTTTTAAAAGATTTTATTTATTTATAAATGAAAGAGAGAGAGTGTGTGCACAAGTAGGGGGAGGTTCAGAGAGAGATGCAGGCTCCCCACTGATCAGGGAACCGTCCATGGGACTCGATCCCAAGACCCTGGGATCATGATCTGAGCCAAAGGCAGTCGTTTAGCCAAGTGAGCCCCTGAGGTGCCCTTTAAATTATTTTTAAATGTTAATGCAATCTTGGGCAGTTTGTAGCACAACTTTAGCACTTAGTTACAACTGCTATTTACATATTGTATGAAATTAATCTTGAATATTCATGTAATTTCTCTAGAGAAGTTTAGGGAATAAATATAGAGAATATAAAGAACAAGGCTATATTCAAAGAGATAGTGTATATGAAATACTAAGTCATTTTGCAAGTTATAATCAAATGTAAGCTTATTCCCTCTCGTGAATGAATTAGGGTAGAAATATCTCTGAATAATTATCAAATTACTAAAGGCTTTCCTAAATTCCATCAATACCCAGTAGTTTGACTCACATGAGTATCACTATACTTTTAATTCTTGTTTTCTTTTTTATTTAACATTTTTTCCCGTTAAAATATTTTTCTATTTTTCTATTGTGGTGAAGAGTGGCAAAAGTAGGGATGTGGAGAATTTAATAAAATAGGATATCTTCCAAGCTATCTGCAATCCAGGTGAGGAAAAACAACAAGAAGAAAACATATCAAAGAACACTGGTTATTATCCAGTGAAAATACCAATCATGGCCAAAAAATGAACCTAATCATTAAAAATGCTGCACTAGAATAGATTCAGAAGATAGATGTTGGTTCCATTCTCTGAGGACGTGGGACAGATGTGTATGGCTTTTATATAGCAACACTGTGGCTGTTGCATGATATATTTGAGTGCCTTTTTTTTCTGTTTTGTTGTTGTTGTTTATAAAAATTTATTGAAATTGAAGATTTGATCTTCAATCCCATGAGCATCTGTTCAGGTGACTTTCAACTGGTAAGCAGCTCTCATAACTGAATTGCTAAACGCCCTCTAAATCTTCAGGTTGACAAGTATGCCTGGGCTTAGAACTCCTTGTTCTAGGCCTTGTAAGCTACCCCAACTCTTCATGCCTTTATACGAAAACACAAACTCAGCCCCCAAGCAAGCCATCCATGATAGTGGCCAGTAAGCCCAAATAAGATTGGTCAAGACCCATCAAAAACTCAAGTCCACTCTTTCAACTTCCGGCTAATTATGTTTAGTGCCTGTTTGCCCATAGCTGGGGCATGGAACTTGAACTTTAGGATCTTGACAGCCACTTCCACCCCTTTGGCACAGAACTGTCCATCAGAAGCCATTAAAAGCCACATTGAATTCATGCCCAACACCATTCCTAGGGAAAAGATTAGGATTTTTAAGAACATTTTGTTCTAAAGTAAGTCTGAGTATGTCGTTTTTCTATCGTGTATACTGGGTCGTTTACACCACCCATAATTTCATGACTGTAAAGTGTTCCATAAGTTGGAAAAAGTGCATTGCACAAAGGTTGGGAACCCCTGACGTAACTAACAATGCACTACTGAATGCAGCCATTGAGAGAACCATGTGGGGAACCCCAACCACCGGCCTTCCTGAGCAAGAGGCCAAAGGAGGCCCTAGTCATGGTCATTAACAAAGGCCCACTCAGGCGACTCATAATGTGCATACACACCCTGAGTGCCTGTTAACAATTTAGTACTCTCAGCTCCAAATGGATCCCTCACTGCCCTGTTCTCAGGTAAAGGAGCTAGATCCTATAAACTTTTCCTTGTCACCTCACACGAGGTTGAGTTTTATTGGTAAAAGGCAATGGAGAGACACAGCAGAAAGGGCTCTTCTTCTGGTTTCATGGTGTTTTCATGGTGTTTGGCCACTATGGCTTGGTTGCCAGCTGCACGCACGCAGGAAGTCCTGTGTATTCAACCTCCAGCAAATATTTGTGGCCAGTCCCAGACACAGCTTCCTGCCCTCTGCTCTGTGCCTCCTAATAGTCTGGCACGGAACTCTTCCTGCCTGCCAGTCATGGCCTGAGATCCATCCTCACCTAGTTCAGCCTGTGGACTGTGGAGCTGCTCTGTCCCAGGCCAACACAGTCAGCATGTCTGCCATGAAGCTGTGTGTGTCCACATTGTCTTCAGTGATATCTAACTCCCATCTTCAGAGTTAGACCTGTCTTTCTCAGCGATTGCTACTTTGGGTACTCTCCTTTTACTCTAAGGTACTCTTATAATTTTCCTTATCTTAACAGCCTTTCCTCTTAATAAGCTTTCCCTTACAAATAGATAATAATTGTTTACACTGAACTTCTCCTGGTTTCTGTCTCCCGGCTCAATTCTGATTGATAACATTGCCACCAGGGGTTGTCATTTGCAGTCTCTTTAAGGACTGTGAGAAATCAACTCATCTGGAAATACGAGTGGAATTATTTACCTTAGTGAGAACTGTATAGTAACACTACTTGATATAATTTGTAATTTACGATTTAATAAATAACAAAAGCTTAAGAAATGTATAATATGTACCTAAGTATATATTTTTTGCATTAATAAAATTAAGATTGAAAAACAGTTCTATGATACCAAGGGTGAAACCTCAGGTACACTTTGGATTTTGCGTGATTATGATGCACCACTGCAGGTTCATCTTTGGTAACAAATGAACCATTCTAGTGAATGATGCTGATAATGGGAGAGGCCACGCATGTGCGTGTACAGGGACAATGTAGGCTAGCTCTGTACTTTCCTCTTAATTTTGTTGCTAATCTAAAATTGCTCTAAAAATAATACTTGAAAAATATCTGAGAAAATAATTGTATGCCTTTTGAAGAAAAGAGAACTATTTTCTTTACAGATGGTGAGATAGCATTATGACAAAATTAAGTAGCTAACATGCCTGGTGCTTACAAACATATGCTTTCATTTCTAAACAGGAGTCAAAAGAATATTGGCTTGACTCAAAATAAAAAAATGGGCAATTCTTGTCACTCTCTGAAGATACTGACATCCTGAAATACAGAGAATTATATCTCATTAATCTTAGCAATACATAACAAAATATTCTATTGAATAAACAATTTATTTTGGCAAATGGTTGTATATCTAAATCTGAATATGCCTCATATAATTTTTCTATAGAAACACCTCAACAATTGTGTTTATATAGTTGTTCACATGTTGCTTTTTTCTTTGTAAGAGTAATTCTTTTAAGTCATGAAACATAAATATTCTCAAGAAGCTTACTTTTTGGAAAAGAAAGACGAGGCTTTTGGCCACACAGGTGAATTATAATGACTTCTCTTGGAGGCTTCAACCCATGAAGAATGAATGAAGACATTCAATGAACGCTATAAGAAAGCAAATTTTATTAGAAGTCAAATAAAAGCTCATATTCATTTGAATTTTGTAGTAACAAAATTTAACTCTTTCTTCCTTTATAGAATCTTTTAAATTACCATATAATGTTACACACTGGACACATTATGAAAAGATCATAGTAGGAGTAAGCCAAAAGGACAAACTTACAAAGGCAACAATTTCAGGGTTATAAAAATTGATCAAAGGTTAATCATATTTTATGAAATATCTATCTTTGAAAAGCTCCTAGTGATTCAAGTAAGAAGCAGCACATCTCTAGTCTTCTTGCCCAGCAGTGCTCCTATGCCTCCCTGCCCGCCCACAGTAGCTCCATGATCCAGAAGCTTGTTCCACAATTTGGAGAAGCTGCAGAAAGTAATGGTGATGGTGCCACAGACTCAATCAGCAATGGGGAAGGGACTGAAATAGCCCATTGACTTTTCAGCTCAGAGTGATGATTTCTCTTGGTACAAATGAGGAAAACCCATATGTTTACTATTCAGAGGTTGTGGTCCTTGTGTCAAGCACTGTGATTCCCATAAATACTGAAGATACTGTTAGTGAGAGTAGAAGAGTTGACAAGAATTCTCTACACATTCTTGGCTGATGGGAAAAATATATATATACACACACATATATACATATATATGTGTGTATATATATATATATATATATATATATATGATAGAGAGAGAGAGAGAGAGAGAGAGAGAGAGAGAGGAGACCAAGATGAAATCAGTAGAAAGTAGGAGCAGAAGAAGGTTTCAGAACTACTAGTGAAGTTATGAGCACTCCTCTCCCACTCTCTCACTCTGTCTTTCTCTCTCACACACACACACATGCATACACATCACATGGCAGAGGGTGGAAGCCCTACTGACTTGTAGTCTTTGAACACAGTCTTTTAAAAAAATTAGTGGTTGACATCTAAGCTATAAAGGCACAAGGGCAATCCCTAGGAATGTTGGCTTAAAAATAAAAATAAACAGTAAGAATTTGGAAAAACTGGGCAGACATATCAGCAGGCAGACTTAGAAGATTCTGCAATAAATTTTATGCAAGTTTCCACAATAATATATCAAAGAAAGATGAAATAGAATGCATAGTTACTAAATTATATTATCAAAAATTCTACCTAAAATAATGTAAATGACATGAAAAGGAACTGGGAGGGGCACCTGTGTGGCTCAGTCAGTTAAGTGTATGACTTCTGGTTTCATCTAGAGTCATGATCTCATGGTGGTGGGATTGAGCCCCTGTCAGGCTCCACAGTCAATGCAATATGCTTCAGATTCATTCTCCCTCCCACTCTGCCCCTCCCTGCTTACATGCGCTCGCTCTCTCTTTCTCTAAAATAGATAAATAAAATCTTAAAAAAAAAAAGAATGGAAAGGAACTGGAAAATGTCTTCCATACTAAGGGAAAATATGGTCTACAGACGCTTGTATGGGGATAAGATGTTAAATTTATTTGAAAAAAATATTTTAAAGTAATATTTAAAAATCTATGTAAATTATAAAGAAAACTATGTTCAGATAATTAAATGAAAATATTATGGCAGCAATAGATCAAGTAGGAATTATCAGTAGAGAAATAAAATTATGCAATTAGACCACAGAAATTCTGAGTTTATAAATACATACTTCAAATGAAAATTTCATTATATTGGCACTACAGAAAATTTGTGTTGCAGTAGAAAAAATTGATGAAATTGTCAAAGGAGTAACAGAATTTATTCAGAGAAAGAAAAAAGAAAAAGTAACAATGTTCAGGACATTCAAAACAGCAACAGGAAAACTAATATAGGTCTAAATTCAAACTTAGAAGAACAGCAGAGGCAGAAAAAAAGAAAAAAAACAATAGAAAAAAACAATCCTAGGTCACAATGAATGAACAACTTCTTAAATATTGAAAAAGTAGTCCTGGACACCAGAGGCTTAGCAAATTATTAGTAGAGCACATAGATATCCACAACAAAGACATCATAATGAAAAGGCTGAAGAACACTTCCAAAGAGACAAGAAAGTATTCCTGAGGGAGCAGAATGGATCATGAGCTGACTAGAGTCAGTGTGAAAATCAGGGAATGGAGGATCATATCCTCCACCTCCAGCAGCCTTAGACCACATTATCTACCACATAATCCATACATTCCCTGCACACTGTTTCAGATTGTAGGGGGATAACATCAGCAAGATGAAGATACAGGAAGCCCTGGGCCCTAAATTCCCCATGTAAACAATAATTTAAAAATATATCCAGACACAAAACCATGTATATTCAGTCTAGCCATTTTTGATGAGGGTGCCAAGACCATTCAAGGGAAGGGACAGTATCTTTCACAAACGGTGTTGGGAAACTGATGATCCAATACAAAAGAATGAAATTGGATGCCAATATTTACACAATATACTAAGGTTAATTCAAAACAGGTTGAAGTCCTAAACACGTGATGTAACACTATAAAATTCCTTGAAGAAAATATGGGGGAAAAGGGAACAACATTGTATTTGGCGATGGTTTCTCGGATATGACAACAAATGCAAAGACTACAAAGGAAAAGTCTGTTGTAGACAAGTGGGCTACATTAAACTAAAATGTTTCTCTGCCTCAAAGGGCATGATCAACAGAATGAAATGACAGTATAGGAAAAAACGCTTGCAAATCATATATCAGACCAAGGATTCATATCCAAAACATATAAGGAATCATATGAGTTAGTAACAACAATAACAAAAACCAAATAACCCAATTTAAAAATGGGCCAAGGAATTACATGGAGATTTTTCCAAAGAAAATATACAAATGATTAAAAACATATGAAAGAATGCTCAATATCACTAGTTATCAGAGAGAGGCAAATAAAAACCTCTATGAGATATTTCCTCATACTCCTTAAGATGGATAGTATAAAAAAATAGTGTTGGTGAAGAGTCTTACCAATACACTGCTTTTGGGAATGTAAACTGGTGAGCCATTATGAAAATATGAAAAACAGTATGGAGCTTCTTTGAAAAATTGAAACTAAAATTACCATTTGGATCAGTAACTCCACATATAGGAAAATATAAAAGAATTGAAAGCAAGATCTCAAATAGATATCTGTATACCCATGCTGACTACAGCATTATTCACAGGAGGTAAGTGGTAGAAGAAGCCCAAATGTACACTGATGGATGAATGGATCGAGAAAACATATACACATAGCAATATAATATTATTCAGAACTTGGAAAGGAAGGAAATCCTGTCACATGCTACAACATGAATGAAACTCCAAGACATTATGCCCCACCCATAGGGTTCCATGTCTTGGCTCTGGGTCTTCACTGTAAAGGGTGCTCCTGCTGCTCTGAACCACACCCCTATCCCAGGCCTGGACCCTGAACTGCCATTGCTAACACCGGGTTGCTGCTGCTTGGACCCTTTCCTCCACCTATGGAAGCTCCAGGTTCTGACCCATCATTGCTAGGGCCAAGCTCCCACTGCCTTGTGCCCCATTTTGTAGGTCCCTTAGCAGGGTTCTGAGTCCTCATTGGTGGTACTGTACTGCTGCATCCCAAGACACAATTTCAGCTCCCAGGTCACAGCTTGAACTGTTACTGGGGGCTAGACTGCGAGAGCTCTATGATCAGCTCCTTGAGTCCTGACACATGACTTGAAAAAACCACCACTGGGTCATGCTGCTGCTATCTTGTGACTGCTACTTGGGACAGAGCTGAAACTTCAACTTCTTGTCCTCAGACTGTGCTGCTACTACACTCTGCCCCACTGCCGCATGTCCCAAATAAACCTTGTCATCCAAGAGCCCATCTTACTGCTACATTCTTCCCTCCAGCCAGCCAGAATCACATGGTGAGTCCCTGAGACCCAAGTACAGTTTCCAGGGAATACGTGCACATGTCTCCACCCCAGACCCCAGTGCCATAGCCACAGCAAGTGGACCTGTGCACCAACACCCAGTTCCTATGGTGGCTCCACCTGTGCCTGATCCTGGATGACAGCTCCAATACTGCTTTGAGAGCTCTGAGGTCAGCATACTATGCCAGGCACCAAAAAGGATCCTCTCAGGAAGAACTTCTTTCCATGGATGAGACAGGAAAGAGTGGGATAATATGTTTAATGTGATCAAAGGGAAAATGACCTGTCAACCAAGAATACCTCACTCAGCAAAGGTGTCATTCAGAACTGAAGAAGAGATAAAGACATTTTTAGCATCCCCAAGGATAATGTGTCAAAGTTTTTAGCTCTCACCCCAGATGGCAGTCAGAGGAGAGGAGCAGCATGGTCCCAATGGTGGTCAGTTAATGCTACACGTCAGAAGAAATTTTAACTATTAGACTGCCCTAGGGAAATGCTAAAGTGAATTCTTTAAGCTGAAACAAAAAGACAAAAATAAGTAACATAAAAACATACAAAAATAAAAAATCACTGTAGAGGCCAAAGGAAAAGGATATCGGATCCTGGTAAAGGCAATGATTTTGTGGATAAGTCACCAAAAGCATAAGCAACAAAAACTAAAATAGGGTCATAAATAGGGATCAAATTTTTGAAGGATGGAGATATTTAAAGTAATAGACAAGGGAATAAATTAGAAGCAATGATGGAAGGAAATGTGGGAAATTTTCAAACATGTGGAAAAGTGACACACTTCTGAAAAATGCATAGTTCAAAGATAAAATCTGTGAAAATATGTTGTAGTGGATGATACTAAACTGAGGCTATATCAAAACTTTTAGGGTGGAACTGAAATAGTGTTTAGAGACAATTCAAAGCTTTGTCACTTCTACTCAAAAGGAAGAATGTTATGAAATGCATGATCTGATGACCTTTTCAAGAAGCTGTACAGAGAAGGGCCAAGTAAAGTTAGAGAAGAAAGAAATGATAAGCATATATTTAGCTGAAAGCTGATTCTGAATTGTGTATAGTAAAATAACTCACAGTAGCCCCAAATGGATCAATAGCCAAATATCCAAGAGCATCAGCAGTGGTATGGATGAGTACATTATAGCAGAATCAGGCAATGGAACAGAAATGAGTTTGGATGATGGAAAACCTCATACAACTGTATAGATGAATTGCACAAGTTTTGCTTCCCCTGAAAGAGCCAGGAAAGAAAGAATACATGCTGTATGATTCCATTTATGTGAAATGTTTTTTAAATGCAGATAAGAACATTAAAGGGGCATTTTGTAGTGATGGTAAAATTCATATTCTCATTCCATGTGATGATGACACTTGAAAATGCAGCCATCTATTTGCATATATAGCACTGCATCCATCTTATGTACATTATACCATAACAAAATTACCATAAGAGAATATTTTGAAAATATGCAAACATATTTAAAACTAGACATAAAATTGAAAATAATCCTACCAAACACAATTTTTGAAAACCAAAGCAAAAAAAAAATATCAGAAGTGTGGTTACAACTTCTAATACAATTTTATCTGTCATTCAGAAAGCTTTTCACACTCAGTTACAGAATATTCAGATGTTTATGAATAAGGAAAAATGTAATGCCAGTTGAACACCAAAAATAAAGCCTTGAATGTAGAAAAAAGGGGTTAATAAGATATGTTATGTGCATTTTGATGGGAATACTTCAAAAAAAGAAACTTACATGTTAGTGGCAATCGTAAATAGATTTACAATGTGTAAAAATAAAGGACCGTGACATAGTAGGTTTATTGCAGCACTATCATGTTGGATTTATATTTGAAATTCCATAATCATAATTCTTCACATTAGCAGAGTAAAGAAGATCAAATGATGTGATTTTTCTGATGCAGAAGGCAACTGATAAAATTAATATTCATTCTTATTTAGAAAAATATCTTTAGCAAGATAGAAATAAGTAGGAAACATCCATGCAAAGATCTAGAATAGATATAACTCTGGAAACTCTAATATAAACTCAATGTTAAAAAAAGAATAGTTTTTAAAGGATGAAATCAACATAAAAATACACGAGGAGATTAATGAAACAGAAGTGCAAAATTTATATCCACACATATTTGGAATGTAGATTTCAACAAAGAAACAAATCATTCAGTGGAGAAAGTATAGTCTTTTCAACAAATATTGTGGAAAGAATGGAGTATCAAATATTATTAATAAATTTATACTTTATACTATGTACAAAGATGCGAAAATTGATCATACATAAGCGTAAATAATAAGATTTCAAGATGTATTAGAAAAAAATGCATGACCTAACATTGGGCAGACATTAGGACACCAAAAATATGATCCATAAAAGAACAAATTGCTGAAGTGTAGTTCATCAGGATAATTTCTACTCTTTGAAGGGAAAAGAGAGATAAATCATAGACTTCAGAGAATATATTTACAAATCATAATCTCATAAAAGCCTTGCTACCAGAATACATAAAGAATTCTCAAAGTATAATAACAAAAATTAAAAATATAACCAAAATATTTCAATAGTTAACTTCATCAAAAAACGTATGGATGGCAAAGGAGTACAAGTAAAGATACTCAACACTGTCAGTCTTAGGAACATTCAAATTAAAACCACTACAAATCAGACTTCTGGTTCTGGAAAGATAGAGAAGATAAACTTTTCATCATTCCTCCCACCAAATACAACTAAAATCCCTGGACAGTATATAAAGATAACACAAGAAGCTTCAGACAGGTGATGAGAAAGCTGACAGAACCAGACACTCTAGACCCAAGGAATGACATGGTGAGCTCCCTGGAATTTCTCTTTCTCTCACATATCCCAGACTGGTGCCAGAGAGGCTGGCATCCCATAGGCACCAATGGGGACAGACGAAAGTCCCAAGATGTTTTTTCTCTCCAGTCAAAATATCAGAAAAAAGGCATGCTAGAAAGAGAAAATTTTTAGACACTAACTGCATTATCCCAAATCAAAAATCTATTTTCTTACAGTATGACAAACACAGCATCACAAAAAATAAATTCCCAATGGGTTATAGACCCTATTTAAGAGTTAAAAAATAAAGAAATAAAGAAAAAAGTAAATCCTAGAAAATAGCAGGCAATTATATTAATTAATTTAGACTAATTTCTGAAATAAGTCCAAAACAATCACTAACACCCAAGTGATAAACTGAACAAGAGTTACATTAATAACTTTTTGGTGCTTGGGGCACATGGGTGGTTCAGTTGGTTAAGCGGCTGCCTTCAACTCAGATCGTGATCAGGGTCCTGGGATCCAGCCCTGAGTTGGGCTCACTGCTCAGCTGGAGAGTCTGCTTCTCCCTCTTCTTTTGACCTTCCCCCTGCTCATGCTTGCTCCCACTGTCTCTATGTCCCTTTCTCTCAAATAAATAAATAAAATCTTAAAAATAAATAAATAGATCTATTTTGGTGATTAAAAATTCCAATATGGGAATAAAAATGCAAGTCACTATGTCAAAATATATTTGTATCTTATAAACTTTAAAAAAAGCTCACATCTAAAATATGAGAAGGTAATTCTAAGAAGGTAAAAGAAGATATCATCTAGGAGAAATGGACAAGAGACACACTCAAGCACTTCTCATTCTCACAAAAGAGAATATCCTAATGATTCATAGCCCCAAAAAATAGTACTGTTATATAACAACCAGAAATTATTATATTAATTTTTCTGAGACTACTGAGTTTTGGATTAAGGTGCTATTTGGTAAAATTTGTATTTATACAGTACATGAGAAAAATATTGGAATAATTTAATAAATTGAAAGCACACATAACTATAACCATGTAATTTCATTCTAATCCTTAGAGAAAAATGTATTAAAATTAAACATAAACACAATTATAATGTTATAGTTCTATGTTTGTATTTTATGGTGATAAATGTAATATTTATATGCCTAAATGTATCACATACTATATAGTCATGCATCATTTATAAATTATTATACATACAATGTGTGAAAAAAGACAAGGAAATGCTTTCCATAAAATAATTGTTCATAATGCCAACTACTAAAAGGAATTAAATTTCTGAGAATAGATTTTAAAACATTGCATTCATATAAGATAGAAACAGTGAACATTCATAAACCATAGACAAATTGAGAATATAGATGGATTACAAATATCACATGATAGCAAAAGGAGATACATATAAAAATGCATACTGCATGATCCCATTGATATAAAGTCCAAAAATAAGCAAATATATTTCATAATATGAAAATTAGCAAGGCTAATAAAGGCTCTAGGCTTCTATTTCAGGATCTGATTTCTAATTATGTGGTTGTAGCTCCTTTGTGATCAATTTCACAATGATATGCTTCGTATCTTTGATGTGTGGTAAAACTAAATAATTAAGTTTATTTTAGGCAAAACAGCATATATAGAAGCACAGTTCTCTAAGAAAAGTTAGATTGGAAATTCTCAAATGTACTTTAACAGTATAAAATATAAATAAAGTATTTAGAGTCAAACTATGGAACATTAGCAGACTTTAAAACAATAACAAATAAACTACAAATACAAATACAAACACAAGTACAAAACTATAGATGAAATCTACAAATATAATATTATAATATTAACCGATAAGCTCTAATAAAATGGAAGCATCTGAAATCTTACCATTTCCTCTTTATTATCTATAGAGAGCAGGTTAGAGTTCTTAGAAGCACAGGACACTGAACTCTCATTCCATGATTTTCTTTCAGTGCTAATGTAATAGCAATTGTTAGAATATGTAAGCCATTCTTTTGGACAGCAGTGATAAGCTGGAGAAAGATTATGAGATGTCATCCAAAAGAACTTTGAATATTAACAAATACAAATTAATTTACATTTTCGCATATGTATACATATATGTGTGCATAACATATCCATGTACACTCACAGGATGGTATGAATAGAACAAAATATGCTTACACACACTCAAGAGAGAATGGTTAGCCTATCATTCCCTAATTTATGAGTTCATATGGAGCAAACACAAAAATTTCCATCTCTATATGTCCTGAGAGTCACTGAAGGACGCCACTATTTATTTATTTATTTATTTATTTAAACATCTTACTTTTATTTTATTTTTTTCAGTGTTCCAAGATTCATCATTTATGCACCACACCCAGTGCTCCATTCAACATGTGTCCTCCTTAATACCCATCACCAGGTTCATCCATCCCCTACCCACCTCCCCTCCAAAACCCTCAGTTTGTTTCTCAGAGTCCACAGTCTCTCAAGCTTCATGTCCCCCTCCAATTTACCCCAATTCACTTTTCCTTTCCTTCTCCTAATGTCCTCCATGTTATTCCTTATGCTCCACAAGTAACCTCTTCGACATCAGCCATAGCAACTTCTTTCAATACATGTCTCCAAAGGCAAAGGAAACAAAAGTGAAAATGAAATTTTGGGACTTCATCAAGATAAAAAGCTTCTGCACAGCAAAGGAAACAGTCAACAAAACAAAGAGGCAACCCAAGGAGTGGGAGAAGATATTCGCAAATGACACTACAGACAAAGGTCTGATATCCAAGATCTATAAAGAATTCCTCAAACTCAACACCCCAAAAACAGATAATCATGTTGAAAAATGGACAGAAGACATAAACAGACACTTCTCCAAAGAAGACATACAAATGGCTAACAGACACATGAAAAAATGTTCATCATCATGAGCTGTCAGGGAAATTCAACTCAAAACCACATTGAGATGCCATCTTACACCAGTTAGAATGGCCAAAAGCAACAGGACAAGAAACAACAAGTGTTGGAGAGGATGTGGAGAAAGGGGAACCCTTTTACACTGTTGGTGGGAATGAAAGTTGGTGCAGCCACTTTGGAAAACAGTGTGGAGATTCCTCAAAAAATTAAAAATAGAGCTACCCTATGACCCTGCAATTGCACTACTGGGTATTTACCCCAATGATACAGATGTAGTGAAAAGAAGGGGCATATGTACCCCAAGGTTCATAGCAGCAATGTCCACAATCATAAAACTGTGGAAAGAGCTGAGATGCCCTTCAACAGATGGATGGATAAAGAAGATATGGTCCATATACACAATGGAATATTATGCAGCCATCAGAAAGGATGAATACCCAACTTTTGTATCAACATGGATGACTGGCGGAGATCATGCTGAGTGAAATAAGTCAAGCAGAGAAAATCAATTATCATTTGGTTTCACTTACTTGTGGAGCATAAGGAAACCGTTATTTAGAATAGTAAAATGATTTATCCCTTATCATATTATAGCAGGAAGAAATTTGAGGCAATGGGTAACAATGGATATGGGGATATGAGTGAGTATTTTTTCAGGTTGTCACATTAGAAGTAATACTCGCCTATAATCATTATTTCTGAAACTTTATTACATGATTTTCTAATTTATTTTCCTCAAAAAACCTATTATCATCTTCTCCTGGCCTAAGATAGAGATAAAATAGAAACTATGTTAATATCAGAGTCCTGAAAATGATGTTGTACCTTTTTGAATCCTTGTTTTCAGGGATGTTTTGTTCTTCTCCGTTCCTTCAGTAACTAGAAAAATTAAAGCAATTCTCACACAAACTTAATATTAAACTAAATAAATCAAAATGATATGAGTTTTTTAATTTGAAATTTGGTGTATTATTTAGAATGAGAAAATTCTGTAATACAATTGACTTACCAGTAAAAAGTTAATAAAATAATGAAGATGTGGCAGAAACTATTTCAAAAACCTAAAGAACAAACCTCACTATATCTTACAGTTTTTGATTTAACCAATCTGAAGAATTAATTTATCTCAATGAGGTCTCTGCTATAACTTATCTTTGAGCTATGAAATCTGAATATGTGTGTAATACTCTCTACAATTATTCTGTTATTTTTAATTTTGACAAAATCAGAGTAACCATTCCACACTTAAAGCATACATGTATTAAGATGAGATAAAAAATTCCATAATATTATGCAATATTTCAAGGTACTGATAATCATTAAAGGGAAAAATTCCCTTATAGTCATTCAAACACTTACTTACAAGGAATAACAGCTATTGTGACCACAGTGGACATCAAGACAAGGCAGATGATTCCCAGGATACCAGCAATGAGCCTCCCTGGACATGAAGGTAAATAGTTGGAAGAGAAATGAAAACACTGAGAAAGGATGGGGCAGTAAAAATCCTTTAGGAAATTTACATACGAGAGAACCAACAATGCACAGGGAGTCACATAGAAAAATTTGGACCCCAAACCTGCATCTACCATCGTAATCTTCTCTCAAAATACACCATTGCATTTACAGTAAACTTATTACCCCAGGAGATGTTGGTAAAGACTACAAATTATAACGCGCCTGGAACAAAGTTAGTCTTCAGGTATCAATTACAACATGATATTGCAACTTCAAACTCTGATCTTCAGAAATGAAAAATACGGGAGATCATTCCCTACTCATTTTCTCCACCCCTGCATGCCAACCACACATCATAGTACATCATACTACAGTTTTACTGTGTGCGTATTAAATGTTTTACCTTTGCAGTGGGAGTTCTTGTTTCTTTGAGGATCCTGAGAAGCATTTTGAAGATTTAATTCTGCATAGGTTATTTCCTGCTGCATTACTGAAGTGGAACTTTTGGTGCCGTTAGCTGTCATTTGCTGTCTTTTTGAATCCTTAACCTGATTGAGTTCTGCATAGGTAAGTCCTTGGTTATTCATCTCTGCATCTGAGTAGTATCAGGCCCAGTGCTGAATGGGACTGCACTGAAGGACTTGATGAAGTGTGTTATGTAATGACAAGATTGCTAGGACAGTCACACTGGGTGGAGTGTGTGGTGAGTGATAGTATTCATTTGCTGTTGAACAATGTAAAATCTGTACTAATTTCCTTAGAGTTTTAAGGAAGCAATTCATGATAGAATATGTTGTTTTTACAGTGGTATTCTATATTTGACAATAGTATTGGTTGGAAAAATGTAAAGCAATAAATTAGTAAAGAAGAGAGAAATTCAGGAATCATATTAAGATCAGATTCCACAGAACATTTCAATGGTAGTGGAATAACTGGGTTAAAATTAAAATCTTGTATTGAAAAAAAGTGCTGTACCAACTTTTTTTTGACAGCTTTTAAATCCATATTGGTTAAAATTTGAGTGGTCTAAGATTCAGGGTATTAGTTTTAGCACATACAGGAATTTCCTGTAGCATATGACTGTTATTGGGGGATTTACATTTCCTTACTAAAAGGTAGTGCAGTGTTATTAAGTGAATTTTTATTCTGAATAATTGTGGGATTCTAGAAGTCATTTAATTTAATTTTTTGATATTTTATTTATTTATTTGACAGAGAGAGACACAGCGAGAGAAAGAACACAAGCAGGGGGAATGGGAGAGGGAGAAGCAGGCTCCCTGCTAAGCAGGGAGCCTGATGCGGGGCTCAATCCCAGGACCCTGGGATCATGACCTGAGCCGAAGGCAGATGCTTAATGACTGAGCCATCCAGGCAGCTCTAGAAATTGTTTAATTTTAAAAGAAGATTTTATATGTTGAAAAATATTACATGACACACTAAACTTATCAGAAATCTGAACATTGAAAACAAAGAACAAAATATATTTTTTAAAAGTACTTATATAACACCAGAAATTGACAATCGATTTAATGATAAGGATATGAAATCATAAATTGATAATATAAGTATAGATCATTTATGGAAGAACACTGTTGGTACAAACCACAGAAAGATCTATGAATGTCAAAGGCGGTGTGGGCAGATATAGTTGTATAAGGAATTCTAATAAATCAAAGAAGTGTAATTTCATAATTCAATCAATGAGCTCTGGAGTCAGTGAAGTCTGAAATTACTCCTGGATCTCAAACTTACAAAGTATGACCTTTGTAAAATTAATTGGTGTCTAGTTACCAAGTTTTTACTAATCCAAAATGTGAATTAAAATAAAATATAATGCATATAAAGTATTTGTATCTTTTAGACTATGTAACATAATTCATTAGACAGGAGTGTCTTTCAGTATTGAATATCTTTTTTTTTTGCCAAGTTTGGATATGGTTTTAAAAGTTTTTTGAATATTTATAGTTAAGTTTAAATTAGCATTTTGCAGAAGTTACCTCATCTTGCTTTTTTTTTAATCTTTTTTTTTTTTTTAGGATTTTATTTATTTATTTGACAGAGAGAGAGAGAGAGATCACAAGTAGGCTGTGAGGCAGGCAGAGAAGGAAGCAGGCTCCTTGCCGAGCAGGGAGCCCGGTGCGGGCCTCAATCCCAGGACCCTGAGATCATGACCTGAGCCGAAGGCAGAGGCTTTAACCCACTGAGCCACCCAGGCGCCCTGATCTTGCTTTTTATGAAAAATCATATTGCTTTCATTCATCTAAGCAAACTCATGAGGAATTATGTTTGATCATTATGATTTAATGGATTCATTTTAGGAACCTATTTTTGAAGACTGGGCTAAATGTTAAATAATATATATAATTATATCTATAACTAATGGCAAATCCAAATTAAGTTTTCCTTTTCATGATGCTTATGGCTTTCACTTGAAATTTCATTGATCTGAAAACACAATTATGGGCATGTATATGTTATTAATTATTTCTCTACAGGTAAGAATTCAATTATTTTAAGAAATTCTCCAAGATATTTCATATCCATTCTTGTTTGTCACCCTGAATTGTTGGAATAAATATACCAATGTTCTCTGTGATTTGATTGTATATTAATTGTACCTCATGTTCATCCCATCTAGCATTTGTATCTCCCACTAAGTGAGGTGGCTAGGAGAGAGACAGCAGAGGAGTGACACATACCTTGTGTTGGCCAGAAAGTCCTGCATCTTCCAGTGGGAGATGAGGTTACTCTTGTAAACAGACAATATCTGTGGTCTTCACAGACTGCTGACCCTGTGAGAGCTCGGAGAGAGGCAATAGTGGAAAAAAGTAGATTTCATTTCTCATCAGTGTGTCACTTAAAATTTGAACAGGAAATTCTTACACTTGGGCTTTTTTGAAGCCAGGGTATCTCATCACACGCCTCCAGAATGTAAAGACTTTGAGCTTGTAGTGTGTCATTTAGTTTGTACCTTGGCAAGTGCTCCTAGGAAATTTTTATGTTCCAGAAGATGTGGGTCAGAGACTTGACCACCTAGGCTGTTAACTTCCTTTCACCTGAATCACAAACACTGAGTACCACCTAGACCTTGTGAAAAATATCTTAGATGTTTAAGTTTTACTTTTAGACAAGATTGCTAAATCTTGGCATTACATATTTTTTTTCTTATGCCCTTGCTATGTCATTTCTATTATACCAAAAATATTCTAAAATCATCATCCTGTTAACAGGCATTTAATGATATTTGACACTAATTCTGAAGACTTACTACATTTTCAACTTTATTGTTACTGTCGCAAAGACATCGATTTTCAAACTTATCTTTTCTTAAAGATTTTATTTATTTATTTGAGAGAAAGAGGGAATGAGCACAAGTGGGAGGGAGGTGCAAGGGAGAGGGAGAAGTGGAGTCCTTGCCTAGCAGGGAACCAGAAGTAAGGCTCAATCCCAGGACCCTGGGATCATGACCTTAGCTGAAGGCAGATGCTTAACTCCCCAGACTGAGCTATTCAGGCATCCCTCCAAATTTATCTTCTCAATTTTTCTGCCTTTCTTTAATATACCTGCAATCAATTTTGTTATTTGTAAATAAGTTATTTAGGCTTCTGCTGAAAAAACTAAATACAACAGTGAACAATATTGAACGATAACTCCATGCCAGAGATTTGAATACTAAATAATTACTCATATAACTCATTGAGTCATCCTCTGATGATAATTTGTTTCTATTTTAATAAGAATATTTATTGTGATTGATAAATGCCTAACTCTAATTATGTAGGGGGAAAAAGAATGTAATTTTTGAAAATTTTACTTAACTGAAAAAATTGGGAGATGGCCGAGAAATTACTTTTAAAACACAATTAAAGATATATGAACATCAAAAGATAAAACATTAAATTACCAAATATATCAATGGAATTCTTTTCTCTCTCTTTTTTTTACATTGTTGGAATTGATTTGCCAATAATTTCTGAAGATATTTGCATATATATTTCTTTTGGTCTATAGTCCTGTTTTCTTTTTTTTTGTTTTGCTTTGTTTTTTTGTAAAATTGCATGACAATTGAAATTTTATTTTTATGTATTGTATAGTTGGCATACAACATTATAATAATTTTAGGTGTAGACAAAGTGATTCAATACTTATACACATTATGATATGATCATCATGATGAAACTCATTTCCATCTATCACCATACAAAATTAATAAAATTTGACTATAATTTGACTAATTAATAAAATATTGACTATATTCCCTATGTTGTAATTTACATCCCTGTGACATACTTATTTTATAACTGAAACTTTGTAACACTTACTTCCTTTCACATATTTTAACTATCCCTTTTCCCTGCTCCCCTATGGCAATCACAACTTTGGTTTCTAAATATGAGACTATTTCAGTTTTGTTTGTTTTCAGATTCTACATTATCAGTTAAATCATATGGTATCTGCCTTTTACTGTCTAATTTCATTTAGCATTAAGACCTCTAGGTCCATCAATATTGTCAAAAATGACAAAAATTTTATTCTTTTTTATTTCTGAGTAATATTCCATCGTGTATATATGTATATATTTACATATATTACATATTATAATATATATATTACTTCTCCTTTATACATTCATCTATAGATGGACACATGGGTTGCTTCCCTATCCAGGCTATTGTAATGTGGCAATAAATATAGGGTGGATACATCTCTTCAAGTGAATGTTTTCGTTTTCTTCAAATAGACACCCTGAGTGGATTTTCTGGATATTATGTTATTTCCGTTTTTAATTTTTTTGAGGAACCTCCATACTCATATGCATTATGACTAAACCAATTTACATTCCTGGCAACAATATGCAAGGTTCCTTTTTCTCCACATTCTTGCCAATATTTGTCATTTCTTCTCTTTTTTATTCTGACAGGTGTGAGATGATAGATACCTCATTGTGGTTTTGATTTGCATTCTCCTGATGATTAATGATGTTGAGCATCTTTTCATGTGTCAGTTGACCCTCTGTATGTCATCTTTCAAAGAATATCTATTCAAGTCCTTGGCCCATTTTTTAATCACTTGTTTCTATTCTTCTGGTCTTGAGATGTAGAAGTTCTTTATGTGTTTTGCATATTAACTCCTGGTTGGATGTATCACTTGCAACTACCATCTCCCATTAGGTAGACTGCATTTTTGTTTTGTTGATAGTTTCCTTGGCTGGGCAAAACCTTTGTGGTTTGATGTATTGTTTATTTTTCATTTTGTTGCCCTTCCTTAAAGAGACAGACCCAAAAGAATAAAGTTAAGACCTATCTCCAAGTTTGTTGCCTATGCTTTCCTTGAGGAGTTTTATGGCTTTTGGCCTTATATCTAGGTCTTTCATTCATTTTAGGGTTGTGTGTGTGTGTGTGTGTGTGTGGTATAAAAAGTGGTCTGTTTTTATTCTTTATCACATAATTTTCCATTTTTTTTAACACCATTTACTGAAAACTCGCTGCTCCCCATTGTCTATTCTTGCCTTCCTTTTATATACTAGTTGACCGTACAAACAGAGGTTTATTTCTGGACTTTGTATTCCATTCCTTTGATCTATGTGTCTATTGTTGTGTCATACTGCTTTGATTGCTACAGTTTTGTAGTATAGTTTGACATCTAAGAGCATGTTACACATAGTTTTATTTTTCTTTCAAAAGATTGCTTTGGTTTTAATGTGTAGTTTGTCTGATGTAAATGTTGCTACTCCTGCTTTCTTTTGACATCCGTTTACATGATAATGTTTCTCAACTCCCTCATCATCAATCTGCAGCTGTCTTTAGGTCTACGAGTCTCTTGTAGGCACATATAGATGAGTCTTTTTTTTTTTAATTCATTTTGACACTGTAAGTCTTTTAATTGGAGAGTCTTGTCTACTGAAATTCAAAATGATTATTGATAGGTATGATTTGTTACTATTTTGTTACTTTTTTGTTATTATTTCTGGAGATTTTCTCTGATCTTTTTTTGTTTTTGTCACCTTTGGTCTTTCTTTCCCATTGAAAAAGTCCCTTTAATATTTCTTTCAGGGCTGGTTTAATAGTCACAAACTTTTAGTTTTTGTTTGTCTGAAAAAACTTATCTCTCCTTCTATTCTGAATGATAACCTTGTTGGATAGGGTATTCTTGGCTGAAGATTTTTCTTATTCATCACTTTGAATATATCATGCCACTCCCTCTGATTTGCCAAGTTTCTCCTGACAAATCTTCAGCTAGCCTTGCAGGTTTTCCTTTGTAAGTTAAGGACTACTTTTGCTATGTTTAAGACTTTTTCTTTATCACCATATTTTGCAAAATTAATTACAGTATGTCTAGCGGTATTGACCTGCTTTTGTTGATTTTGGTGGGAGTTGTGCCTCTTGGTTGGATCTGGACTGTAAAAAGGGACAAAGAAGGGCATTATATAATCATAAGGGGGACAATCCAACAAGAAGACCTATCAGTTGTAAATATTTATTTTTCCAACTTGGGAGTTCCCATATATATAAATCAATTAATAACAAGCATAAAGAAACTCATTGATAATAACACAATGATAGTAGGGGATTTTAGCACCCCAGTTTCATCAATGGACAGATCATCAAACAGAAAATAAACAAGGTAACAATGGCTTTGTATGACACACTGGATCAGATGGACTTAACAGATATATTCAGATTTCATCCTAAAATAGCAGAATCGAGATTTTTTTTCAAGTTCACATGGATTCTTCTCCAGGATAGATCACATATTATTAGGTCACAAAATAGGCATCAACAAATACAAAAAGACTGAAGTCATACCATGCACTTTTGACCACAACCAAAAGACAACCATAAAAAAATTTTGGAAAAAAACAAATATGTGGAGGCTATACAATATGCTAATAAACAACAAATGGGTCAACCAGGAAGTCAAATAAGAAATAAAAAAATGCATGGAAGCAAATGAAAATGAAAACATGACAGTCCAAAACCTTTAGGATGCAGCAAAAGCAGTCCCAAGAGGGAAGTATAGAGTAATAGAGGTATACCTCAAGAAACAAGAAATATCTCAAATAAACAGCCCTGACTGATGAATGGATAAAGAAGAGGTATTATATAAATACAATGGAATATTATTTACCCACAAAAGAGAATGAAATCTTGCCATTTCCAACAACATGGATGAAGATAGAGTGTTATGCTAAGTGAAATAAGTCAGTTGGAGAAAGACAAATCCAATATGATATCACACATATGTGGAATTTAAGAAACAAAGCAAACAAAGAGAAAAGAGAGAGGGAGGCAAAGCAAGAAATAGACTCTTAACTATGTAGAACACACCAATATTTACCAGGGGGGAATGTGGATAGGTAAATGAGTGAAATAGGTGGTGCAGATTAAGGAGTGCACTTGCTGTGATGAGTACTGAGTGCTATATGGAAGTATTGAATCAGTATATTGTACACCTGTAACTAATATTACACTGTATGTTAACTAACTCTAATTTAAACTAATATTTAGAAAAAATAAAGATTGCTTTGGATATTCAGAGTCTTCTGTAGTTCTATACCAACTTTAATTAATTGAATTTAATTTATTCTAGTTCTGCAAAAAATGATATTGGCATTTTCATAGGGATTACATTGAATTAATAGATTATTTTGTGTAATATAGATGTTTTCACAATATTAATTCTTCTAGTCCATAAGCATGGTATATCTTCCTATTTACTGATTTGTGTCATCTTTGAATTTCTTTTATCAATGTCTTATAGTTTTCAGAGTAAAGGAATTACATCCCCTTGGTTATAATGTTATTATGAGTAGAATTGATTTCTTAACTTCTGTTTCTCCTACGTTTTTACTAGTGTATAGAAATGAAACAGATTTCTGCATATTAATTTTGTTTCCGGCAACTTATCTGATTTCATTTATTAGTTCTAATAGTTTTTTTTTGGTGGAGTCTTTAGATTTTTCTATCTAAAAAAACACTATTTGATGTTTCCAAATAGTGATGGTTTTGCATTTCCCTTATCAACTTGGATGTCTCATTTCTTTTTCTTTACAGATTACTGTGATTAGGACCTCCAGTACTGTTTTGAGTAAAAGCTGTAGGAGTGAACACCTTGTCTTGATCTTGATCTTAAAAGAAAAGATTTTGGCTTTTCACCGTTGAGAAGGTTATTTGTGGGTTTGTAATATATGGCTTTTATTATGTGAGGTACATTCCCTCTCTACACACTTTGTTGGGAGTTTTTATCATAAATGGATGTTGAGTTTAGTCAAGTGATTTTTCTTCATCTATTGAGATTACCATATGATTTTAACCTTTCAGTTTGTTAATGTGATGTATCAAGTTGATTGATTTGCAGATATTGAACCATTCTTTCATACTTGGAATAAATCCCACTTGATTATGGTGTATAATGCATTTGTTGTATTGTGGAATTTGGTTTGCTAATATTTTGGTAAAGATTTTTCCATGTTCATCAGGGATATTGGCCTATAATATTCTTTATGTGTGTGTGTTGTGTCCTTGTTTCGTTTTGATCCGGGTAATGCTGTCCACACAGAATGAACTTAGAAGCTTTTCTTTGTCTTCAATTTTGGGATTAATTTGAGAAGAATAGGCATTAAGTCTTTTTTCAAAATTTTTTATTTAAATCAAATTTAGTTAACATATAATGTATTATTAGTTTCAGGAGTAGAATTCAGTGATTCATTTAACACCCAGTGCTCATTATATCAAATGTCGCCTTAATGCTCATCAGCCAATTACCCCATCCACCCCACCTCCCCTTCAGCAACTGTTTGTTTTTTATAGTTAAGAATCTCTTATGATTTGCATCCCTCTCTGTTTTTATCTTATTTTATTTTTCCTTCCTTTCCCCTATGTTCATCTCTTTTGTTTCTTAAATTGCACATGACTGGAATCATATGGTATTTGTCTTTCTCTGACTGACTTATTTCACTTGGCATAATACCCTCTAGTTCCATGCATGGCATTGTAAATGGCAAGATTTCATTCTTTTTCATGGCTGAGTAATAATCCATTGCACACACACATGCACACACATACACACACACGTGTGTGTTAAATTTCTTCTTTATCCATTCATCTGTCGATAGACATCTAGGTCTCTTTCTATATATTGGCAATTGTGGACATTGCTGGTATAAACACTGGGGTGCATTGACCCCTTCGAAATGCCATTTTTTGAGTCCTTTGGATAAATACATAGCAGTGCAATTGCTGGGTCATAGAGCAGTTCTATTTTTAACTTTCTGAGGAACTTCCATACTGTTTTCCAGAGTGGCTGCACCAGTTTGCATAGGGAGAAAGGTTCTCCCTTTCTAAAATAAAAGTTATTTATTTATTTGAGAAAGTGAGAACCAGAAAGAGAGCATGAATGGAGGAGAGGGGCAGAGGGATAAGCAGGCTCCCCACTCAGCAGAGAGTCTGATGTGGGGCTCAATCCCAGGCCCCTGGGATCATGACCTGAGCTGAAGGCAGACCGTTAACAAACTGAGCCACCCACGCAGACCAAGAGGGTTTCCCTTTCTCTGCATTCTCTGCAACATCTGTCGTTTCCTGAGTTGTTCATTTTAGCCATTCTGACTGGTGTGAGGTAGTATCTCATTGTGGTTTTGATTTGTTATTTCCCAGATATTGAATGATGTTGACCATTTTTTCATGAGTCTGGCATTAGGTCTTTTTAAAAAACTTGGTAGAATTTACCTGTGAAGCCATCAGGGGTGTTTTGATTACTGATTCAATTTCTTTACTGTTTATTTGTCTGTTTATATTTTCTGTTTATTCTTGATTCAATTTTGAAAATTTGTATATTTCTAAGAATTGGTCCATTTCTTCTAGATTGTCCGGTTTGTTGCCATATAATTGGTCACAAGAAGTCTCTTATGATCTTCTGTATTTCTGAGCTATGTCTTGTAACTACTTTTATTAATTTCTTAATGGATTTATTTGGGTCCTCACTTGTTTTTTCCTGACAATTTTGGTTAAGGTTTTTTTTCAATTTTCTATATTTTTTCAAAGAAGCAGCTCTTAGTTTCATTGATCTTTTGTATTGTTTTAATAGTCTTGTTTTCAATTATTTCCACTCTCATCTTTACTATTATGTCTTTCTAATTTGTTTGGTTCTTTTGTTTTTTCCTTTTCTAGTCCCTTTAGGTAAAGGATAAACTGTTTGAGATTTTTCTTGTTTATTGAGGTAAGCCTATATCTCTAAATGCTTTCCTCTTTGAAATAATTTTGCTGTGTCCCATAGATTTTGAAACATTGGGATGTCCTTTTCAATTTTCTCCAGGGATTTTAGATTTTCTCATTGATATCTTTGTTGATCCATTGGTTGATTAGTAGCATGCAGTTTAGCTTCCACATGTTTATGTTTTATTGATTTTTTTAATTCTTGTAATTGATTTCTAGATGCCTATAACATTGTGGTCAGGAAAGATTCATGAAATGATTTCAATCTTTTTAAATTTAATGAAATTTGTTCTCTGGCTTTCCATGTAATCTATTCTGGAAAATTTTCCATATGCTTTTAAGTAGATGCCTTGGGCTCAGGCCATGGTCTCAAGGTCATGTGATGGAGACCCACTTTGGACTCCCTGCTCAGCGAGGAACCTGCTACTCTCTCTTCCTATGTCTGCTCATGCTCTCTCTCTCACTGTATCTCTCTCTCCCTCAAATAAATATTTTTTTATAAGAAATAATTTTATTCATTTATTTGAGAGAGAGAGAGAGAGCGAGAGCGAGAGAACAGAGTTAGGCAGAGAGAACACAATTTGGGAGGGCCTGAGGGAAGGAGGAGCAGACTCCCTACTGAGCAGGGAGCCTGATGCAGGGCTCAATCCCTGGACTCCAGGATCATGACCTGAGTCAAAGGTGGATGCTTAACCAACTGAGCCACCCAGGAGCCCTTCAATTTATCCTTTTATGTTAATATTAATTTGATATGTTTAAGTGCTCCTATATTGGGCGCATAGGTATTTACTATTGTTAAGTTCTTTCATTGGACTGATTCCTTTATCATTATGTGAGGCCCTTTATTGTTTCTTGTTACTATCTGTTTCAAAGTCTATCTTGTCTGATATAAGAATTGCTACCCCAGCCTTTTTTTTTCTCCTGTGCATTGAATATCTTTTCCTCTGCTTTACTGTCAGACCATCTTTCAGTCTAAAGTGAGTCTCTTATAGGCAGCATATAGGTGGGTCATGGTTTTTCTTTTCTTTTCTTTTTTATTTGTTTAGTCACACTGTTAGAAAGGGCTGGTCCCTGATACTGCAACTAGGAGGCCTGGGTAGAAATATTGATGGTATGCTTTTGGAGAGGACAAGTCCCTTGTGTCGCTGGATGTATGACTTGGCCACAAATATTGCACGCACACTGGTGGGCAAGGGCAACTATGACAGGAGTTCCTCTGGAGGGGTTCTAGTCCTAGTGAGACCACCTACTGAGTGTGACAGGATGGGAGCCTTTTGGGGGGTATTGGTCCCAGCTGAGATGGTCCACTGGGTTTGGTGGTCCATAAGTGTCACAGTGTGCTAGATCCAGCCAAGCCTGCCTGGTGGGTGTGGAGGTGTGGGAGTCACTTTGGGTGTGATCCATACTGATCAAGGCCTTCTTCCAAATATGATGGGGTAGTGCCCCTTTGTGGCTTACTGGCCTCAGTGTAAGTTGCCCTTGGGGTGTGGCAGGGCAGGAGTCCCTTTTAGGGGCATCTGCGAGGACACACACATTGGGCAGGTGGGTCTGCTAGGGAACACCAAGATGGGGTACACAGTACTAGAAAGGTGGATGGAGACTGTCAGACCTGGATTCCAAAGCATCAGGGAAAAAGGTGGGTAAGAAAAATGGTGCCCACCAACTCTTCCATTTCTGCCTCTGGGGCACACCCTAAAATTGGTCATTAAATCTTCACATATGGGTCAAGTACTTTTCAAACTGCTGCCTCTCTGGTGGGTCTCAGTGCAAGTGAGTTTTTATGGTCTCTATAAGAGCAGAGTCTTATTTTCCTATAACACTTGAGCTCTCCCAGAGTTAAGTCCCACTGATTTTCAATGCTCCTACAGGTAAAGGCAGCTAAAATTTCAAAGCCAAAGGTGATGGGGGCTCTTCACCCCAGTGCAGATCCTCAGGATAGGGGGATGCCCAATGCAGTCTGATCTCATCACTTGTCACAGAAGACTCAGTGCCTGTGAGATCTCTGCCAGTTGTGGGTGATCACGTTGGGGTTGTAGATCAAGACCAGGTCATTTTTTTTTGTATCTTTAGCTGTGCAGAGCTGATCTTCTAGTCTTGAGGTCATTCTCCATATGTAATTGTAGATCATCTGTGTGTGGGCAAGGAGGTCAGCTCAGGATCCTCCTACTCCACCAAGCTAGTACTGACCTCAGATTTCTTTTCATCAGTTTTCTATCTTGTACCAAGGTCGGAGGGCATGTTTATTTATGATTTCTAAAGATATTTCCTTGCACCATAATTTCTAGGAGACTGAATTTGGATAAACAAGCTTTAGCTTTTTAAAACCTAAAAAGTGGAATTTAAAACCGTATTTATGTTATTGAAATGAGGACCAATACTTGAACCTTTTTAACAATGGCTGAAGCAGGGTAGCTATATGAGTGATTTGATATATTTTACTGTATTTTTATAAACTAAACTAACAATCTATTTTTCTCTATTAGCCACATAATAGGATTGTAACAAAAGCATTCATTAATGATGCCAAATAATGTAAAATTCAGTGTGTTGTTTTCTGAAATTGAGGTGCTTATATCTATTATTCTTTTGTTTATACATATTGCTGTTTTTCATTAAATAATGGTATATATTTTTGTATAAATAATGTTCTTTCTTAAATGTAAAAATATAGACTCACTCTTTTGGCATTTAACTTTAGTGAAATCTATGCCTGGCAGTAAAAACGTCACAGTGAAAATTACACCAATTGTTTCCCTCTTCTTGAAAGATCCTAATTACACATGTGTCTAACTTTTGATATTATCACGTAGATCTTTTTAAAAAAATTACATTTGCTCTTCACCTCTGATTGAATTATTACTCTATCCAATTCAGAGCATTTAGAGCTACACAAGCTCAATTTTTACATGTTGCCTTAGGAGGAGCCACAAAGTAATAATGGTTGTAATTAAGGGAAGAACTTCATAAAATGTAGGGCAGAGTAACACTTTTTAAATATTAATGAGTTATTTTATCCATAAGTTTACACCCATTAGTTACCAGAAAACAAAATTCCAAATCTAGAAACTGAACAGGCTATCTCGTGAAACCTGGACAGTCCCTTTCAAACTTCTCCAATTCCAAAAGAGATAGCCTTTACATATGTCCATATAACACTTTGGGTGAGGAGATGGGGGCCCTCAAACAGTAACAACTGATTGCAACTTATTTCAAAAAACGAAATACATCTCCAGAAAAAAATTACTCTTGTTTAGTGAGCATATGTGACCCATATAGAATTTTTCAAAAAACTGTTTGAAAATACAAATATCTTTGATGTATATTATCAGACTGGTTAAGTCAAGATTATATTTCTGACTCCTGGCTCTTTCATTGGGTGAAAGGAAGAAGACAGTTATAGAACAGAAGCTTTCTGGAAAATGACTTTTATTCAATAAAATAAAATATGTAAAGTAAATTGTAAAGTAAAATATGAAGAGATCACATACAGTGAGAACATCATGTAGTTAGGCTGCATTTTAAGATCTTCAGGCATTATATTATTGATTCTCAGATCAGCCCTATGAGGTGGCTACAATTATCATAATTATGTCATAAGGGATGGCACACGAAGATCAAGTTCTTAAGTCCAAATGACTGAGATCTAGTGACTATACAATGTAGCCTGCTCTTCGAAGAATAAAATATGGAAAAAAAAATCTGAGCTGAATCTGTAGGCTGGAACAAAATCCATACATGCCCAGCTCCAATCAACTAAAATATAGCTAAATTACAAACTGGTGAATGAGAAATAAATGCTTATTATTTTTTAAAATGCTTATTTTTAAACTTCAGTGCAATCCTGGATTGTTTGTAATACAACTTCAGCAATTAGTTATAGCTACTGTTTAAAAAGTATATGAAATTGATTTAGAATAGTCACATAATTTCTCCATATAATCATGAGGAATAAATACAAAGAATATAAAGGCTATGTCTTCAAAGAGCTAAATGTATATAAGATATGAATTTGTTTTGCAAATAATTATCGAGTTTAATCTCTCTCCCTGTTGTAATTGAGTTAGGGTTAAAATATGTTTGCATCATTAACAAATTAGTAATGTTTGTTCTGAAATCTGGCAATAACTAGCTGTTTGCTCTGCACTAATATCTTTATACTTTTGATTCTTGTTTTCTTCACTATTTAAAATTTATTTTCACTTCAAAGGATTTTTTAGCATGGTAGTAAAGTATAACAGAGGTGGTGACGTGAAGAATTTAATAAAACAAGATCTCTTCCAATATATTGGAATCCAGGTGAGAAAAACAAAACACAAGAAAGAGTATCAAAGGACACTGGTTATTATTCGATGAAAAACCTATCTCTACCAAGTAACAAACCTAACCTTTCCTAGTGCTGCACTAAAACAGATTCTGAAGATAAATTTGGTTCCATTCTCTGAGGACATGGGGCAGATGTGAATGGCTCTTATAGAGTAATTCTGTGGTTGTTGCATGATAACCCTGAGTGCCTGTTAACAATTTAGTATTCTCAGCTCCAAATGGATCCCTCAGTGCCCTGTTCTCAGGTAATGGGGCTAGGTGCTATAAACATTTCCCCCCATCAGCTCACATGAAGTCAAGTTATGGATAAAAGGAAATGGAGCAAACAATCCTAAAATTTGTATGGGAACAGAAAAGACCCCAAATCACGGGGGGATTGTTGAAAAAGAAAACCAAAGCTAAGGGCATCACAATGCCTGACTTCAAGCTATATTACAAAGGTGTGATCATCAAGACAGCATGGTATTGGCACAAAAACAGACACATAGATCAATGAAACAGAATAGAGACTCCAGAAATGAACCTCCCACTCCATGGCCAACTAACGTTCAACAAATCAGGAAAGAATATCCAGTGGAAAAAAAATCTCTTGAATAAATGGTGCTGGGAAAATTGTCAGCCACAGGCTGAAGAATGAAGCTGGACCATTCTCTCACACCATACACAAAGATAAACTCAAAATGTATGAAAGACCTAAATGTGAGACAGGAATCCATCAAAATCCTCGAGGAGAACATAGGCAGTAACCTCTTTGACACTGGCCACAGGGACCTCTCAAGACACATCTCTAAAGGCAAGGGAAGCAAAAGCAAAAATGAACTTTTGGGACTTCATCAAGATAAAAAGCTTTTTAACAGCAAAGGAAACAATCAACAAAACTAAGAGGCAACCTACAGACTGGGAGAGGATATTTGCAAATGACACATCAGATAAATGGCTGGTATATAAGACCCATAAAGAACTTCTCATATTCAACAGAAAACAAATAATCCAGTCAATAAATGGGCAGAAGACATGAACAGACACTTCTCCAAAAAGACATACAAATGCCTAACAGGCACATGAAAAAATGTGCAACATCACTAGACATCAGGGAAATACAAAGCAAAACCACAATCAGATACTACCTTAGACCAGTTTGAATGACAAAAATTAACAAGACAGGAAACAAGTGTTGGAGAGGATGTGGAGAAAGGGGAACCCTCCTACATTGTTGGTGGGAATGCGAGCTGGTATAGTCATTGTGGAAAAGTCTGGAGGTTCCTCAAGACTTTAAAAACAGAGCTACACTACCACCCAGCAACTGCATTACAAGGTATTTACCCCAAAGATACAGGCTTAGTGAAAAGAAGGGACACATGCCCCCCAATGTTCATAGCAGCAATGTCCACAATAGCCAAAGTTAGAAAGGAAATGAGATGTCATTCAGTAGATGAATGGATAAAGAAGATGTGGTTCATCTTACATCTATACAATGGAATATTACTTAGCCATCAGAAAGGATGAATACCAGCCATTAGCACTGACATGGATGGAACTGGAGGGGATTATGCTAAGTAAGATAAGTCAGGCAGAGAAAGACAATTATCATATGGTTTCATTCATATGTGGAACATGAGGAATAGCACAGAGGACCATAGCGGAAGGGAGGGAAAACTGAATGGGAAGAAATCAGAGAGGGAGACAAACCATAAAGACACTGGACTCTGGGAACCAAACTGAGGGTTACAGAAGAGGGGTGGAGTGGGGGATGGGGTAACTGGCTGATTAAAAAAAATAATAATAAATCTACAATTAAAAGGCAATGGAGAAACGCTGCAGCAGATAGGGGTTTTCTTCCTGGTTTCACAGTGTTTTCAGGGTGTGTGGTCGCTATGGCTTTGTTTGCCAGCTGCTTGCTGGCAGGAATTTTTGTGTATTCAGCCTCCAGCAGGTTTTGTGGCCAGTCCCAGTCAGTTCCCTGCCCCTTACGCTGTGCCTCCTAATAATCTGGTAGTAAATTCATCCTACTTGCCAGTCATGGCCTGAGATCCATCCTCACCATGGTCAGGTGTAAATTGTGGAACTGTTCTGTCCCAGGCCAATCCCATGAGCATGTCTGGCATGAAGTTGTGTGTGACCACATTGTCTTCAATGGTATCTAAATTCCATCTTCAGAGAGCAGATCTGGCTTCCCAGTAATCTCTCCTTTGGGTATTTTCCTTTAATACTAAAGTATTCTTGGGCGCCTGGGTGGCTCAGTGGGTTAAAGCCTCTGCTTTCGGCTCAGGTCATGATCTCAGCGTCCTGGGATCAAGGCTCGCATTGGGCTCTCTGCTCAGCAGGGAGCCTGCTTCCTCCTCTCCCTGTCTCTCAGCCTGCCTCTCTGCCTACTTGTAATCTCTCTCTCTGTGTCAAATAAATAAATAAAATCTTTAAAAAACAAATCCTAAAGTATTCTTATAATTTTATCTTAGTATCCTTTTCTCTTAGTAGGTTTTCTCTTACAAATAGATAATAATCGTTTGCCTCAAAATTCCCCTGGTCTCTGTGTCCTGACTCAATTCTGATTGAAAACCTCACCACCCAGGGCTGTTCAACCCTTATTTGTAGCCCCTGTAAGTGCTAGAATAAATCAATTCATTTGGAATTAGTAGAATTATTCACATTGTTGAGGAATTTGCAAAAACAGTGCTTGATATTATGATTTGTAATTTAAATAGAATCCATTTTAATAAATAGCAAAAGCTTAAGAAGTATATAATCTGTAGCTGAGTATTTTTTATATTAGTATGACACCAACACCAAGGGTGAAACCTCTGGTACACTTTGGACTTTGGGAGACTATGATGTATCATTGCAAGTTCACCCTTGTAATAAATGAACTATTCTATTGAGTGTTGCTGATGATGGGAGAGGCCATCAAGTGTATAAACAGGGGCAATTAAGGAAATCTCTGCACCTTCCTCTGAATTTTTTTGTGAACCTAAAATTGCTCTAAAAAATAACATCTTAAAAATATTCAGAGAAAGCAATCGTATGGCTTTTGAAGAAATGAGAATGAGTTCTTGAGATGGTGACAGAGCATTATCCCAAAATTAGGTAACTAATGTCTGGTGCTTACAAACATATGGTCTTAATTCTAAGCAGGATTCATGAGAAACTATCTTTGAATTGAAGATGAAAAATGGACAATTCTTGTCACTCTCTGAAGATACTGATGATCTGAAATACAGAGAATTACATCTCATTAATTTAGTAATATATACCATAATATTTTGCTGAATAAATAATTTATTTCAACTAATAGTTGTGTGTCAAAATCTAAATATTTCCCTTGTTATCATTCTATGAAAACACTGCAACATTTGTGTTTATTTAGTTGTTCACATATTAGTGCTTTTCCTTGTAAGATTAATTCTTTTAAGTCATAAGATATAAGCATTCTTAGGAAACTTACACTTTGGAGAAGAAAGTTGAGGCTTTTGGCCACACAGATGAATTATTATTGATTCTCTGGGAGACTCTAATCCATGAAGCATGAGTGAAGAAGTTCAACAAATACTATGAGAAATTAGATTTTATTAGAAGTCAAATAGATGCTCTTATACTCATTTGAATTTTGTAGTAACAATAAAGTTAATTCTTTTTTATAGTATTTGTCAATATCTATATTTTTTGTATCACACTGGACACACTAAAAAAAAGTATCTTACTAGGACTAAGTAGGAGGAGAAACTGACAAAGATAACAATTTTGGGTTTCTGATAAGTGACAAAAAGGTTAAAAGTATTTTGTGAAATATGTACACTGGAAAAAATCCTAGAGATTCCAAGAAGCACCTTGTGATTTTCTTGTGTGGGACAGCTCCCATGACTTCCCACCCCCAACACCCTAGCTCATTGATCAAAAAGAACTGTAGTTTTTAAAGTTGGAGAAGCTGCAAATAGCAATGGTGCTGGTGCCACAGGGGAGACTTGATTAGAAATTGGGAAGGGGACAAAATAGTCCATTGATTTTCCAGTTCAAAGTGCTAATTTTGCTCGGTCATGATGAGGAAAACCCATGCTTTTATTAGTCAGAGTTGTGGTCTTTGTGTCAAGTGCTCTGACTCCCATAAATATAATGGGAAGATACTGTCAGGGAAAGTAGGACAGAAGAGTTGACCTGAGCTCTCTGCACACTCTTGGCAAATAGTAAAATAAATTTGTGCACAGGGAGAGACCAAGATGAACTCAGTAGAAAGTAAAAGCTGAGGGAGACTTAAAAACTACTAGTGAAGTTATTAGCACTCCTCTCTCTCTCTCTCTCTCTCTCTCTCTCTCTCTCTCTCTCTCACACACACACACACACACACACACACACACACATCACATGGCAGAGGGTGGAAGCCTTGCTGACTTGAAGTGTTCAAACACAGACTTTTAAAATAATTAATGGTTGACATTCAAGCTACAAAATCACAAGGATCATACCGAGGAAGATAGGCTAAAAAAGAAAAAGAAATAGTAAGAATTTGGAAAAAACTGAATAAAAATATCAGGAGACAATTCAGAGAAGTTTCTGCAGTAATGCAGTACATTATGCAATGTACAAAAAGTAGTAAATCTAAGAAAAATGAAAAAGAATGGATGTTTATTGAACTACATTGTCAAGAATGTCTTCCTAAAAAAATAAAAAACATGAAAAGACACTGAAAAATGTCTTCCACATTAAAGGAAAAAAACAGGTCAATAGAAACTTTTACTGAGATATAATGTTTATTATTAGAAATACTTCAAAATAATATATATATATTTTATAATATATAAATTAAATAAAACTTAGCTCAAATAATTAAATGAAAATATGATGGCAGAAATATAGAAAGTAGGAGTTTTCAATAGAGAAAGAAAACTATACGAATAGATGACAGAGAAATTCTTGCTTTATACATACCTGAAATTAAAAATTTAATAAATTAACTCTACATAATATTTAAGATGCAGAGTAAAAAATTGATGAAATTAAAAAAGGAGTAAGAGTATTTATTCACCACATAGTATGAGAGAGAAAAATTAACAGAGTTCAGAAATCTTTAAAACAGTATTAGGAAAACTAGTGTAGTTCTAAGTACAATCTGAGGGGGGGGAAGAGAGGCACAAAAAAACCCTCAGAAAATCAATCTTAAGTCACAATGCATGAACAACTTCTAAATATCATTTAAAAATATTTATAGACTTTAGAAGTTTAGCGAACTAAGAGATGCACACATAGAAATCCACATCTCTGGAGCCTGGGTGGCTCAGTTGTTTAAGCATCTGCCTTCAGCTCAGGTCATGATTCCAGGGTCCTGGGATTGAGAGCTACATTGGACTCCCTGCTCAGTGTGGAGTCTGTTTATCCCTCCGCCCCCTACACCCCAGCTTGTGCTCACGTATGCTCTCTCTCTCTCTCTCGGAAAAATAAAGAAAGAAAGAAAGAAAATTTTTAAAAAGTTAAAAAAAAGAAATTCCCATCTCAGGACATCATACTGAAATGACTGATCACTTGAGAACACAAAGAAATATTCTTGAGGGAACAGAGTGGATTAAGACGAGACTTAAGTCAGTATGAAAATCATGGAATGAGTGATACATCTTCCACCTCCATCAGCCTTAGACTGTGTTATCTACCACAGAATCCATATCTTCCCTGGACAATATTTCAGACTATGGAGAGGAGCTGACATCAGCAAGATGCACCAATAGAAAGCCCGAAGCCATAAATCCCAAAGGAAATAGTAATTTAAAGATACAACCAAACCCAAATGGATGTATATTACTTCTAATCATTTTTGATAAGGTTGCCAAGACCACTCAGTAGTATCTTTTACAAATGGTGATGGGAAACTGACTATCCACATGCAAATAATGAAGTTGGATGCTTGCAGTGACACCATATACTAAAGTTAACTCAAAATGCCTGAAGGACCTAAACATAAGATGTACAACTGTAGGAGCATCTGGTTGGCTCAGTCGGTTGAGCACCTGCCTTCGGTTCAGGTCATGTTCCTGGAGTCCCTGGGCTGAGCTCAGCATTGGACTCTCTGCTCTGTCGGGAGTCTGCTTCTCCCCCTAGCCCCTCATTTCACTTGTGCTCTCTCTCTCAAATAAATAAATAAATACAAACCCTAAGAAAAGATATAAAACTATAAAATTCCTTGAAAAGAACATTGGGGAAATAAACAACATTGTACTTGGCAATGATTTCTTGGATATGACACCAAAAGCACAGACCACATGGGAAGAATCCATTGTAGACAAATGGGCTACATCAAACTAAAACATTTCAGTGCATCAAAGGGATCGATCAACAGAAAGAAAAGAAAAAGTGGAAAAAAGCAATAGCGAATCATATATCAAATAAAGGATTCATATCCAAAATATATAAAGAATCCTACAAGTCAGTAAAAGCAACAAAAACAAAATAACCAAATTAAAAATGGGTTAAAGGACTAAATAAACATTTTTTCCAAAGAAAATATGTCAATGGCCAAAAACCAGACAAAAAGATGCTCAGTATCACTAATGATCAGAATTCAAATCAAAACCCGAGTGAGATATCACTTCACACTCTTTAGGATGGATATTTCTCCAAATTCATCAAATGCATAGCATCAAGAGCAATCTTTAAAGTACACTACGGTCTTTGGGTGATAAAGATGTGTCATTATAGGTTTATCAATTGTAGCAAGGGAATCACTCTAATGAGGACCTTTGAAAGTGAGAGTCTGTGCACTACACATGCATAGATATAGACAGTAGGGAATACAGGAAATCTCTGTGTCTTTTCTGAGTTTTTCCAGAAACCTAAAGCTGCTTAGAAAGTAGTCTATTTCTTTTTTAATATGGGTAATGTCAATGTGGTAAATTTTATGTTTTGTGGTTTGGTTGCCAGAACTCAAAAAACAAAACAAAGGCAAACAAACAAAAAGAGGTCTTGCCAGCAGCGAGAGAACAAGTAGTCATTACATTTAGGAAAATAACAATATGGTTAATAAATGAGTTCTCACCAGAAACAATGAAGAATAAAAGACAGGGAGGGTCAAATTCAGAGCTGAAAATACTGAAACAATAACAACAACAACAAAACCAAACCTCTTCCCCACACAAAAGAAATCTAAAGAAAAACAAAATA
The DNA here is from genome assembly GCA_002007465.1 of Ailurus styani. Taxonomy (NCBI): domain Eukaryota; kingdom Metazoa; phylum Chordata; class Mammalia; order Carnivora; family Ailuridae; genus Ailurus; species Ailurus styani. Next base: position 626,070 of record LNAC01000726.1, on the reverse strand, counting down.
AGGGCGCCTGGGTGGCTCAGTGGGTTAAAGCCTCTGCTTTCGGCTCAGGTCATGATCTCAGGGTCCTGGGATCGAGGCCCGCATCGGGCTCCCTGCTCAGCGGGAAGCCTGCTTCCTCCTCTCTCTCTGCCTGCCTCTCTGCCTCCTTGTGATCTCTCTCCCTCTGTGAAATAAATAAATAAATCTTAAAAAAAAAAAATTAAAAAAAAAAAAAAGAAAAACAAAATAAAACAGAGTCTTGTCAAGCAAGAATTATAAATTCAGCAAAAGAGTCTGTCAAAAAAGAAGGTACATAAGGCCCCATGACAAACACAAAACATAAGAGAATTTTATCTTGGTAGACCTGTCTTCCAAAAATATTCTTCAAGCTAAAAGTAAGTGATGCTAGGTTGTAACACAAACCTACAAGAACGAATAGAGAATAGCAGAAATGGTCAATATGTGGTAAGTTAAAAATCTGTATGTGTATTTTCATCTCAGATTTGCTTTTGAAGATAAGATTATTTAAAGCCATCATTATAAAACCATATGGTTGGCTCCATACCATTTATGAATACAACTTTGTGCTGGTATATGGGAGCATGGGGCAGGGATGGGGGGGAAGAAAAAAATTATTTATTTTTTAAAATTTTATTTTTTTTAGCATTTGTTAATTTCTGTGGTGTACATTCTCCAGGAATGCTTCATTTCACGTCACCAGTGTGAAATCATGAATGCAGTGTAGGAAAAGATATGCATAATTAGTGTTCAAATTGGTGCAAGGTGGCTTCAGTATGACATTGTTAGAAGTGCAGTTTCTCTGCTCTATCTGTAAGTAAAATGTTCCTATGAAATCTCTCCTGAGCCGAAATGGTGTAAATTGAAGAAGCAATTACCATTAATTTCTATGAAAAAGTTGTTGAGTATTCTCTGATCCAAAAAATAACCTCTCAGGCTTTTCTGATATCTTATGACACATCTCGGTAGTGGATGCATAAAATAAATTGAGATGAAGCACAGACCTTCAGAAACATGTTTGAAAGGCATGGTTGATACTGAGATGCTGGGTATATTTTCTGAGGAAGGAACCTGATGGGGCCATTCTCACTGCTTGGGGTGTGTGCTGCCTCTATAACAGCAAACCCAGCATTGAACACAATTTTCACTTTTTGCCTTTTGCCCCGAAAGCAAAAATCCCCTTCAGATTTCTGTTGCTCAGCAAAAACTGGTACTAACATAGGTCTTTCATAAAAGCAAAGTGACATAATGCAAATTTTTGAAAAATTGAGGCATACCTGTAATAAGGGGAAGAAAAGATGTTAGTGCTAATGTAGTGTATTTTATTGGAATTTAGTCAGAATTAATTTGAAGTACATAGTAACCAGTTAATATTATATGTGTGAAGAGTGCAATCAGCAAGATGGAGGGCTAGGAGGTCCCAATGGTTATCGGCACAGGAAAAAATAAGGACAAGAACTAAATGACTTCAAACTAAAAATGCCACAAGGAATGCTATAGATAGCAAAGAATCATCAGTATCCAAAATATAAAGAACTTATCATACTCACCACCCAAAAACCCAAAATCCAGTCAAGAAATGGGCAGAAGACATGAGCAGATATTTCTCCAAAGAGGGCATACGAATGGCCACAGACACATGAAAAAATGCTCAACATCACTTGGTATCAGGGAAATAGAAATCAAAACCACAAGGAGATACCACCTAAATGAGTAAGTCAAGAAACAAGAAATGCTGGCAAGGATGCCAAGAAAGGGGAATCCTCGTACGCTGTTGGTGGGAATGCAAACTGGTATAGCCATTCTGGAAAACAGTATGGAGGTTCCTTAAAAAGTTAAAAACAGAGCTACACTATGACCCAGATATTTCACTACTGGGTATTGACCCAAAGGATACAAATGTAGTGATTCAATGGGGCATATGCACTCTATGTTTATAGCAGCAACGTTTATAGCACCACAATAGCCAAAGCATGGAAAAAGCCCAGGTGTCCATCGACAGATATGTGTGTATATATGTGCGTATGTGTGTGTGTAATGCAATATTACTCATCCATGAAAAAGAATGAAATCTTGCCATGTGCAATGACATGGATGGAATGAGAAGGTATTAGGCTAAATGAAATAATTCAGTTGGAGAAAGACAAATAACATATGATTTCACTCATATGTGAAATAGAAACAAAATACACAAACATTGGGAAAGGGAAGGAAAAATAAGATAAGACGGAGAGGGAGGCAAACCATAATGACTCCTAACTATGGGAAAGAGACCGAGAGTTGATGGAGGGGAGGTGGGTGGGAGGTTGGGGTAACTGAGTGATGAGCACTAGGAGGGCACTAGAAATGATAAGCACCGGGTGTTGTATGTAACTGAGGAATCACTGGATTCTTCCCCTGACACTAATAATGTTATGTTAATTAAATTGAATTTTAAACATTAACGAGATGCCAAAAAGTAAAGAAGCATCAAAAACCTGGTGGAGCTCAAAAATCCAGAGTTGCCAAATAAAGTAAAGGAAGCATTTTACCTGCATGACCCAAAACTCCAGTTGAGAGCTGCTTTGTACCTGGAGGAATCTCCTCAGAGGGAGTCGCCACATGGAGAGAAGGGGAACAGGAGAACCCAGCAAGTTTCGCCTCTGGGGACATTGGCAGCTTTTGCAACAGTGGTGCCCACTAAGGCTGATCCCACTTGATGGAGCAGAACAGAGTACCCCCACCCCCTGCGCTTACTCCCAGAGGCTAGAACTGTTGCTATAGGGAGACTGGCCTTCAGGGGCCCCAGCTGTTGCTCTTAGGGATTGAGCAGCGTTGTACCTCACCACATACCAGATTAGAGCTGCCTCTGATTTTTGCCCACCCCGCTCCCACATTGGGTCTTGTCTCAACATTACCAGGGCAACCTGCTGACCTGTTCCCCAGGCCTAAGCACCCTTTGAACCTTGTCAGCCCAGAGCCCATGTCACTGGTACATTCCTCCAACCCGCCAGAATCACATGGTGAACCCCTGAGACCCAAGTACAGTTTCCGGGGAATACGTGCACATATTCTGGGTTCCCCAGAACCCAGTATCACAGCACAGCAAGTGTACTGGTGAACCAACACGCAGTCACTATGATGATTCTACCTGTGCCTGATCCTGGATGACAGCTCCAATACCACTTTGAGATCTCTGAGATCAACCGGCCATACCAGACACCAAAAAGGATGCTCTCGACAAGAACTTCTTCTCATGGACAAGACAGGAGAGTGGGATCATATTTTTAAAGTGATCAAAGGGAAAATGACCTGTCAACTAAGAATAACTTACTCAGCCAAGCTGTCATTCAGAATTGAAGAAGAGATGAAGACTTTCCCAGTGTCCCTGAGGACAGTGTGTTCTAAGTTCTAACTCTCACCCCAGATGGCAGTCAGAGGAGAGCAGCAGCGTAACTTCAGTGGTGATTTGTTAAAGCCTGGTGTCAGAGAAATTTTAACTATTAGACCTCTCAGAGAGATGCTTAAGTGAATTCTTTAGGTTTAAATAAAGAGACATAAATGTGTCAAATGAGCATATTGTATGCTTTAAATTTATACAGTGTTATATGTCAATTACATCTCAGTAAAAAAAACCCACAAAGAATGTATTTGTAATAACTACAGCTCCTAGTAATAAAAGAACTTAAGAATATATCTAAGAGGGCGCCTGGGTGGCTCAGTGGGTTCAAGCCTCTGCCTTCTGCTCAGGTCATGATCTCAGCGTCCTGGGATAGAGGCCCGCATCGGGCTCTCTGCTCAGCAGGGAGCCTGCTTCCTCCTCTCCTTTTCTCTCTGCCTGCCTCTCTGCCTACTTGTAATCTCTCTCTCTGTGTCAAATAAATAAATAAAATCTTAAAAAAACCACAAAAAACAAAACAAACAAAACAAACAAACAAAAAAGAATATATCTAAGACATAATGGAGGATTTAAAGTGGAACACTAAAATAATACATGTTTTATGGAAAATATGTCTGGTTAGGTGGAAGATAAACCAAGATATAAAGACAGAATAAATAATAAGATGGCAGACCTAGATCCATATATCCTCGTAATAACATTCATGTAAATTAAATAAATATTCCAACCAAAAGATAGAAATTGTCTCCCAAATGAAAAGGTAAGATCCATCTATATGCTCTATGTAACACACACAAGTTAGATTCAAAGGAAAAAATAGCTGTAAGTAAAAGGATAACAAAAGATCTACCCTACAAACAGTCACCCCATAAGTGAGTACAAAAGGCTATTCTAATAGCAAAGTAGCTACTAAAACAAGAAATATTATTAGAAATTAAAAGAAACATTTCAAAATAATAAGTCTGTCATTATAAGAGGAAAATATAGCAATCATAAACATATATTATTAATCTAACAACACAACCCTCAAACACATGAAATAGAAATGACAGATTTGGAAGGATAAGTAAACAATTTAGTGCGTATAGTTGGAGATTTAAAAGCTCTTCCATATGCACCCCAATGTTCATAGTAGGAATGGCCACAGTCACCAAACTGTGGAAAGAGCCGAGATGCCCTTCAACAGACGAATGGATAAAGAAGAAGTGGTCCATGTACACATTATGCAGCCATCAGAAAGGATGAATACCCAACTTTTGTATCAACGTGGACAGGACTGGAGGAGATTATGTTGAGTGAAATAAGTCAAGCAGACAAAATCAATTATCATATGGTTTCACTTACTTGTGGAACATAAGGAATAAAATGGAGGACATTAAGAGAAGGAAAGGAAAAGTGAATTGGGGTAAATTAGAGGGGAGACAAAAGATGAGAGACTGTGGATTCTGAGAAACAAACAGGATTATGGAGGGGAGGGGGATGGGAAAAGGGTGAGCCTGGTGGTGGGTATTAAGGAGGTATTGCATGGAACACTGGGTATGGTGCATAAACCATGAACCTTGGAACACTGAAAAAAATAAAATAAATAGAGGTGTTACAAACAAACAAACAAAAAATAAATAAAAGCTCTTCCATCAGTAAGTGAGAATAGGTAGTCACAAACTCAGGAGTCTTATGGAAGGCTGTCAAAACACCAGGAACTAGCTTGACAAAACTGACATATATAGAAATTATTCTTCTAGGTCATAAATAAGGATCAAACATTTAAGGGATGGAGCTATTCAAAGTATATTCTCTGAAGACAAAGTAGTAAATTACAAGCAGCAACAGAAAGAAATTTGGGGATGAAATCTGTGAAAATACCTTACACTGGATGGTACTCAACAGAGTATATCAAATTTCTTAGGGCGGAACTAAAGTGGTGCTTAGAGATAATTTGTAGTTTTGTCACATATACTTAAAAGGAAGAATGTTATAAATGCGTGAGGAAGGAGTAGCTTCCTTCTCAAGGATCTGTACAGAGAAGAGCCAATTAAAGATATAGAAGGAAGAAATGATAAACATATTTAGCTGAAAGGTGACTGTGATGTATGTATAGGGGAAAAACTCACAGTAGCCTCAAATGAATCAATATCCAAATATCCGAGGACACCAGCAGTAGTATGGATGGATACATTGTAGTAGAAACAGACAATGGAACAGGAAGGAGTTTAAGTTGCAAAGGAAATTTACAACTTAATGCAACTGCATGGATGAATTGCATGAGTTTAGCTTCACCTAAGAGCCAAAAATAAAGTATGCATACTGTATGATTTCATTTACATAAAGTGTTTTTAAAATGCAGATAAGAACAAGAAAGGGGCATTTTGCAGTGCCAATAAAATGTATTTTCTCATTCATATGATGGTGACACTTGAGAATTCAGCCTTCTATTGATGGCATGTATAACACTGCATCTGTCTGTATGTACATTATACCACAGTAAAATTATCATAAGAGAATATTATGAAAATATGCGAGCATATTTAAAACTAGACATAACATTGAAAAAAATCCTACCAAATTCAACTTGTGAAACCAAAACAAATTAAATAAAAATATCAGAAGTGTCTTACAACTTTTAATACCATTTTATCTGTAATGCAGAAAATGTTTCACCCTCAGTTACAGAATACTTAGATGTTTACGAATAAGGAAAAATTTAATGTTAATTGAACACCAAAGAGAAACCCTTGAAATTAGAAAAAGGGGGCTAATAAATTATGTGTTATGTGCATTTTGATGGGAATGCTAAAAAAAGGAAGTTACACGTTTGTGGCAATCATAAATAGATTTGGACAATGTAAAAATAAAGAACCGTGACATAAGCATATTTATTGATACCATGTTGGATTTACATTTGAAATGACATAAACTTTATCTGTTATATTAGCAGAGTAAAGAAGATCAAATCATGTGATTTCTCTGATGTAAAACACAACTGATAAAACTAATATCCATTCTTAATTTTAAAAAAATATTTAGAGAGATAGAAATAAAGATGGAACATCCAGGCATATTTCTAGAATAAGTATGATAAGTCTGAAAAAGAAGTATAATGAATGTATTGTTTACACAAAGGATGGTTTTTAAAGTATGAAATTGACATAAAAATACATAATGAGGTTAATGAAACTGATTAGAGAGTACAAAATATACCCACATGTATATGGAATGGAGATTTCAAGAACGGTGAAAAGTCAGTTAGTTGCGGAAGTAAAATCTTTGCAACAAATGTTGTGGATGAGCACTGGGTGTTGTCTGTTAAGTGATGAATCACTAAATTCTATACCTGAAATTAATACTGCACTGTAAGTGAACTAACTGGAATTAAAATGAAAACTTGAAAAAGAGAAAACTATAAAATTTCAAGGATATATATATATATACCACATTACATATTGTATATTATATGTTTTATATATATATCACATTACATAAAATGGGCCAGAGATTTCTTAGACAGAACATCAGAAGCATGACTCATAAAAGAAGAAATTGATGAAGTGTAATTCATCAGGACAATTTCTACTCTTTGGAGAGAAAAGAAAGCTAAATCATAGACTTCAGCGGATATATTTACAAATCATACATCTAATAAAAGACTTGTTGCCAGGATACTTAATGAATTCTCAAAATACAATAACAAAAATTAAAAATATAACCAAAATATTTCAGTAGTTAATGTCATCAAAAACCATATATGGATGGCAAATAAGTACAGGAAAAGATGCTCAACACTATCAGTCTTAGGAACATTCAAATTAAAACCACTACAAATCAGACTTCCTTTTCTGAGAGGATAGAGAAGATAACCTTTTTGCTATTCCTCCTACCAAATAGAGCTAAAACCCCTGGACATTACATACAGGACAACATAAGAAGATTCAGGAAGATGATGAGAAAGCTGACAGAACCCAGCAGTCCAGACCCGAGGAATGGCATGGCAGTGAATGCCCTGGAATGTCTCTTTACCTCCCATATTCCAGGCTGGTGCCAGAGAGGTTGACAACCCTCAGACACCAATGGGAACAGACAAAAGTCCCAAAAATGTTTTTTCTCTCCAGTCAAAATAACGAGAAAAAGACATGCCAGGGAAACAAGAAAAATTTTAGACGCTGAGTGCATTATTCTAATAAAAACCATTAACTATCCAACAAAAATATCACTCAGGAATGCGGGGGAAATCAAGACATTCTGCGATAAAGGAAAATTATGAAAATGTGTCATCACCAGACCCACTCTGAAAGAACTGCTAAAGGGGATTATTGAGATTAAACATAAAAGGAAATTTAAAAATAAATTAAATTATAAGTAAAATTATAAAAATAAAAAATAAAAAATTAAAAAATAAAAGGAGGGATCTTGGATCATCAAGAAGAAAGAGAACAAAAGAAAGAATAAAACTATCATTAGGTCTAATGGACTTCCTTTCACCACTTGTGTTGTCTAAATTGTTTGATAGTTGAAGCAAAATTTTAACAACCATGTGATTCTCAATGTAAGTAGAGAAATATTTAGGAAAATTATAAATAGGACACAGAGGAAGGTAAGGCTCTGTATTTTACTTAAAGTACTGTGGGTTGTGAGAGACTATGGACTGTGATATATGTGTTTATGGTTGCCTATATAAAGATATTTAATATTTATATTATTTATATAAAGCAGATTAGAGCATATATGACATATATATGTTTATCTATATAAAGTTACTTATGAAGAAAAGATCTACTTTGGTATAAATTATACTCCATCATTTAGGTGATGATGTAGAAAAGTATAACTTTTAATTTTATCTCACAGCATCACAAACAGAGCATCTCAAAAAATAAATTCCCAAATGCTCATAAACTCTATTTAAGAGTTAAAAAATAAAGAAATAAAGCAAAATAGATAAATCCTAGAGAGTAACATAGGAAATTATATTCACGTACTTTTACTAACTTCTGAAATAGGTCCAAAACAATCACCAAAATTATAAATTGGACTAGAGTAACACTAATAAATTTTCTCATTAAAAGACTCCAATTTCAGAGTAAAAATGTAAGTCATGGAGTCAAAAATCTATTTGCAGCTTATGAACTCAGAAATGAGCTCATATCCAAAATACAACAAGGACTGGAAACTTTTGAAATCTTACCATGTCCTCTTCATCGATGGAGAGCAGGGTAGAGTTCTTAGAAGCACAGGACTTCAAACTCTCATTCCATGGTTTTCCTTCGGTGCTAATGTAATAGCAATTGTTGGAGTATGTAAACCACTCTTTTGGACAATGACCACAGTGATCAGCTAAAGAAAGATTATGAGATATCATTCAAAAGAATCTTGAATATTAACAAATTCAAATTAATTTAGATAAATAGGTATACACATATGTGTGCATAACATATCCATGTAAAGTCACAGAATGGTATAAATAGCACAAACTCTGCTTATACACACTCAACAGAGAATGGTTAGCCTATCATTCTTTAATTTATGTGTTCATAGAAAGCGAACACACAAGAATACCGTCTTTACATGTCCTGAGAGTCACTGAAGAAACCACTATTTTAGAATAGTAAACTGATTTATCACGTATCATGTTATAGCAGGAGGAAATTTGAGGCAATCGGAAATAATGGATATGGGGATTTAAATGATTATTTCTTCAGTTTGTTAAACTAGAAGAAGCAGTCTCCTATAATCATTATTTCTGAAAGTTTATTAGATGATTTTCTGATTTATTTTCCCCCAAAATATCTATTATCATCTTTTCCTAGCCTAAGATAGAGATAAAATAGAAACTATACTAATATTAGAATTTTGAAAATGATGTTGTACCTTTTGAGATCCTTGGTTCCAGGGATGTTTGGTTGGGCTCTGGTCCCTTAGTAACTAGAAAAATTAAAGCAATCTTCATACAAACTCAACATTAAACCAAATAAATCATAATGATTTGAGTTTTTTAGTTTGAAATTTGGTGTATTGTTTAGAATTAGAAAATTCCATAATAAAATTGATTGTACCCTGGTAAGCAGTTAATGAAGTAATGAACATGTGGGGGAAAATGTTTCAAAAGCCTAAAAAACCAAATCTCACCACTTCTTGTAATTTTGGTTTAGGGAATCTCAAGAATTAATTTGTATATTTCTTACTAAGATCTCTGTTATAACTTTTCTTTGAGTTATGAAATCTGAACATATTTGTAATACTCTCTACATTATTGTTATTTCTAATGCGACAAATTCAAAATAACCTTTCCAAACTTACAGGATATATGCCTTAAAAATGAGTTAATAGAACTCCATAATGTTACGTAGTATTTCCAGGCACTGATGATCATTAAGCTGAAAAATTCCTTTGTAGACACTCAAACATTACTCACAGGGATTAACCGCTATTGTGACCACAGTGGATATCAAGACAAGGCAGATGATTCCCAGGATACCAGCAATGAGCTTCCCTGGACATGAAGGAAAATAGTAGGAAGAGAAATGAAAACATTGAGAAAGAATGGGCAGAAATAACCCTTTAAGAAAATTACATACAAGAGAACCAACAGTGCACAGGGAGTCACATATAAAAGTTGCACCCCAACCCCTATCTATCATTATAATCTTTCCTCAGAATATACCATTGCAGTTGCAGTAAATATATTACCCTAAGAGATATGGTAAAGACAATCAGTTACCAATGGCTGAACAAATTTAGTCCTCAGATTTCAATTGCAATACTGTATTTTAGCTCCACACACTGATCCTCAAAAATGAGAAATATGGGAGATCATTCCCCACTCATTCTCTACACCCCTGCAGCCCAACTTCATATCATGGTACAATTATACCGAGTATGTATGAAATGCTTTACCTTTGCAGTGGGGGTTCTTGTCGTTCCCTTGAAGATCCTGACAAGCATTTTCAAGATTTAATTCTGCATATGTTATTTCCTGCTCAATTTTTGAAGTGGAGCTTTTTGTGTCCTTAGCTTTCATTTGCTGTCTTTTCGAGTTCTTGACGATAGTAAGTTCTGCATAGGTAACTCCTTGGTCATTCATCTCTGCTGCAGCTGAGTAGTGTCAGGCCCAGTGCTGAATGGGACTGCACTGAAGGACTTGATGAAGAGTGTGTGTACTGACAAGATTGCCAGGACAGTCATACTGAGTGGAGTGTGCTGTGAGTGAGTTCATTTGCATTTGAATGTGTAAAATCTGGTACTAGTTTCCTTAGAGCTTTGAAGAGCATTTTATGATAGAATAAGGGGTTTTGCAATGATATTCTGTTTGACACAATAGTATTGGTTGAAATAAGGTAAAGCAATAAATTTGTGAAGAAGAAAGCAATTCATGAATGATATTGTCCTTATTAATGAAAGGTCAGATTCCACAGAAACATGTCAACACTATTAGAATAACTGGTTTAAAATTGAAATGCTGCATTAGAACAAAATGGTGCACCTACTTTTTTGGACAATTTTTAACTAATATGGACTTATTCGTTAAAAATTGAGTGCTCTAAGATTGGGGAGTACTAGTTTTCAAATCCATATTCATTAAAGTCTGAGTGCTCTAAGATTGGGGAATACTAGTTTTAGCACACACAGGAATTTCCTGTAGTAAAGGACTTTTATCTAGGAATTATGTTTCTTTACTAAAAGGTAATACAGTGCTATCAAGTGAATTTTTATTTTGAATAATTGTGGAGTTCTGAGAAATCATTAAATTTCAAAAGAAAGGTTTTATATGTTGAAGACTGTCACATGACATGTCAAACTTATCGGAAACCCAAACAACATGGAAAACAAAGACTAAAAAATATATATATATTTTATATATATATTTTATTTGTTTATTTGACAGAGAGAGAGAGAGAGATTACAAGTAGGCAGAGAGGCAGGCAGAGAGAGAGGGGGAAGCAGGCTCCCCGCCGAGCAGGGAGCCTGATGTGGGCCTTGATCCCAGGACCCTGAGATCATGACCCGAGCCGAAGGCAGAGGCTTTAACCCACTGAGCCACCCAGGTGCTCCAAAAATATATATTTTTTAAAAGTACTTATATAACACCAGAAATTGACAATTGATTTAATGATAAAGTCATGAAATCATCAAACACTGTTGGTACAAACCACAGAAACTTCTATGCAGCTTTAGTTGTATTAATAATTCTAATAAATCAAATCAATGTAATTTCATAATTCAGTCAATGAGCTGTGCAGTCAGTGAAATCTGGAATTACTCCTGGCTCTGAAACTTACAATATATGACCTTTAACAAGTTACTTCCTGTCTAGCTATCTAGTTTTTACTAATCTAAAATGAGAATTGAAATATGTAAAGTATAATGCGTATAAAGCACTAAATACTCTATCTAGCTTTTCTAAGCTCTCAACAATATACCAGTTATTTTAATTGTCAGATAATAACCACTTTATCATTACTGATTCATATCCTTTAGACCATAATTCTTTAGATGGGAGTGTCTTTCAGTATTGAATATCATTTTTGCCAAGCTTTGTTTTTTTTTTTTAAAGATTTTATTTATTTATTTGACAGAGAGAGAGAGATTACAAGTAGGCAGAGAGGCAGGCAGAGAGAGAAGAGAGAAGAGGTAGCAGGCTCCCCGCTGAGCAGAGAGCCCGATGTGGGCCTCTATCCCAGGACCCTGGGATTATGACCTGAGCCGAAGGCAGAGGCTTTAACCCACTGAGCCACCCAGGCGCCCTGCCAAGCTTGGTTTTGAATGTTTATACTTAAGTTTAAATTAGGATTTTAGGGAAGGTACTTCATCTTCCTTTTTATGAAAAATCAAATTGCTTTCCTTCATGTAAGCAAACGCATGAGGGATTACATTTGACCATCGTGATTTGATGGATTCACTTTAAGAATCTATTTTTAAAGACTCAACTAAATATACAAAATATATTTAATTATATCTATAACTGATAACAAGTCCAAAATGAGTTTCCTTGCCTTGGTATTTGAGATCTCTCTTGATACTTGAGATCTTGGTACTTGTGATCTCACTTGAATTATATTGATTTTCAAACACAATTATCCCTGTGGTTATACACTTAATTACTTCTCCACAGGCAAGAATTTGGATATTTTAAGAAGTTCCCCAATATTAATTCAAATTCATTTTTGTTTTTCAGTCTGGATTGTTGGAATAAAGACACTAATGTTCTCCGTGATTTCATTGTATATTTGTTGTGCCTCAGATGCCTCCCATCCAGCATTAGTATCTCCCACTAAGTGAGGTGGCTAGGAGAGAGACAGCAGAGGAGTGACACATACCTTGTGTTGGCCAGAGAGTCAGGCATCTTCCAGTGGGAGACCAGGTTACTCTTGTAAACAGACAGTATCTGTGGTCTTCACAGACAGCTGACCCTGTGAAAGCTCAAAGTGAGACAATAGTGGAAAAAGCAGATTTCATTTCTCACCAATGTGTCACTTAAAATTGGAACAGGAAATTCTTACACTTGGGCTATTTTGAAGACACTTTACCTCATCACACACCTCCAGAATGTCCGACGCTTTCAGCTTATAGTGCATCATTTACTTTGTCCCTTGGTAAGCACTTCTGAGAAGTTTTAACGTTCCACAAGATACTGGGGTCAGAGACTTGACAACCTGGGCTGTTAACTTCCCTCTGAATCACAAACACTGAGAACCTAGGCCTTGTGAAAAGTGTCTTGGATGTTTAAATTCTACTTTTAGATGAGGTTGCTAAATCTTGGCATTACAGACTACTTTCTCTTATGCTGTTGCTATGTCACATCTATTACACTGAAAATATTTAAAATCATCATCCCAATAAGAAGTATTTAATGATATTTGACCCAAATTTTGAAGTCTTGTTATAATCAATTTTTGTCACTGTCACAAAAATATCAATTTCCATACTTTTCAATTTTTCTGCCTTAGTTTATAATATACCTGCAATCAGTTTTATTATTTGTAAGTAAGGTATTTAGGTTTCTAATGAAAAAAAAATATGCCTATGGCAAGAATACAACACTGAACAATATTGAACATTATCACCATGCCAGAGCTTTGAGTATTAATTATTAATATACTATTTATTAATCCTCAAATGATAACTAGTTGTTTATATTTTAATAAGAATATTTTTTTGTAAATGAAAAAGCCCTAAGGCTATGTCAAGGGAAAAAAATGAATGTAAATATTGAAACTTACACTTGAGTGAAAAAATTGGGAGAGGCCAGAGAAAGAAATTTTAAATGACGCCTGAAATACAATTCATTGTTATTCACTATATTTTGTATCCTGTATTTTGCATCCCTGTGACTTGTTTTTCTAACTGAAAGATTATACCACATACTTCCTTCACTTATTTCAGCCTCCCTCCCCCTGCTAGAGCAGTCACAACTTTGTCTCTTTCTCTGTTTTTCTGTTTCTGTTTGTTTTCTTTTAGATTCCATGTTATCAGTTAAATTGTACATTATTTGCTTTTCTCTAATTTCATCTAGCATACAATCCTCTAGGTCCATCAATATTGTAAAAATGACAAAAAATTAATTCCTTTTTATCACTATGTAGTATTTCTGTGTGTGTGTGTGTGTGCACACACGCATGTGTGTGTGGCTTCTATTTATTCATTTATTTATAGATGGACATGTGGGTTGCTTCCATATCATGGCTATTGTAAGTAATACTGCAATAAACATAGGGTGGATACATTTCCTCAAGTGATTGTTTTCATTTTCTTCAAGTAGACACCCTGAGTGGATTTTCAGGATGTTATGACATTGCCATTTTTAATTTTTTGAGGAACCTCCATGCTCTTACCCACTGTGACTACACCAAACAAATTCCCCACCAACAGTACTCGAAGGTTCTGTTTTCTCCATATCCTCACCTATGTTTATTTCTTTTTTTTTTTTGATTCTGACATGTGTGAGGTGATACCTCATTGTGGTTTTGATTTTCATTTTTCTGATGATTAATGATGTTGAGCATCTGTTCATATGTATGTTGGCCTTCTGTATATTTTCTTCAAAGGATATCTATTCAGCTCCTTGGCCCATTTTTAATCTCTTGTTCATGTGCTTTTGGTGTTGAGATGTAGGTGTTCTTTGTATATATTGGATATTAACTACTTGTTAGATATACCATTTGCAAATATCATTATTTATTCAGATGGCTGCCTTTTTGTTTTGTTGGTTGGGTAAAAGCTTTGAAGTTTGACGTATCATTTATTTTTTATTTTGTTGCCCTTCTCTGAGGAGACACACCTAAAAGAATGAAGTTAAGACCAAGAGTTTGTTGCCTAGCCTGTCTTTAAGATATTTATGTTTTTGGGCCTTATAATTAATTCTTCAATTTATTTGAGGTTTATTTTTGTGTATGGTGTAAAAAAGTATTTTCATAGGAATTACATTTAACCCATAGGCCATTTTGTGTAATATGGATATTTTCACAATATTAATTCTTCAGTTGATAAATATGGTATATCTTCCATTTACTGATTTTTGTCATCTTTGAGTTTCTTTTATCAATGTCTTATAGTTTTTAGAGTATAGGACTTGCACCCCCTTGGTTAAATTTATTATTAAGTAATTTATTTTTATAAATGCAATCATAGATGGAATTCTTTTCTTTTTTCTTTTAAAGATTTTATGTATTTATTTGAGAGACAGAGATAGCAAGAGAGAGCACAAATGGGGGCAGGGGAAGAGAGAGAGGGAGAAGCAGGCTCCCTGCTCAGAAGGACTTGATCCCAGGACCTGACCTAGGACCCTGGAATCCTGACCTGAGCCCAAGGCAGACGCTTAATCGACTGAGCCACCCAGGCATCCCTGGGACTGGTTTCTTAATTTCACGTTCTCATAGTGTTTTACTAGTGTATAGAAATGCAGTTGATTTCTGCATATTAATTTGTATCCTGTAACTTAGTTAAATTTTCATTTATTACTTCTAATAGTTTTTTTAGTGGAGTAATAATACATTTATTATGTAGAGGTATGTTCTCATAAATGAATCTTTAATTTTGTTAGTGTTTTTGCTGCATGTATTGAGATTACCTAATTTAATGTGATGTATCAAGTCGATTGATTTGCATATACTGAAATATCCTTGTATACATGGAATAAATCCCACAATATCATGGTGTATGATACTTTTATTGTACTGTGGCATTCAGTTTCCTAATATTTTGGTGAGGATTTTTGTATGTTCATCAGGTATATTGGCCTGTAATATTCTTTGTGTGTGTGTGTGTGTGGTGTGTGTATTTGTGTTTGTGTGTGTTGTGTCCCTATTTGGTTTTGATATCAGGATAATGTTGTCCACACAGACTGAATTTGGAATCTTTCCTTTGTTTTTAATTTCGGTTTTCATTTGAGAAGAATAGGTATAAAATTTCACTTAAAAGTTCGTTAGAATTCACCTGTGAAGCCATCTGATCCTGGTTATGTGTTTGTTGGGTATGTTTCGATTACCAATTCAGTTTCTTCACCATTAATTATTCTGTTTAGATTTTCTGTTTATTCCTGTTACAATCTTGAAAGTTTGTATATTTCTAGGAATTGGTCCATTTCTTCTAGGCTGTTCAGTTTGCTCACATGTAATTGCTTGCAGTAGGTGTCATATGATGTTCTGTATTTCTGAGGTGTGTCTTGTAACTACTCCTATTAATTTCTGAGTGTCTTTATTAGGATCCTCATTCTTTTTTTCCTGACAATTATGGTTAAGGTTTTATCAATTTTCTATATTTTTTCAAAGAAGCAGCACTTAGTTTCCTTGATATTTTTCTCCTGTTTCTATAGTCTCATTTTAATTATTTCTACTTTTATCTTTATTATTTCTTACTTCCAATATATTTGGCTTAGATATTTGGGTTTGTTGGTTTTTTTTCTAGTCATTTTAGGTACAGAAGAAATTGTTTATCTGAGATTTTTCTCAAAAAGACTGAGGCAGGTTTTTATCTCTATAATCTTACCCCTTTAAAACGATTTTGCTGATGTGAGGAGGAGGAGCAAGTTGGCGGAAGAGTAGGAGACCGACTATCATCAGGTCCCAGGAGTTCACCCAGGTAGTTATCAAACCAGTCTGAACACCTACAAACTCAACAAGAGATCAAAGGAAAGAATAGCAGCAATCCTAGGAACAGAAAATAGACCACTTTCCAGAAGGTAGGATGTGCGGAGAAGTGAATCTGAAGCAAAGGGAAGATAGACCCCAAGGGGAGGGGCCGGATCCCAGCAAGCAATAGAGCAATGGAGCACAAAGTCAGAACTTTTAGAAGGTCCTCCACTGAGGGACATCACCCCAGAGAATAAGTGGGGGGTGAATCCCTCGTGGGGACAGTGTGGTCTCAGGATCCATGGGGATACAAAAAGACCAGGGGTGTCTGAGAGTGACAGAGCTCCCAGGTGTCAGAGAGGGGAAGCTGACTGGAGAGACAGAACCAAGCTGAGGAGGGAGCTCTCAGCTCGGTGTTACCTTAAACCATGATCCAAAGCACAGTCAGGCCACTCTCTGAGCAGGGACCCCACAAGTGGCAGATCCAGAGAGACCCCCTCCTTCCTCCTCTAGGAGGAGTGGTGAGAGAGCAGCTGCAGGAATCTGCTGGGTTTGGAGACAACAAACAGAGCCACGCCAGAGATAGAAACACTCGGTCACAGGCTGGGTGAGCTCAGAGTGCGGCTGGAGACTAGGGAGATGGGAGGGACTGACTGCTTTTCTCTGAGGACGCATGGAGGAGTGGGGTCCCAAGCACTCTACTCCTCCAGGTCAGAGATTGGGAGGCTGCCATTTTCATTTCCATCCTCCAAAGCTGTAGGGAAAGCATTCAGGGAACAAAAGCTCCCAAGAGCGAACCCAAGCCGATTACTTAGCCTGGCCCCTTGCAAGGGTGGTACAATTCTGCCTTGGGCTAAGACATTTGAGAATCACTTCGACAGGCCCCTTCCCCAGAAGATCAGCAAGAACATCCACCCAAGACCAAGTTCACTGGTTACTGAGAACCGTGGAACTCCAGAGCTAGGGGAAAGCAACACATAGAATTCATGGCTTTCTCCCCATGATCCTTTAGTCTTTCAAAGTTAAATTCTTTGAATTTTATTTTTTTCTAACTCTTTTCTTATAAATTTTTCCTTTTTCCTATTTTAATGTTTTTAACTATTTTATCTTATCAATACCTTTCTTTAAATATTTTTAAATTTTCATTGCTATAGTCATATTTTACCCTTCAATATATTTAACCTTATTTTTGTATACATGTAGAGTCTGTTCAATTCACCATTCTAATAGATAGAGATAGATAGAGATAGATAGATATAGACATAGAGATTTTTTCTTCTTTTTTCCCCCCTCTTTGTTCTCCCCCCCCCCCCCCTTCCCCNGGTCTCTTCTGATTTGGTTAGTGTATATTTTCCGGGGTCGTTGCTACCCTTTAATATTTTATTATCTCATCCATCTATTCTTTATTGGATAAAATGATAAAGTGGAAAAAATCACCCCCCCCTAAGAAAAAAGAACAAGCAGTAATGATGGCTAGGGACCTAATCAATGCAGACATTAGTAAGATGTCAGAACTAGAGTTCAGAATGATGATTATCAAGGTGCTAGCTGGGCTCAAAAAAAGCATGGAAGATAATCCCTCTCTATAGAATCCCTCTCTAGAGAAATAAAAACCCTTTCTGGAGAAATAAAGGAACTAAAATCTAACCAAATTGAAATAAAAAAAGCTATTAATGGGGTGCAATAAAAAATGGAATCTCCTACTGCTAGGATAAATGAGGCAGAAGACAGAATTAGTGATTTAGAACACCAAATGATAAAGAATAAAGAAGCTGAGGAAAAGAGAGACAAACAATTATTGGACCATGAGGGGAGAATTTGAGAGATAAGTGATATCATAAGATGAAAAAATATTAGAATAATTGGGATCCCAGAAGAAGAAGAAAGAGAGAAGGACAGAAGGTATATTGGAGCAAATTATAGTACAGAATTTCCCTAATTTGGTGAAGGGAACAATCCTCAAAATCCAGGAGGCAAATAGAACCCCCCTCAAAATCAAAAAATAGATCCACACCCCATCTCATAATAGTAAAACTTACAAGTCTTAGTGGCAAAGAGAAAGTCCTGAAAGCAGCTTGGGATAAGAGGTCTACATACAATGGTAGAAATATTAGACTGACAGCAGTCCTATCCACAGAGACCTGGCAGGACAGAAAGAACTGGCATGATATATTCAGAGCACTAAACAAGAAAAATATGAAGCCAAGAATACTATATCCAGCTAGACTGTCATTGAAAATAGAAGGAGAGATAAAAAGTTTCCAGGACAAACAAAAAATAAAGGAATTTACAAACACCAAGCCAGCCTTACAGGAAATATGAAAAGAGGTCCTTAAAGCAAAGAGAGAGCCTAAGGAAACATAGACCAGAAAGGAAGAGACACAATATATAGTAACAGGCACCTTACAGGCAATACAATGGCACTAAATTCATATCTCTCAATAGTTGCCCTGAATGTAAATGGCTAAATTCACTAATTAAAAGACACAAGATATCAGAATGGATAAAAAGAAACAAGACCCATTGATATCCTGTCTACAAGAAACCCATTTTAGACCCAAAGACACCTCCAGATTTAAAGTGAGGGGGTGGAAAACAATTTACCATGCCAATGGACATCAAAAGAAAGCTGGAGTGGCAATCCTTATATCAGATAAATTAGATTTTTAGTCAAAGAATATCATAAGAGATGAGGAAGGACACTATATCATACTTAAAGTATCTGTCCAACAAGAAGATCTAACAATTTTAAATATCTATGCTCCTAACATGGGAGCAGCCAATTATATAAACCAATTAATAACAAAATCAAAAAAACACGGGCGCCTGGGTGGCTCAGTGGGTTAAAGCCTCTGCTTTTGGCTCAGGTCATGATCTCAGGGTCCTGGGATCGAGGCCCACATCGGGCTCTCTGCTCAGCAGGGAGCCTGCTTCCTCCTCTCTCCTCTCTCTCTGCCTGCCTCTCTGCCTACTTGTAATCTCTCTCTGTGTCAAATGAATAAATAAAATCTTAAAAAAAACAAAAAAACAAAAAAACACATCAACAATAATACAATAATATTAGGGGACTTTACCATCCCGCTCACTGATTTGGACAGATCATCTGAGTGAAAGATCAAGAAGGAAATAAAGGCTTTAAATGACACCCTGGACCAGTTGGACTTCACAGATATACACAGAATATTCCATCCTCAGAAAAAGAATACACATTCTTCTCTTGTGCACATGGAACATTCTCCAGAATAGATCACATCATGGGTAACAAATCAGGTCTCAAACTTTACCAAAAGTTTGGGATCATTCCCTACATATTTTCAGACCATAATGCTCTGAAACTAGAAATCAATCACAAGAGGAGAGTTGGAATGAAATAAAAAACATGGAGGCTAAAGAACATCTTAATAAAGAATGAATAGGTCAACCAGTAAATTAAAGAAGAATTTAAAAAATTCATGAAAACAAATGAAAATTAGAAAACAACTGTTCAAAATCTTCGGGACACAGCAAAAGCAGTCCTGAGAGGAAAGTATATAGCAATACAAGACTTTCTCAAGGAACAAGAAAGGTCTCAAGTACACAACCTAACTCTACACCTACAAAACCTAGAGAAAGAACAGCAAAGAAAGCCTACACCCAACAGGAGAAGAGAAATAATAAAGATCAGAGCAGAAATCAATGAACTAGAAACCAAAAGAACAGTAGAACACATCAAGGAATGTGTTGGAATCTAGGAATTCCATATAAATTTTGGGATTATTTGTTCCATTTCTTTGAAATAAATTGCTGGTATTTTGGAATACCAAAGGAATATAGTTGCTGGTACTTTGAAAGAATTAATGAGATTCATAAACCCCTAGCCAGACTTATCCAAAAGAAAAGAGAATGGAATCAAACTAATAAAATCATGAATGAAAGAGGAAAGATCACAACCAACAACAAAGAAATACAAATAATTATAAGGACATATTATGAGCAACTCTACACCAGCAAATTTGACAACCTGGAAGAAATAGATGCATTCCTAGAGAAATATAAACTACCAAAACTGAACCAGGAAGAAATTAAAAACCTGAATAGACCCATAATCAGTAAGGAGATTGAAGCAGTCATCAAAAATCTCCCAACAAACAAGAGCCCAGGGCCAGATGACTTCCCAGGAGAATTCTACCAAACAGTTAAAGAAGTAATACCTACTCTTCTGAAACTGATCCAAAAAACAGAAATGGAAAGAAAGCTTCCAAACTCATTTTACGAGGCCAGCATTACCTTGATCCCCAAATCAGGCAAAGACCTTATAAAAAAGGAGAATTATAGACCAATATCCTTGATGAACACGGATGCAAAAATCCTCAACAAAATTCTAGTCAATAGGATCCAACAGCACATTAAAAGAATGATTCTCCACGACCAAGTGGCATTTACTCCTGGGCTGCAAGGTTGGTTTAACATTTGCAAATCAACCAATGGGATACAAGACATTAATAAAAGAAAGAACAAGAACCATATTATTGATCCTCTCAATAGATGCTGAACAAGCATTTGACAAAGTACAGCCAGCTTTCTTGATCAAAACTCTTCACAGTGCAGGCATAGAGGGTACATACCTCAATATCATCAAAGCCTTCTACAAAAAACCCACAGTGAATATCCTTCTCAATGGAGAAAAACTGAGAGGTTTTCCCCTAAGGTCAGGAAAATGGCAGGGCTGTCCAGTATCACCACGGCTATTCAACATAGTACTAGAAGTCCTAGCCTCAGCAATCAGACAACAAAAAGAAATAAAGGCATCCAAATCAGCAAGGAAGAAGTCAAACTCTCACTCTTTGTGGATGATATGATACTTTATGTGGAAAATCCAAAGGATTGAACTCCAAAACTGCTAGAACTCATACAGGAATTCAGTAAAGTGTCAGGATATAAAATCAATGCACAGAAATCAGTTACATTTCTATATACCAACAACAAAACAGAAGAAAAGAAAGTAAGGAGTTGATCCCATTTACGATTGCACCCAAAACCATAAGAAACCTAGGAACAAACCTAACCAAAGAGACAAAGAATCTGTACTCTATAATGTCCTCATGAAAGAAATCGAGGAAGACACAAAGAAGTGGAAAAGCATTCCATGTTCATGAATTGGAAGAACAAATATTGTGAAAATGTCTATGCTACCTAGAGCAATCTACACATTTAATGCAATCTCCATTAAAATACCAGCAATTTATTTCAAATAAATGGAACAAATATTCCTAAAATTTATATGGAACCAGAAAAGACCCCGAATAGCAAAAGGAATGTTGAAAAAGAAAACCAAAGTTTGTGGCATCACAATTCAAAACTTCAAGCTCTATTACAAAGCTGTTATCATTAAGACAGTATGGTACTGGCACAAAAACAGACACATAGATCAGTGGAACCTAATAGAGAGCCCAGAAATGGACCCTCAACTCTATGGTCAACTAATCTTCAACAAAGCAGGAAAGAATGTCCAGTGGGAAAAATACAGTCTCTTCAACAAATGGTGTTGGGAAAACTGGACAGCCAAATGCAGAAAAATGAAAAAGGATCATTTTCTTACACTACACAAAACAATAGACTCAAAATGGATAAGAGACCTCAATGTGAGAAAGGAATCCATCAAAAATCCTTGAGGAGAACAGAGGCAGCAACCTCTTCGACCTCAGCCACAGCAACTTCTTCCTAGGAACATCACAAAAGGCAAGGGAAGCAAGGGCAAAAATGAACTATTGGGACTTCATCAAGATTAAAAGCTTTTGTAGAGCAAAGGAAACAGTCAACAAAACCAAAAGAGAACTGACAGAATGGAGAAAATATTTGCAAATGACATATCAGATAAAGGGCTTGTATCAAAATCTATAAAGAACTTCTCAAACTCAACACCCATAAAACAAATAACCCAGTCAAGAAATGGGCAGAAGACATGAACAGACATTTCTCCAAAGAAGACATCCAAATGGCCAACAGACACATGAAAATGTGTTCAACCTCAGTCAGCATCAGGGAAATACAAATCAAAACCACAGTGATATTCCACTTCACACCAGTCAGAATGACTAAAATTAACAAGTCAGGAAATGACAGATGTTGGCAAGGATGCAGAGAAAGGGGAACCCTCCTACACTGTTGGTGGGAATGCAAGCTGGTGCAGCCATTCTGGAAAACAGTATGGAGGTTCCTCAAAAAGTTGAAAATAGAGCTACCCTACAACCCAGCAATCATACTACTGGGTATTTACCCTAAAGATACAAAGGTAGTGATCCTCAGGGGCACATGCACCCGAATGTTTATAGCAGCAATGTCCACAATAGCAAAACTATGGAAAGAACCTAGATGTCCATCAACAGATGAATGGATAAAGAAAAGTGGTATATATATACAATGGAATACTATGCAGCTATCAAAAGAAANAATGACGTGGATGGAACTAGAGGGTATTATGCTAAGTGAAATAAGTCAATCAGAGAAAGACAATTATCATATGATCTCTCTGATATGAGGAACTTGAGGGGCAGGGCGGGGGGTCATGGGGGGTAGGGAGGGAAAAGTAATGAAACAAGATGGGATTGGGAAGGAGACAAACAATAAAAGACTCTTAATCTCACAAAACAAACTGAGGGTTACTGGGGGTGGGAAGGTAGGGATAGGGTGGATGGGTTATGGACTTTGGGGAGGTTTTGTGTTATGGTGAGTGCTGTGAAAGGTGTAAGCATGATGATTCACAGATCTGTACCCCTGGGGAAAATAATAAAAAAATTAAAAAAAAAATGACTGGAAACAAACAAACAAAAATGACCTGATTTCATTGCCAATGTCCTTAAACTTTATACCATACTGCTTATTCTTGATTTGTAAACTGATCAAGAATTTTGGTGAAAGCATCTATATGATGATGTTTACTACTGTACAGACTACTTAGCATGAATTTTTGGCACAGAGAACACAAAAAACTGGATGGGAAGTTAAGACCGTACTAATTTTTTTTCATCTATTTCCCAATATTTTTCTTTTACCAACTTATATATCTCATGAAATATAATGAGAAAAAATATTCTTAGGGCTTTTATAATATATTAGGTGTTTTTCAGTGAATCTTCATTTCTTCAATCTGACCACCTTGAAAAGACATACTATCCAGGCAATCAATGATAAGTTTGGCCATGTGACTTGTTTTCACAATATACTATGAATAGGATGTATTAGCTCATGAGTTCGGAGTCCAGGCATTAAGAAGCAGTTTCTCCTTGCTGCTAATCTCTGCCATAAAAGGTCATATACCAGCTTGCCTACTCCTCTAAGAATTAAAAAAAAAAAAAAGATGTGAGGTGAATCTGTAGTCTAGAGTCAAGTCCTTACATGTCTAGCCTTGATGAACTAAAACCCAACCAAAATACAAAATAGTGAATGAGAAATAAATGCATATTTTTAAATGTCAGTGCAAAGTAGGGTTGTTTGCTACACAACTTTAGCACTTAGTTATAGCTATAATTTACATATTATATGAAATTGATTTTGAATAGTCCTATAATTTCTCTATATAAAGAGTAAGTATAGGGAATATAAAGAATATGTCTATATTCAAAGAGAGAAATGTATGTGAAATATGAATTTATTTTGCAAATAATAATCCAGTAATCTCTTGCTCTCTTGTAATTGAATTAGGGTAGAAATATTTCTGAACCACAAAATTAATAAAGTTTTTCCTGAATTCTAGCAATAACTAGCTGCTTTACCCACACAAATATTTTATACTTTTAATTCTTGTTTTCTTCACTATTTAACATTTTAATTAATGAATCATGGTATTTTTTTAGCATGGTAGTAAAGAGTGACAGAACTGGGTACATGAAGAATGTATAAAAAGAAAATCTCTTCTAATATATCTGAAATCCAGGTAAGGGAAACAATACATAGGAAAAAGTATGAAAGGACACTGGTTATATCCAATAAGAAACCAATCTCACCAAAAAAATGCACCTAATCTTTTTTTTTTTTTAAAGATTTTATTTATTTATTTCACAGAGGGAGAGAGATCACAAGGAGGCAGAGAGGCAGGCAGAGAGAGAGGGGGAAGCAGGCTCCCCGCTGAGCAGGGAGCCCGATGCGGGCCCCGATCCCAGGACCCTGAGATCATGACCTGAGCCGAAAGCAGAGGCTTTAACCCACTGAGCCACCCAGGCGCCCAAAAATGCACCTAATCTTGACATTATTGCACTAAAACAGATTCAGATAGCTCACTTTGGTTCCATTCTCTGAGGATGTGGGGTAGATGTGAATGGTTCTTATAGAGCAACCCTGTGGTTGTTGCATGATAACCCTGAGTGCCTGTTAACAAATTACTACTCTCAGCTCTAAATCTACCCATCCCTCTGTGCCCTGTTCTCAGATAATGGAGTTAGGTGCTATAAACTTTTCTCCCCATCAGCTCACATGAGGTTGAGTTTTGTTTGTAAAAGGCAATGGAGAGACACTGCATCAGAAAGGGCATGTGATGTGATGAGCACTGCGTGTTATAAGTAACTAATCGTTGAACACTACATCAAAAACTAATGATGTACAATATGTTGGCTAAGTGATCATAATTTAAAAAAAAAGAAAAAAGAAAGGGCTCTTCTTCCTGGTTTCATGGTGTTTTCAAGGTGTGTGGCCACTATGGCTTTGTTACCTGCTGCATGCATGCAGGAAGTCCTGTGTATTCGAATAGACTCTAGTAAGTATTTGTGGCTTGTCCCTGTCAGTTTTCCTGTCCTCTAGGCAGTGCCTCCTAACACTCTGGCAGGGAATTCTTCCTGCCTGCCAGTCCCAACCTGAGATCCATGCTCACCAAGTTCAGCCTGTGGGCTATGGAGCTGCTCTGTCCGAAGCCAATACCGTAGGCATACCTGTCATGAAGCCATGTGTAGCAACATTGTCTTCAATGACAGCTAGATTCCATCCTCAGAGAGTAGACCTGTCTTTCCAAGAAATCCCTCCTTTGGATACTCTCCTTTGACCTTAAGTTATTCTTACAATTTTCTTTACCTTCATAACCTTTCCTCTTAGTAATCTTTCCCTTACAAGTAGAAAATAATTGTTTACATCAAACTTCCTCTGGTTTCTGTCTCCTGACTCATTTCTGACCAGTAACCTTGCCACCTGCAAATGAGGGTTAAACACCCTTCATTTGTAGCCCCTATGAGGGCAGGGACAAATCAATTAATTTGGAAATATGAGTACAATTATTAACTTTATTGAGAACTTTACAATAATATTGTGATTTGTAATTTATATATAATTTATTTTAGTAAATAAAAAAGCTTAAGAAATGTATAATATGTACCTGAGTATATATACTTTTACACTGGTATAAATAAAGATTGAAAAACAGTTCAACAATACCAAGGGTGAAAACTTACGCATGAATTCGACTTTGGGTGATAATGAAGCATTGATGTAGATTCATTTTTGGTAACAAAAGAACTATTCTAGTAAGTGATGTTGATAACAGGGGAGAGGCCATTGTGCAAACAGGGGCAATAAAGGAAAATTTGTATTTTCTTCTTCACTTTGTTGTGAACATAAAACTGCTCTAAAAGTTATATATGAAAAATATTCTGAGGCAATCAATAATTGCATGGATTTTCAAGAAATGAGAAATGTCCTTTATAGATGGTGAGATGGCATTATATGAAAATTAGGTACCTAAAATGTCTGGTGCTTACAAATGTATGCTCTAAGTTTTAAGCAGGATGTAAAAAAACCTTTCTCCATGTCAAAGTTGAAATATGGACAAGTGTGGTCACTCTCTGATGATACTGCCAACCTGAAATACAGAGAATTATATCTCATTAATCTTACCAATACATGCCATAATATTTTGATGAATTAATAATTTATTTGAACTAATAATTATATATAAATCAAAACACTTCCCTTATAATTTATTATGAAAACACTTCAACAATTGCATTTATATAGTGGTTCACATATTGCTGTTTTTCATTGTAAGATTAATTCCTATAAGGCACAAAATAGAAAAGTTCTTAAGAAACTTACGATTTGGGAAAGAAAGTTAAACCTTTTGGCCACACAGATGGATTATTATTGCTTGTCTGGGAGACTCTAATCCATGAAGAAGAAATGAGGAGACCTAACAAATTCTATGAGAAAACAAATTTTCTTAGAAGTCAAATAAAAGCTCTTATACTCATTTGAATTTTGTAGTAATGAAGTTAATTCTTGTTTTATAGACTCTTTCAAATATTAATATAATGTTACACAGTACACACATTATAAAGCTGTAAGTAGGAGTAATGGAAGACAATGAACATACAAAGATAACAATTTCAGGGTTCTGAAAATTGATAAAAGCTTAGGAATTTGTGAAATATTTACATTGGAAAAAATCAAGAAAGAAGAAGCATATTTGTTGCTTAGGATTGTTGTTGCCTAGGATTGCTCCGTGGCTCCCCATCTGTCCACTATAGCTCAATGATCAAGAAAATTGTAATTTTTACAATTTAGAGAAGCCGCGCAAAGCAATGATTCTGGTGCCACAGGGGAGAATTGATTAGCAGTGGGGAAGGGGGCAAAATAGCCCATTGACTTTTCAGCTCAACGTGATGATTTTGCTTGGTAATGAATGAGAAAAACCTATACTAGTCAGAAGTTGTGGTTTTGTGTCAACCACTGTGACCCCCATAAGTATAATGGGAAGGTATGATAAGGGAAAGTATGACTGAAGAGATGACATGAGCTCTCTACACACTCTTGACTGATGGAAAATATATGCATGGGGAGAGGAGACCAAGATGAATCTGGTAGAAAGTATAAGCTGAAGAAGACTTGAGAGGTGCTCTAAAGTTATGAGGACTCCTTCCCACACTCACATGAGTGCACACACACACACACACAGTCACACAAACACACACACATACACATGCACACACATATACACACACATCATGGGCAGAGGGTGGAAGCCCTACTTACTTGTAGTATTTGAATACAGTCTTTAAAAAAATAGTGGTTGACATCTAGGCTAAAATATCACAAGGATCACACTCAGGAAGATGGGCTAAAAAGTAAAAAAATAAACAATATGAATTTGGAAAAACTGAACAAAAATATCAGGAGGCTAACTTTAGAGAAGATTCTGCAGTAAAGTTTATGCAACTTACAAGAAAATAATGAATCTAAGAAAAATGAAATAGAATGCATGCTGACTAAGCTGTATTATCAAAAATGTCTTCCTAAAAAATTAAATGGGGCTGCTGGGTGGCTTATTTGGTTAAGCAGCCAACTCTTGATTTTGGCTCAGGTCATGATATCAGGTTCCTAGGATCAAACCCCACATCAGGTTCCACACTCAGCAAGGAGTTGCCTTGGGTTTATCTCTATCCCTCTCCCTCTGCTCCTCCCCCCACTTGCACTCTCTATCTCTCTCGCTTTTTCTCTAAAATAAAATAAATATATCTTTAAAAGGAATTAATACACATGAAAAAAACCAGAAAATATCTTCCATGCTACAGGAAAGCATAGGGCAACAGAAATTTCTACGGAGTAAGATATTACATTTATTAGAAAAAAAGGTATTTTAAAATATTATTTATAAATATATGTAAATTGTAAAGAAAACACCATTCAAATAGCTAAGTGAACATATGACAGCAGCAATACAGCAAGTAGGAAATACTGATAAAGAAATAAAACTAAATGAATGAACCCCAGAAGATTCTGAATTTATGAATACATGCTTGAAATGAAAAATTTACTTATGGCTCAACAGAAAATGTGATATGCAGAAGAAAAAATTGGTGAAATTGAGGAAAGAGTAACAGAATTTATTCATCCTATAGGACGAGAGAGAAAAAAGAGAAAAATTAATAGAGTTCATAGATCTTCAAAACAGCTTCAGAAAATCCAGCGTAGGTCTAAGTACAAACTGAGAACAACAGAGGCAGAAAAAAAGGAGAACAAAAATCTTAAGATGAACCAACAACTTATTAAATATATTTAAAAATATTTTTGGACACTGCAGGCTAGGAAACTACTAATAAGATGAACATATACAAATCCACATCTCAAGAGGTCATCTGATACAGCCAAAAAACATTTGCAAACACAGACAAAGAAATGCTCTTGAGGGAACAAAGTGGATTATGAGGTGACTTAAGTCAGTGTGAACATCAGGGAATGGGTGATACATCTTCCAGGCCCAGCAGCCTTAGACCACATCATCTACCCCAGAATCTGTATCTGCCCTGCACACTATTTCAGACTGGAAGGAGGTACAATCAGCAAAACAAAGGAATAGGAAGCCCCAGGCCCTAAATCCTGTATGGAACCAAACTTGAAAATACATCCAGACACATAGTCTATGTATATTCATTTTTGATAAAGGTGCCAAGACCATTTAATAGGGAAAGGACAGGATCATTCATAAATGGCAATAGGAAACTGACTATCCACATGCAAAAGAATGAAGATGGAGGCTAACATTTAAGCCATGTACAAAAGTTAACTCAGAATGGACTGAAGACCTAATCATAAGATGTAAAACTATGACATTCCTTGAAGAGATCATGGAGAAAAGTCAACATCATATTTGGCAATGATTTCTTGGGTATGCCACCAAAACCACAGACCACAAAGCAAAAGTCCACTGCAGGCAAATTGGAACATCAAAACATTTCTCTGCATCAAGGGCATGATCAGAAGAATGAAAAGACAGAGTGGGGAAAAAACGCTTGCAAATCATACATCAGACAAGGGGTTCATATCCAAAATATATAAGGAATTCTACAGGTCAGTAACAACAACAAATCTAAATAACCCAATTAAAAAAATGGACAAAGGAATTGAATAAGCATTTTTCCAAGAAAATAAGTGGAGAAAACGCTTAGGAAAAGATGCTCAGTGTCCCTAATGATCAGAGAAATGCAAATAAAAACCACAATGAGATATCTCCTCATACTCCTTAGCATGGAAACTAGCAAAAACAGTGTCAGTGAGGAGGTGGAAAAAGAGGACCCTTGTACACTGTTGTTGGAAATACAACTTGGTCAGCCATTATGAAGCTCATGGAACTTCTATAAGAAATTAAAAATAGAATTACCACATGAATCAGGAATCCCACGTGTAGGAAAATATCTAAAAGAATTGGAAGCAAGATCTCAAAGAGCTCTGTGTGCACCCATGCTCGCCGCAGCATTATTCACAAGAGCCAAGTGGTAGAAGCAGCCCACATGTCCACTGAGGGAGGCATGGATCAGGAAAACATAATACACACATAACAACATAATAATATTCAGTCTTAAAAAGGAAGGAAATCTTTTCACATGCTATAATATGGGTGAAACTGCAGGACTTTATGCTAAGTGAAATAAGCCAGCCTCTCCCTCTCTCTCTCTCTCTCTCACACACACACACACAAACACACAAGGTATATGATTCCACTTATATGAAGTATCTAAAGTAGTCAGACTGAGAGAAACTGAAAGAAGAATAGTGATTGGTAAGGGTTGCGGAGAAAGTACAGAAGAGAAATCGTTGTTCAATGAGTAGAGAGTTCCAGTTTGACAAGGCGAAAGTTCTAGAGATCTGTTGGGCAACAATGCGAATATACTAAGCACTCCTAAACTGTGTGCTTAAAGTTGGTGAAGAAGCATGGTATAGTTAAATGTAATGTAGGATGTGAGATAGGGTATGATTCCCACCAAATAACAGTCTGGTCAAAAACTCTGGAGACAGTGAAGAGATCAGTGGTTAACAGGGTTTAGTGGGGAAAGAAGGATGGATAGGTGGAGCACAGAGGGTTTTAATGCAGGATTACTATTCTGTATAACTTCATAATGGCTGATACTTATCATTACATATTTCTCCAAACTCATAAAATGCATAATATCAAGAGGAAATCTAAAAGTACACTATGACCTTTGGTAAGGTCTTTATCTTTGTCTTTGATAAAGATGTGTCAGTGTAGTTTTGTCAACTACATTTGTTAACAATGTAGTCTTATTAACTGTAGCAAATGAACCACTCCACTGAGGGATATTGAAAATGAGAGAGTCTACCCACTGTGGGTGCATAGACTCAAAGACAGTAGGAGAATACAGCAAATCTCTACGCTTTGTCTCTGTTTTCCTGTGAACCTAAAACTGCACTAAGAAAATAGTGTATTTTTTAACATGAGTAATGTGGTGAATTTTATATTATGTGGGGTTTTTTTTGCTACAACTTAAAAAAATAAAATAAAAGGCAAAAAACCAAAAAGAGATGATCTGGACAACAAGAGAAAACTAGTCCTTACATTTAGGAAAATAACAATATGATTAATAGATGAATGCTCACTAGTAACGATGAAGAATAAGAGACAAAGAAGGTCAATTTCGGCGATGAAAGTACTGAAAAAAAACAAGAAAAAAGACAACTTCTTTCCTACACAAAAACCCCAAGCAAACAAACAATAACAAAAAGGCTTTTCAGATATGAATTGTAAATTCAGCAAAACTGTCTTTTCCAAAAAGAGGGTGCATAGGGTCCTGCACCTAGGGGCTCAGTAGGTTGAGTGTCGGACTCTTGATTTTGGCTCAGATCATGGTAGAAGGGGCCTGGGATTGAGTTCCATGATAAGCTCCTTGCTCAGTGGGGACTCTGCTTAGGAATTTTTCTCCCTCTCCTTCTGCCCTCCCATGTTCACACTTGCTCCCTCTTCCTCTCTCTCTCTCTCTCAAATAAATAAACAAATCTTTAAAAAGAAAAAGAGGGTGCATAAAGATCCCAGGACAAACACAAAACTTAAGAGAATTTCTACCTAATAGACCTTCTCTCTGAAAATATTCTTTACGTTAAATATAAGTGATTTTAGATAGTAATGCATATAATCGAGAAGGAATAGATCAGCAGAAATAGTAGGTATGTCAGTAAATTTTAAAATATATTTATGAAAAGTAAATTAGTTAATTAAATATGTTTATGTATTTCAACTCTTAATTGCCTTAAAAGAGAACATTATTTAAAGCCATCATTCTAACAGTATATAGTTGGATGCATACCATATACCTTATTATTTTTAGCATTTGTTAATTTTTGTGTGCAAAGTCACCATGAATTCATTTCAAGTCACTGATACAAAATCATGAACGCAGTGTAGGAAAAGACATGCATGATGCGTGTTCAGAAACCAGTACTAGCTGGCTTCAGTATGACATGGTTAGAAGTACAGGTTTCCCAATCTTTCTGAAAATACAATGTTCTATGAAGCATTTCCAAAGCTGAAATGGTGTAAATGGAAGAATCAATTACCATTATTATATATGGAAAATTTGTTGAGCATTTCCTGATCCAAAAAATAACTTCTTGGGTTTTTCTTATACTTTAAGACAAACCTTGTTAATGGATGCATAAAATAAATTGAGTTGAAGCACAGATGTTCAAAAACACCATTCAAAGTTACACTTGATACTGATATGCTGAGTAGTTTTTGAGGAAGGAACCTGACGGGGTCACTCTCCCTGCCTGGGGTGTGCACTGCCTCTATAACAGCAGAACCAGCACTGCACGCAATTTTCCCTTTTTGCCTTTTTCCCTAAAAGAAAAATTCCCTTCCCATTTCTGTTGTTCAACAAAAACTGGTTTTAACATAGGTCTTTCATAAAAGTAAAGCGACATAATGCCAATTTTTGAATAGTTGAGGCATACCTGTAATAGGGTCAGGAAATGAGCTATGTTACTGTTAATTTAATATATCTTATCAGAATTCATTTGAAGTAGATGGCGACCCGTTAATAACATATGTGTAAAGAGTCCCATCAGCAAGGTGGAGAGCTAGGAGGTCCCAGTGTTTATCTGCCTCCCAAAAAACAATAAGAACAATCACTGAACAGCTTCAAACTAAAAACAGCTCAGGAAAAGCTCTAAACAAAGAAACAGCAAAAAACCTGATAGAGCTCAAGAGTCCAGGACGGTGCCATAGAGAGTAAAGCAAGCATTTCGCCTGCATCAGCCAACCCTCCAGCTGAGAGTGACTGACCCTGGGAGGAAGCCCCTCAGAGGAAGTCATCACCTGGAGAGAAGGAGAGCAGGAGAGTCCAGGAAGTTTTACTTTCATGGATGTCTGCAGCTTTTGCAACAGAAGTGCCCTACCAGTGCCGATCCTGATTGATGGAACAACCCGGAGTGCCCCACTCTGCATCTACTCCCAGAGGCTGGAACAATTGGTACTGTGAGCCCGGCCTTCAGGGACCCTGGTTGCTACCCTTAGGTTTGGGCACCATAGCATCTCAGCATATGTAAGACTAGAGCTGACTGTGGTTTTTGCTCTGGTTGGGGCTCTGTTTCAGCATTACTGGAGCAGCTTCTGCAGCCCTAAGCCCTACCCCTGGTCCTAAGACATGCTTTGGGTGTGAACAGTGGTAGATGCTGCTGCTGTGCTGAGCCCCATCCACTGGGTCCATTGTAAAGGGTGCTTCTGCTGCTCTAACCGCACTCGGTTCCCTGGACTCTGAGCTGCCATTGCTAAGACCAGGTTGCTGCTACTTGGAACCTTTCCTTGGGTCCAAGGAAAAGACTTTGGCAGCTCAAGTCTCTGACCCATCATTGCTGGGGGCAGGCTCCTACTGCCTTGAGCCCCACCTCTTCAGTCTCATAGGACTATTCATAATGGCTCATTGCTGCTACTGTACTGTCTCATCCCGAGACACTTTTTCAGTTTCCGTTTCACAACTTAACTGCCATTGGAGGCTATGCTGGTAGGGCTCCGTGCCCAGCTCCCTGGGTCCTGACACATGGCTATAATCAGCCAGCTCCAGTCAAGGTGTAATCTAACGCAATCATTGTGATCTTACTGCAATACATGAATGTATCAAATGAACACAATGTATGCCTTAAATTTATAGAATGCTATATGTCACTTGTATTTCAATAGAACCAAGCACAAGATATATTTGGGATACCTACACCTACTACCAAGGAAATAGCTTAAGAATATAGCTAAGACATCAATAGAAGAATTAAAACAGAACACGAAAATAATATATATTTAATACAAAGGATATCACGTAATGTGGGAGAAGAAACCAAGAGAGGAACACATTATAAATAGCAAATGTCAGACCTAAATCCAACTCTCCCAATAATCACATTCATGTGAATTAAATAAATATTCTAATCAAAAGATAGAAGCTGTCATCCCGAATAAAAAAGTAA
The DNA here is from genome assembly GCA_002007465.1 of Ailurus styani. Classification (NCBI taxonomy): domain Eukaryota; kingdom Metazoa; phylum Chordata; class Mammalia; order Carnivora; family Ailuridae; genus Ailurus; species Ailurus styani. The sequence continues at coordinate 592,431 of LNAC01000726.1, read as the reverse complement.
GATCCATCTATATGCTCTCTGTAACAGACACACTTTAGACTCAGGCACAATTAGGTATAAGAAAAGATTAGGAAAATATATACCTGATGAACTATAATCTCATACGTGAGCAAAAATGGCTGTCTTGATACCAAAATAGCTGTTAAAACAGGAAATATTATTAGAAATTAAAAGAAACATTTTAACATGTTAAGGCTGTCAATATAGGAGGAAGATAAAACAATTACAAACATATATTATTCACCTAACGACAGAAGCCAAACCTCAACACATGAAATAGAAACTGACAGACTTGGAAGGATAAATAATTCAATGAGCACAGTCGAAGATTTAAAAGCTCTTTCGAAAGTGAGAGAACAGCTAAGCCTCAAATCAGGAGCCCCACGGAAGACTGACAAAGCACTAAGAACCAGTTTCACATAACTGACATATATAGAAAGAGGTCTAGGTCATAAGAAGGGGTCAAATATATAAGGGATGGAAATTTTCAAAGCATAGTGTCTGAAGACAAAGGAACATTAGAGACAACAACAGAAGGAAATGTGGGATATTTCCAAACATGTGGAACGTGATACGTTTCTGAAAAATTTCCAGTTCAAGGATGAAATATTTGAAAATGCCCTGTACCATATGATACTAAACTGAGAATATATCAAAATCTTATGGGGGATTGAATGTACTGTTTAGAGACAATTTGTAGCTTTGTCATTTATACTCAAAAGGAAAAATGTTAAAAAAGGCCTGATCCGAATAGCTCCCTTTCAAGAAACCAGAAAGAAAAGAGCCAACTAAAATTACAGAAGGAAGAAATAATAACATATATTTAGCTGAAAGATGATTGTGAGGTATGTATAGTAGAATAACTCGCAGAAGCCTTGAATGCATCAATACCCAAATATCCAAGGGCATCAGCAATAGGATGGATGGATACATTGTAGTGGAATCAGGCAATGGAACAGAAATGAGTTTGGACAATTTGAAAACTTCATGCAACTATATGGATGAATTGCACAAGTTTAGCTTCCCCTGAAAATCCAAAAATAAAGTATGCATACTGTATGATTCCATTTATATAAATGCTTTTTTAAAATGCAGATCAGAACATGAAAGGGACATTTTGCAGTGCCAGTAAAATTCATTTTCACATTCCAGCCAATGGTGACACTTGAAAATGCAGCCATTAGTTGGCAAGTATCCCACATGCATCCATCTGTATGCATATTATACCACAATAAAATTACCACAAGAGAATATTATTATTATTGTTTTTTAAATTTTATTTATTTATTTGACAGAGAGAGAGAGAGATTTCAAGTAGGTAGAGAGGCAGGCAGAGAGAGAGATGAGGAAGCAGGCTCCCTGCTGAGCAGAGAGCCAGATGCTGGGCTCTTGATCCCAGGACCCTGAGATCATGACCTGAGCCAATGGCAGAGGCTTTAACCCATTGAGCCACCCAGGCGCCCCATAAGAGAATATTATGAAAAGGTGCACAACTATTTAAAACAGGGGTTTCATAAAATTGAAAAAATCCTACCAAATACAACTTGTGAAGACCAAAACAAAAAGAAATAAAAATATCAGATGTGTCTTATAACTTCTAATGCATTTTTATCTGTCATTCAGAAAGCTTTTCACACTCAGTTACCAAGATTTAGATGCCTATGAATGAAGAAGTGCATGGTAATTAAAAATNCATTCAGAAAGCTTTTCACACTCAGTTACCAAGATTTAGATGCCTATGAATGAAGAAAGTGCATGGTAATTAAAAATCAAAGACCCCTCGTAGAGTAGAAAAAGAAGCTAATAAAATATATGATATGGGCATTTTGATGGGAATATTAAAAAAAGGAAATTTTGTGTCAGTGGCAATCATAAATAAATTCAGACAATATATAAAAATAATCGGTTATGAGATAAATAGATTTATTGAAGCAATACCATATTGGATTTACATTTATAATTCCATCAGCTTAGTCTGTCATATTAGCAGAGTGAAGAAGGTCACATGATGTGCTATCTCTGATGCAGAAGGCAACTGATAAAACTAATATTCATTCTTAATTTATAAAATTCCTGAGAAAGATAGAAATAAATATGAAACATGGTGGAATGACCGAGAATACATATTATAACTCTGAAAAAGAACAATTATAAACCTACTGTTTTAAAAAGGGACTGCTTTTAAAGTATGATATTGACATAAAAATATATAATGAGATTAATAAAATAGATTATAAAGTGCAAAAATTATACTCACATACAAATGGAATGTAGATTTCAATAAAGTTGTAGTCATTCAGTGGAGGAAGTAAGTCTTTTCAACATATGTTGTGAAAACAATGGAGTATCGATATTATTAAACACATACTTTGTACTATGTACAAAAATATTAAAAATTGATCATCCTTAAGTGTAAATAATAAAATTTCAAGAAGATGTAGAGGAAAAAAATGCATGGCCCAAAGTTGGGCAGACATTTCTTAGAACACCAAAAACATGATCCATAAAAGAACAAGCTGATGAAGTATAATTCATCAGGATAATTTCTACTTTTTGAAGAGAAAAGAAAAACAAGTCATAGACTTGGGAGGAAGTATTTGCAAGTCATGCATCTAAGAAAAGCTTTAGTGCCAAGATACATAAAGGATTGGGGTGCCTGGGTGGCTCAGTGGGTTAAAGCCTCTGCCTTCGGCTCAGGTCATGATCTCAGAGTCCTGGGATCGAGCCCTGCATCGGGCTCCCTGCTCAGCGGGGAGCCTGCTTCCTCCTCTCTCTCTATCTGCCTCTCTGCCTACTTGTGATCTCTCTCTCTCTCTCTCTGTCAAATAATAATAAAAACAAAAGACACATAAAGGATTCTCAAAATACAGTAACAGAAACTAAAAATATAAGCAAAATACTTCAAGAAATAACTTCATCCAAAAATGTCTGTGGGTGGCAAATGAGTATGGTAAAAGAAGCCCAACACTATTAGTCTTAGGAAAATTCGTTTTAAAATATCTGTAGATCAGACGTCCCCTTCCTTCTACTGAATACCGCTGAAATCCTTGGACTTTACAAACAAAACAACATACTGAGATTCAGAAAAATGATGAGAAAGCCTGCAGAACGGGGCACTCCAGACCCAAGGAATGACATGGTGGTGAGCTCCCTAGAATTTCTCTTTCCTTCACATGTCCCAGTCTGGGGTCAGAGAGGCTGGCAACTCACAGACACCACGGGGTACAGACAACAGCCCCCAAAATATGTTTTTCTCCCTAGTGAAAATAGTGGGAGAAAGGCCTGCCAGAAAGAAAAGTTTTAGACACTAAGCATATTTTTCCAAGCAAATGTTTCAACTGTCTGGGAAAAATATCGGTCAGGAAAACGTGAAATACAGCATTCTCTGAAAAAAGGAAAACTAAGAAAATGTGTCACCACCAGACTCACTCTGAAAGAATTGCTGAGGGGAATTATCTGAACAGAAATTAAATGATCAAAGAAGGAATCTTGGATGTTCAGGAAGGAAGGGACAACAAACAAAAAATAAAACAATCATTAGGTCTAGTGGACTTTCCTTCACTTCTTGTGTTGTCTGAACTGTTTGATATTTGAAGCAAAATCATCAGTTGAAGCAAAATTATTAACATCCATGTAATTCTCAACATAAGTAGAGAAATATTTAAGATAATTATAATATAAATGGGACGCAGTAAAGGGACATAAGGGAAAGTAAGGCTTTACATTTTACTGCAAGTGCTGTGGGTTGTGATAGACTGTGTAGACTGATATGGGTGCCTACAATTATCTATATAGACATATCTAATACCTGTAGTACTTATATAGAGTAGATTAGAGCATATTTGGATGTTTATTTATAACTTTATATGTATAAAGTTTTTATGAAGAAAGGATCTATTTTGCTAAAATTATACTTCATAATTAGGTCATGATGTAGAAAAATATAACCTTCACTTTTATTTCACAGCATTGTAAATACAACATCACCAAAAATAAATTCCAATTGGATCATAAACCTTAACTAAAGGTTAAAAAATAAAGAAATCAAGAAAGGTAGATCCTGGAAAGTAATCTAGGAAATTATATTCACGAACTTCGACTAACTTCTGAAATCAATCCAGAATAATCACTAACACCCAAATGATAAATTGAATGATGGTAACATTAAAATTCTTTTTTATTTAAATTTAAATTCAATTGGCCAAGACATCTAATAAGGGAAAAGAAACACCGTTTTGGAGAAACGGGCAAGGAATTCACTCAGGGACATAATGCTGTATTGTACATTATTATTTTATTATGACAAATAAAACATTTCTATTCCATAACAATACTCTATACTATGTGGCTATATATAATAAATTATAAATACAATATATGGAAGAATAGAAAAGGCTTTTCATAAAATAATTATTCATAATACTTTTGTACTAAAGAGGAACTAAAATTCTGAGACTAGTTTTAAAAAGATCTATTCATATAAGACAGCAGTGAACATTCACAAACTATAGACAAACTCAGTGACATAGATGGATTATAATATCATGTGAGCATGAAAGGAGACACACATAAAAAAGCCTACTGCATGCTCCCATTGATGTAAGGTCCAAAAATAAGCAAAGATATTTCACATTATTAAAATGGGCAGGGCTGATAGAGACTCTAAACTTCTATTTCCTGCTCTGATTTGTAATTGCGTGGTTCTAACTACTTTGTGATCAATTGCACAATCATATGTTTAGTTGCCTTGATGTGTGGTAAAATTAAATAGTAAAGTTATTTCAGGCAAAAGAGCACTTAAAGAAGCAGGGTTTTGGATGAAAAGCAAGAATTGGTAATTGTCAAATGTACAATAAAGATATAAAAATATAAATAAAATATCATAGAGCCAAATTATGGAATAGTAACAGACTTTAAATAAACTAGAAATATGTACACAAATGGATGAACTCTACCAATACAATATCAACCAATAAGCTTTTAATAAAAAATGGAAACATCTGAAATCTTACCAGTTCTTTGTCATCCTCTATGTAGAGCAGGGCAGAGTTATTAGAAACACAGGCTGACAAACTCTCATTCCACGATTTTCTTTCAGTGCTAATGTAATAGCAATTGTTGGAATATGTCATCCACTCTTTTGGACAATGACCACAGTGATATGCTGGACAAAAATTATAAGATATTCTCCAAAAAGTTTCAAATATTAAAAAATGCAAGTTGACAACTGGCATATGTATATACATGTATATAAAATATATGCATGTATCCTCATAAGCTGACAAAAATAAAATAAAACACACACATACTACACCCAGAAGAGTGAGGCTTTCTTGCCCTAATATACGTGCCCATATAAAGCAAACACACACACACACACACACACACACACACACACCTAAATGTCCTTTGGGTCACTGAGCAAAACAAGTGTTTTGGAATTGTATAATGGTTTATCTTTTATCATGTTATAGCAGGAGGAAATATGAGGTAATTGATGACTATGGATATGGAGATTTTGTGATTATTTTGAAGGTTTTATTTATTTATTTGATATATATATTTAAAATATTTTGTTTATTTATTTGTCAGAGAGAGAGAGAGAGAGAGAGAGAGAGAGAGCAGAAGCAGGGGGAGTGGCAGGCAGAGGGAGAAGCAGGCTCCCCACCACGCAGGGGGCCTGATGAGGATCTGGATCCCAGGACCCTGGGATCATGACCTGAGCAGCAGGCTGATGCTTAACCAACTGAGCCACCCAGGTGTCCCATGGGTATGGTGATTTTAAATAGTATTTCTTCATACTGCTTCATGAGAAGTAATACTCTCCTATAATTATTATTTCTGAGAGCTTATTACATGTTTTCTAATTTGTTTTCCTCAAAAGAATCAATTATCATCTTTTCCTAGGCAAAGATGGAGATAAGATAGAAATTACATTAATAACAGAAGTTTGAAAATAACATCGTACCTTTCTGGATCCTAGTTTCCAGGGATGTTTTGTTCTGTTTCGGTCCCTCAGCAACTAGAAAAATTAAAGCAATCCTCATAGAAACTTAATATTAAACTAAATAAATCATAATGATTTGAGTTCCTTAGTTTGAAATTTGGTGTATTGTTTAGAATGAGAAAATCCTGTCATAAGACTGATTTTACCAGTAAGTAGTTAATGAAGTAATGCAGGTGGAGGAAAAAAATTCAGAATTTTGAAGAAATAAAACTCATCACTTTTACAGCATTTTGTTTAACCAATCTCAAGAATTACTTTGTATATCTCTATAGGGTCTCTCCTATAACTTGCATTTGAGGTATGAATTCTGAATATATATATGTATGATACTCTCTACAGTTATTCTATAATTTCTACTTTTGGCAAATTCAGAGTAACCATTCCACACTGAGAGCATATGTTCCTTAAAATGAAATAATACAATTACATAACATTGTGCACTATTTCCAGGCACTGATGATCATCGATGTGAAAAATTCCCTTGTAGTCATTCAAACATTTACTTACCGGGAATAACCGCTATTGTGACCACAGTGGACATCAAGACAAGGCAGATGATTCCCAGGATACCAGCAATAAGCTTCCCTGGACATAAAGATAAATAGTTGGAAGAGAAATGAAAACAATGAGAAAGGATGGGCAGAAATAATCCTTTAGGAAATGTACATACAAGAGAAACAACGAGATGCACAGGGAATCATATAAAAACTTGTACCCAAGCCCATATCTACATTATAATCTCCTCTGAATATACCATTGCAGTTGCGGTAAATTTATTACCCCAGGAGATGTTGGTAAAGACTGCAAACTATAACAAGGCTGGAACAAAGGTACTCTTCAGATATCAATTACAACACGATATTGCAACTTCAAGCTGTGATCTTCAGAAATGAAAAATACCGGTCATTCCGTACTCATTTCCCTCACTCCTGCACCCCAACTGCACATCATAGTACATCATACTGTACTTAGACTGTGTGTGTATGAAATGTTTTACCTTTGCAGTGGAAGTTCTTGCTGTTCCTTTGAAGATCCTGAGAAGCATTTTGAAGATTTAATTCTGCATAGGTTATTTCCTGCTCAGTTCCCAGAATGAAACTTTTAGGGCCCTTATCTTTCATTTGCTGTCTTTTTGAGCCCTTGACCTGACTGACTTCTGCATAGGAAACTGCTTGGTTATTCATCTCTGCAGCTGAGTAGAGTCAGGCCCAGTGCTGAATGGGACTGCACTGAAGGACTGGATGAAGTGTGTTATGTAATGACAAGATTGCTAGGACAGTCACACTGGGTGGAGTGTGTGGTGAGTGATAGTATTCATTTGCTGTTGAACAATGTAAAATCTGGTACTAATTTCCTTAGAGCTTTAAATAGGTATTTCTTGATAGAATATGTTGTTTTTACAATGACATTCTATGCTTGACACAGTAGTATTAGCTGGAAAAGTGTAAAGCAATAAATTAGTGAAGAAGAAATTAAGAGAATAACTGGTTTAAAATTAAAATGCTGAATTAAAAAAGTTCTTCATCAATTTTTTTGGGCAATTTTTATATCAGGTTTTGTTTAAAAATTAGTGTTCTAAGATTGGGGAATACTAGTTTAGTACATAAAGGAATTTCCTGCAGTAAATGCCTTTATTTAAGCAATTAGATTTCTTTACTAAAAGGTAATGCAGCCCCATCAAGTGAACTTTTATTTTGAATAATTCTGCAGTTCTGAGAAATTGTTAAATTTTAAAAGAACGATTTTATATGTTGAATTATGTCACATGACAAACTGAACTTTTCCAAAACCTGAACCATTTTGAAAACAAAACAAAAAAACCATATGTATAGGGCGCCTGGGTGGCTCAGTGGGTTAAAGCCTCTGCTTTCGGCTCAGGTCATNTTTTTCCAAAACCTGAACCATTTTGAAAACAAAACAAAAAAACCATATGTATAGGGCACCTGGGTGGCTCAGTGGGTTAAAGCCTCTGCTTTCGGCTCAGGTCATGATCTCAGGGTCCTGGGATCGAGGCCCACATCGGGGTCTCTGCTCAGCAGGGAGCCTGCTTCCCCTTCTCTCTCTGCCTGCCTCTCTGCCTCCTTGTGATCTCTCTCCCTCTGTGAAATAAATAAATAAAATCTTTAAAAAAAAACCATATGAATATATACGCATATATATATATTTAAATATTGTATTTATTTATTTGAGAGAGAGAGAGAGAGATAGTGTGTGTGTGTGTGTGTGTGTGTGTGTGTGTGTGTGTGTGTGTGTGAGGGTAGAGGGAGAGAGAAGCAGACTCCCTGCTGAGCAGAGAGCCTGACACTGGACTCTCTCCCAGGACCCTGAGATCATGACCTGAGCCAAAGACAGATGCTTAACTGGTTGACTGAGTCACCCAGGTGCCCCAAAACCCATATTTTTAAAAAGCCCTTGTTTAACACCAGATATTGACAATTGATTTAATGCATAGAATGAAACCTTAAAATGATAAAATAAGAGTGTAGGTCATTTATGGAAGAGCACTGTTGGTACAAACTTCCTGAAAGATCTATGAATGTCAAAGGCAGTGAGGGTAGCTTTAGTTGTAAAAGGAATTCCAATAAATGAAATCAACTTAATTTCATAATTCAGTCAATGAGCTCTGCAGTTAGTGAAATCTGGAATTACTCCTGGCTCTCAATCTTACAAAGTATGACTTTTAAGAAGTTACTTCCTGTCTAGCTATCTAGTTTTTACTAATCTCAAGTGGGAATTAAAATATGTAAAATATAATGCAGATAAAACACTTAATACTACATCTGGTTTTTCTAAGCTCTCAACAATATATCAGTGATTTTAATTATTTATAACACAATGGCCACTTTGTCATTACTGACTCATATCCTTTAGATGTAACATAATTCATTAGACAGGAGTGTCTTTCAGTATTGAATATCTTTTTTGGCAAGCTTTGATTTGAACGTTTATACTTAAGTTTAAATAAGCATTTTACAGAAGGTACCTCATCTTGCTTTTTATGAAGAGTCAAACTGTTTTAATTTATCAAAGCAAATGTATGACCATTTGACCATTAGGATTTGATGGATTCATTTTAAGAATCTATTTTTAAAGCCTCAGCTAAATATCAAATAATATAGTAAGTACATCCACAATTGATGACAAATCCAAACTGTTCCTTCTCACGATGCTTCTAGGATTTCACTTAAAATTATATTGATTTGCAAACACAATTATGCCTGTGGATATATATACTTAATTACTTCTCCACAGGCGAGAATTTGAGTATGTTAAGAAGTTCTCCAATATATTTCAAATTCACTTTTGTTTGTCATTCTGAATTGTTGGAATAAATATACCGATGTTCTCTGTGATTTCATTGTGTATTAGTTGTGCCTCAGGTGCCGCCCAAACAGCATTTGTGTCTCCCACTAAGTGAGGTGGCTAGGAGAGAGACAGCAGAGGAGGGACACATACCTTCTGTTGGCCAGAGAGTCCTGCATCTTCCAGTGGGAGACTAGGTTACTCTTGCAAACAGACAATATCTGTGGTCTTCACAGACTGTGAGCCCAGTGAGAGCTCGGAGTGAGGCAATAGTGGAAAAAGTAGGTTTCTCATCAGTGTGTCAATTAAAATTTGAACAGGAAATTCTTACACTTGGGCTATTTTGAAGACACTTTATTTCATCACACACCTCCAGAATGTCCGAGACTTTCAGCTTGTAGTGTGTCATTTAGTTTGTCCCCTGGCAAGTGACTCAGAAATGTTTATATTCCACAAAATATTGGGGTCAGAGACTTGAACAGCCAGGCTGTTAACTTGCTTCCATCTGAATCACAAATACTGGAGAACCTGATCTGGGCTTGTGAAAAATATCTTAGATGTTTAAATTTTACCGTTAGGGTTTCTATATCTTGGCTCACATGCTTGTCTGTCTTGGCTACATCATACCTATTATACTGAAAATATTTTAATTTCTTCATCCCATTAACAGGTATTTAATAATATTTGACACTAATTCTGAAGACTCATTAAATTTTCATCCTTATTGTAAGTGACAATAACTTCCAAACTTCTCAATTTTTCTACTCTCATTTTTAATATACCTGCATTTTAATTTTTATTATTTTAAAATAAGTTATTTAGGTTTCTTCTGAAAGAAAAAATGCTTGTGGGAGGATAAAACATTGAAATTTTTTGAAAAATGACACCATCCCAGAGATTTGAATAATAAATAATTATTCATATTATTCATTGATTCATCCTCCAATGATAACTATTTTAATAAGAATAATTACTGTATTTTAATAAGAATAATAATTGTAGATGAAAAAACCATAGGTCTAACTATGTAGTGGGAAAGTGAATGCAATGCTAAAAAATTTCACTTAATTCAAAAGATCATGATGGGCAGAGAAGGTACTTTTAAAACACAAATATCATGTAAACATCACATAATTTTTAAAGATATTTGCAAATATGTTTCTATTGCTCTGTAGTTCTGTTATTTTGGTTTTGTGCAAAAACGGTTTACAATATTTTTAAAATTTTTATGTATTTATTTCTAATGATGTGTAGTTGACATACAATATTATAATCCTTTCAGGTGTAGATACAGTGATTCAACATTTATATACATTATGTGATCATTATTAAATTCATTACCATCTATCACTATATAAAATTAATACAATGTTATTGACTATGGTCTTTGTGCTGTAATTTCTATCCCTGTGACTTATTTTGTAACTGAAATTTTGTACTTCTTACTTCCTTTTACTTATTTCAGCCACTCTTCCATGCCTCTGCCTTATGGCAATCACAACTTTGCTCTCTCCTGACTTTGTTTCACTTCTTTTGTTTGTTTTAGATTGCACATTGCTAGTTAAAACATATGGTATTAACCTCCTTTATCTGACTAATTTCATTTAGCATAAAATCCTCAAGTTCTACTGATTTTGTAAAAAATGACACGTTTGTTTTTATTGCTGAGTAATATTCCATTGTGTATATATACTGCTTCTATTTATTCATCCACCTATAGATGGACACATGGGTTGCTTTAATATCCTAGCTATTGTAAGTAATGCTGAAGTAAACATAGGTTGCACCCATCTCCTCAAGTTAATGTTTTCATTATCTTTAGATCCCCTGAAATGGATATTCTGGATGCTATGATATTTCCATTTTTAATTTTTTGAGGCACCTCTATACTGTTATTCATCATGATGACACCAATTGAAATTCCCACCAGCAGTACACAAGGTTCTCTTTTCTGCACATCCTCACCAGTATTTGTTATTTCTTATATTTTTAAGTCTGAGAGAATTTTGCCGCTCATTGTGATTTTGATTTTCATTTTCCTGACAAGTGTGAGTTGAGCATCTTTTCATGTGTTGGGTGGTCATCTGTATATCTTCTTTCAAAGGAATCTGTTCAGGTCCTTAGCCCATGTTTTAATCTGCTTGCATTTTTTTGAGCTGTCAGAATTCTTTATATATTTGGATATTAACCTCTTGTCAGATATATCATTTGCAAATATCATTTCCCATTCTTGTCTGCCTTTTTGTTTTATTGATGGTTTCCTTGGCTGGGCAAGAGCCTTGTACTTTGTTGAACTTTTTATTTTTCATTTTGTTGCCCTTCCCTAAGGAAACAGACTGAAGAGAATAAAGTTAAGGCCTATCTCCAAGAGTTTACTGCCTATGCTTTCTTTAAGGGTTTTGTGGCTTTTGGTTTTACACCTAGATCTTTAATTCATTTTAGGTATATTTTTGTTTAGGGTGTAAAAAGGAGGTCCAGTTTTATTCTTTAGCAAATAGTTTTCCAGTTTTTTAAACACCATTTTCTTTCTTTCTTTTTTTTTTTTATTTGCCCAAGGGGTACAGGTCTGTGAATCATCAGGCTTACATCTTTCACAGCATTCACCAAAGCACAAACCCTCCCCAATGTCCATAACCCATCCACCCTATCCCTACCCTCCCACCCCCCAGTAACCCTCAGTTTGTTTTATGAGATTAGAAGTCTCTTATGGTTTGTCTCCTTCCCCATCCCATCTTGTTTCATTATTTTTCCCTCCCTACCCCCCACAACCCCCCACNACCATTTTCTGAAGACTCTTTGTTCCCCATTCTCTGTTCTTACCTTCTTTGTCATGTATGAGTTGACCATATAAATAGAGGTTTGTTTCTGGGCTTTGTGTGCAATTCCTTTGATCTTTGTGTCTATTGTTGTGCCATAGCGCTTTGATTGCTAGAGCCTTGTAGTATAGTTTTTTTATTATTATTACATATACTGTATTATTTGCCCCAGGGGGACAGGTCTGTGAATCATCAGGCTTACACATTTCACAGTACTCACCATAGCATAAACCCTCCCCAGTGTCGATAACCCATCCACCCTATCCCTACACTCCCACCCCCCAGTAACCCTCAGTTTGTTTTGTGAGATTAGAAGTCTCTTATGGTTTGTCTCCTTCCCCATCCNCCTTGTTTCATTTTTGCCCTCCCTACCACCCACAACCCCCCACCCTGCCCCTCAACTTTCTCACATCAGAGAGATCATATGATAATTGTCTTTCTCTGATTGACTTATTTTGCTTAGCATCATACCTTCTAGTTCCATCCACATTGTTGCAAAAGGCAAGATTTCAGGTTTTTTGATGGCTGGATAGTATTCTGTTGTATATATATACCACATCTTCTTTATCCATTCATCTGTTGATGGACATCTAGGTTCTTTCCATAGTTTGGCTATTGTGGACATTGNGTTCGGATCACTACATTTGTATCTTTAGGGTAAATACCTTGTAGTACAATTTCTGGGTCATAGGGTAGCTCTATTTTCAACTTTTTGAGGAACCTCCATACTGTTTTCCAGAGTGGCTGCACCAGCTTTTATTCCCACCAACAGTGTAGGAGGGCTCCCCTTTCTCTGCATCCTCACCAAATCTGTGATTTCCTGGCTTGTTAATTTTAGTCATTCTGACTGGGTGTGAGGTCGTATCTCACTGTGGTCTTGATTTGTATTTTCCCTGATGCCGTCTGATGTTGAGCAATTTTTCATGTGTCTGTTGGCCATTTGGATGTCTTCTTTGGAGAAATATCTGTTCATGTCTTCTGTACTATAGTTTGAAGTGTAAATATCTGTTCATGTCTTCTGTAGTATAGTTTGAAGTGTGTGTGCATGTTACTTCCAGTTTTGTTCTTTCTAACAATTGCTTTAGATATTCAGAGTTTTTTGTAGTTCCACACAAACTTTTAAGATATTTATTCTTGTTCTGTGAAAAATGCTATTGGGTTTTCATAGGGATTACATTGAATCTTTATGTTGTTTTGCAAAATATGGATATTTTCACAATATTAATTCTTCCACTCTATAAGCAAGGTATATCTTCCCATTTACTTACTCATGTCATCTTCAAATTTCTTTTATCAATGACATAATTTTCAGAGTATAGGATTTTACCTCCTTTGTTAAATTTATTCTTATGGAATTTATTCTCATAAATGAAATTTTAAAAGAGATTGTTTTCTTCAGTTCTATTTCTCCTTGTTTTTTCTAGTGTATAGAAATGCAACATATTTCTGCATATTAATTTGTATCTTGCATCTTAGCTGATTTCTGTATTAGTCGTAACAGATTTTTTGGTGGAGTCTTTAGGTTAATTATCTAGAGAATCATGTCATCTGAAAAGAGTGACAGTTTTGCAATTTCCTTATTAATTTGGATGTCTTTAATTTCTTTTTCTTTTAGATTACTGTCTTTTTAGGACCTCAGGTACTGTTTTGAATAAAAGTGGTAAGAGTGGAGATCCTTGCCTTCATCCTGATCTTAAAGGAAAAGCTTTTGGCTTTTCATGTTGAGAATGATGTTAGTTGTGGAATGTCATATATGGACTTTATTATATGGAGGTATATTCCCTCTCTACACACTTTTTTGGGAGTTTTTATAGTAAACTTTTTTTGAATTTGTCAGTACTTTTCCTGCACCTCTTGAGATTGCCATATGATTTTGATCTTTCATTTAGTTAATGTGTTGTGTCAAGTCAGTTGATTTGGAGATATCCAATCATCCTTGCATACATGGAATAAATCCCTCTTGATCATGGTGTATTGTCCTTTTATTGTGTTGTGGACTTCAGTTTGCTAAAACTTTAGTGAAGACTTTTGCATGTTCATCAGGAATTTTGGCCTATAATATTCTGTGTGTGTGTGTGTGTGTGTGTGTGTGTGTGTGTGTGTGTGTCTGTGTGTCTGTGTGTGTCTTGCATCCTTGTTTTGTTCTGATATCATGGTAATGTTGTCCACACAGAATGAAGTTGGAAGCTTTCCTTCGTCTTCATTTTGGGATGAATCTGAGAAGAAGAGGTATTATCTCTTAGTTAAAAGTTTGTTAGATTCATTATTTGCATATAACACCCAGTGCTCCATGTAATCCGAGCCCTCCTTAATACCCAAAATCAGGCTCGCTCTTATCAAAAACTGATGATGTACTCTATGGTGACTAACATAACACAATAAAAAAAAAAGATGATAAAAAAATAAAATAAAAGTTTGTTAGAGTTCACCTGTGAGGCCATCTGGTCTTGGATATGTGTTTGTTGAGAGTGTTTCGACTACTGATTCAATTTCTTTAATATTAATTAGTCTGTTTAGATTGTCTGTTTATTCCTGATTTAATCTTGAAAATTTATAGATTTGTAGGAATTGGTCCATTTCTTTTATATTGTCCAATTGGTTGGCATAGAATTGGTCACAGTAAGTCTCTTATGCTCTTCTGTATTTCTGAGGTATATGTTGTAACTTCTCTTCATTTCCAAATGTATTTATCTGGATTCCCACTCTTTTTTTCCTGATAATTCTGCCTAAACTCTTATCAATTTTATATTTTTTTTCGAGGAGGACTTTCTTCATTTCATTGATTTTATTCTATAGTTTTTTAAACCTCAATTTCATTTATTTCCACTCAAATGGATTTTTGAAACATTGTGGTTTCCTTTTCATTTTCTTCCAGGGATTTTTTATTTTCTTTTTTTAAAATTTAAATATAATCACCAACATCTACTACATCATTATTTTCAAGGGTAGATTTCAATTATTCATCGGTTGCTTATATCACCCGGTGCTCATCACGTCATGTACGCTCCTTAATGTCTATCACCCAGCTACATCATCTCCCTACCACCTCACTTCCAGCAACCCTAGTTTGTTTCCTAGAGTCAAGAGTACCTCATGGTTTTAAGAGACTCTTAATCTTAAGTTAAGATTGTGAGTTACTGGGGGCGGTTAGGAGGGTAGTGATAGGGTGGCTGGGTTATGGACATTGGGGAAGATTTGTGTTACGGTAAATGCTGTGAAATGTGTAAGCTTGATGATTCACAGACCTGTACCCCTGGGGCTAATAATAATAAAATTAAAAAAAAAGAGTATCTCATTGTTTGTCTCCCTCCCTGATTTCTTCCCATTCAATTTTCCCTCCTTTCCCCCATGATTTTCTGTGCTATTTCTTATATTCCACATAGGAGTGAAATCATATGATGATTGTCTTTCTCTGATTATTTCACTCAGCAAAATACCCTCTAGTTCCATCCACATCTATATAAATGTTAAGTATTCATTTTTTTTATGTCTGAGTAATATTCCATTATATTTATATACTGCATCTTCTTTATCCATTCATCTGTTGATGGACATCTAGACTCCAAAGTTTTGGTGTTGTGGACATTGTTGCTATTTATAAACATTGGGGTGCAGGTGCCTCTTGGGATCTCTACATTTATATCTTTGGGATAAATACCTAGTACTGCAATTGCTGGCTTCTAAGGTAGTTCTATTTTTAACTTCTTGAAGGACCTCCATACTGTTTTCCCACTTGGTTGTGGTGAATAACCCTTTTAATGTACTGTTGGATCCTGTTGGCTAGTATCTTGATGAGAATTTTTGCATACATGTTCATTAGGGATACTGGTCTGCAACTCCCCATTTTGGTGGGTCTTTGTCTGATTTTGGGATCAGGGTAATAGTGACTTCATAGAACGAGTTTGTAAATGTTCTTTCCATTTCTATTTTTTGAAACAGCTTCAGAAGAATAAGTATTTTTGGGGCAAATAGCAAGTAGTCCAATTGCCAGGTCATAGGGTAGCTCTATTTTTAATTTTTTGAGGAATCTCCACACTGTTTTCCAAAGTGGCTGCACCAACTTGCATTCTCACCAACAGTGAAAAAGAATTCCCCTTTCTCCACTTCCTCTCCAACACTTGTTGTTTCCTGTCCTGTTGATTTTGGCCATTCTAACTGGTATAAGGTGGTATCTCAATGTGGTTTTGATTTGAATTTCCTTGATGGTTAGTGATGATGAACATTTTTTCCTGTGTCAGCCATTTGTATGTCTTCTTTGGAGAAGTGTGTGTTCATTGCCTTCTGCTTATTTTTGACGTGATTATCTGTTTTTTGGGTGTCGAGTTTGAGGAGTTCTTTATAGATCTTAGATCTCAGCCCTTCGTCTGTAGTGTCATTTGCAAATATGTAGTGAAAAGAAAGGCCATATGTACCCCAATGTTCATAGCAGCAATGGCCACAATTGCCAAACTGTGGAAAGAGCCAAGATGCTCTTCAACAGATGAATGGATAAAGAAGATGTGGTCTACATATGCAATGGAATATTACGCAGCCATCAGAAAGGATGAATACCCACATTTCGTATCAAAATGGATGGGTCTGGAGGAGATTATGCTGAGTGAAAGAAGTCAAGCAGAGAAAGTCAATCATCATATGATTTCGCTCTTACTTGTGGAACATAAGGAATAAAATGGAGGACTTTAGGAGAAGGAAAGGAAAAGTGAATTGGGGTAAATCGGAGGGGATATGAAGCCTGAGAGACTGTAGACTCTGAGAAACAAACTTAGGGTTATGGAGGGGGTGGTGAGGGAATGGGTGAGCCTGTTGGAGGGTATTAAGGATGGATCCCTGGGCGTGGTGCATAAACAATAAATCTTGGATCACTGAAAAAATAAAATTAAAAAAATAAAATTAAAAAAAGAAGAAGTATTAATTCTTCTTTAAATGTTTTGTAGGATAGAAAGATGTCACAATTTTACATACTGCCATACTTTAGAGAAAATAAAATTGTTAGACAAAAATATATACAAATTAAAAACATAAAAGCAAAAAATTAGGTGAAATTGGGGCGCCTGGGTGACTCAGTGGGTTAAAGCCTCTGCCTTCGGCTCAGGTCATGATCTCAGGGTCCTGGGATCGAGCCCCGCATCGGGCTCTCTGCTCAGCAGGGAGCCTGCTTCCTCCTCTCTCTGCCTGCCTCTCTGCCTACTTGTAATCTCCCTGTGAAATAAAAAAATAAAATCTTAAAAAAAATTAGGTGAAATTAAATCCAAATGAGGAAGGTGAAAGAAAACAACAAATAGTTCAAAATCATGACAAAGAACAAAAGTGCAGTAGAGAGGATCAAGAAAGACATTCTCTTCGAAAAGACTAAATGAACAAGACTGTCAAAAAAGTAAAGACAGAAATCATTTGTATCCAGATTAAATTTGGGAATACATTATGTTTTAAATTAAAACAATATTAGAAGGTAATAAAGACATATTATGAATAGATTTTAAAATCCACATGTAATAGATAATTCCCAGAGAATGAAAATTATGGAAGTAGAGTATAATAAAAAGCTACCTGGACAAACCTACCATGTGTTAAAGAATTTGACTTCATCATATAAACCTTCCTACAAAAACATTCTACTCAGAAGCTCAGAAGGTATCAATAGTGCATAACAACACTTAAAAAATATTGATCACATCCCCCAACCATTAGCATATAGCTGTTGTGTGTATTACAACCCACAAACTTTGTAAACACTGGAAGACACTGTTGCAAACTTTGCTGTGAATAGACATGCATGCCTAGCAATTAACAAAAGATTGTCTTACATATTTACTCAGATATTTACAATTTTTCATGCCTTTCTTACCTTCCCAAATACTCAGTTTTCCATGTGGTACTATTATCCTTAATTCTGAAGAATTCCCCTCCTGTCGCACCTCTTCCAATGCAGACTTTCTGTTGATGGATGTTCTGAGTAGTTATTTGAACATGACTTAATTTACCTTTATTCTGGAAGGCTATTAATGACACAGAATTCTGGGTTGGCAGGTTCCTTTTCTTGAGATGAATATTCTATTATCGACTGAATTTCTTTGTTTGTAGTGACTTTCTGGGCATATGAAGTGTTGTTATTTTCTCATCGCTTTCAAGGTTTTCTTTTTATCTTTTTCAGAAGCACAACTACAGTATGCCCACTTGTGACGTAGTTTTTACTTATCTTATTTGGGTTTTGCTGGGCTTCCTGAATTTCACTCATTTTCAACAAATTTGAAATAAATAGTTTCCACCATTACTTCTTCAAATATTTTTCTGCCAAATATTTCCCTCTCCTGGTAAGATCCTAATTACACGTCACAAATTTTGATGTTATCACATTGATCCCTTTTAAAAATGTATTTTTTCTCCTCATCTCAGATTGGATTATTACTCTATCCAATCCAGAGCATTTGTGGGTACACAAAATAAATGTTTACATGTTGCCTTAGGAGGAGCCACATAGTAATAATGGTTGTAGTTAAGAGGAAAGGCTCCTAAAATGTAGGGCAGAGCAACACTTTTTAAATGTAATGACTTATTTTATACATAAGTTTATACCCCTGAATTACTTGGAAATAAAATTTTCTGATTAGTGAATTTGGTACACAAGAGTGGACCAACACAGCTCAGTCCTTCCTGTATTATCTCTGAAACCGAGTGCAGTGCCTGGAAAGAATATATTTTTGGCTCTGCTGCAACAGTAAATTTTAAATGGACATCATGTTCCTCTGAATTTAGTACGGAAATGAATATTATTAACTCAGGATCTAGAAACAAGCCTCTATGTTCAACACCTAATGTATACACTTAGAAAGTTAGACACAGAGAAAACGACCATTTTGATCATTGTATTCCTGACTTCTGCATGATTCTTTCTGTTCTGTATTCACTGTTGATTAATGTACTCCTAATATTGTTCCACATTTATATATCTCCCGTGCTTTTGGTGGAACTACTAGATCAAGCTCACTTTGCAAAATAATTCCCATGGCTTCTCATGGGTACATGTAAGACTTTAGGCACCTTTTTATGCACAGGTTTTGATAGGTAAAAATTTTAGGAGAACAGTGGGAGGTGTTCCACATCAGAATGTATTAAGCAGCCTCTCTCTTATTTTTCTCCATTTACAATAGCAAGAGATGCATATGTATGGATGGGATGGTCCAAAATTGGAAGGAAAAGGACATGTCATCCCCTAGGACCATGTAGATTCCCCAAATCTCAGTATCAAAAGGGCTACTTCCTTAAACCTTAACAATTTCTTTCAAATTTCTTCAATTTCAAAGAGACAGCCCTTACATATGTCCAAATAGAACACAGAGTATGAAGACTGGGGTTCTTGACCAATGAGAGAAAGAACAGACTTGATTTTCAAAATGGATATGCATGCCCAGAAGATAATTACTCCCATTTATTCTCCATACATGATGTACTGAATTTCTCAAAAATCTGTTTGAAAATGTAAATATCTTTGATGTATATTATTGAAGTGGTTAATTCAGATTATATTTCCGAAGCCTGGCTATCTCATTGAATGCAAGGAAGAACAGAGTTATAGAGCATGGATTCTCTTGGAGAACAGCCTTTATTGACTAGTTGGTAAAGCACAGCATGAAGAGATCACATACAGCCAGACATCATGTGGTTAGGCTGTATTTTAAGGATGTTCAGGCATTATGTTATTGATCCTCAGATCAGCCCTATGAGGTGGCTACAAGTACCATCATCATGTCACAGGAGATGGCACAGGAAGATCAGTTTCTTAAGTCAAAATGAGTGAGATCTAGTGAATATACAAGGTAACCTGCTCTTCTAAGGATAAAATATGGAAAAAAGATCTGAGCTGAATCTATATGCTGGAGCTAAATCCATATATGTCCAGCCCCAATCACCTAAAACATAGCTAAACCACAAACAGGTGAATGAGAAATAAATGCTTCTTTTTAAATCTCAGTGCAATTTTGAGTTGTTTATAACACAACTCCAGCAATTAGCGATGGCTGCCATTTGCAAATTATATGAAATTGATTTAGAATATTCATACAATTTCTCTATATAGTCATGAGGAATAAGTACAGAGAATATAATGAATATATCTTCAAAGAGCTAAATGTATATAAAATATGAGTTTATTTTGCAAATAACTATCAAGTTTAACCTCTCTCCCTGATGTCTTTGATTTAGGGTAGAAATGTCTCTGAATCATGATCAAAGTAGTAATGTTTGTCGCGAATTTTGGCAATCACTAGCTGTTTGACACACACAAATATCTCTATACTTTTAATTCTCCTTTTCCTCACTATTTAACATTTATTTTTCACTTCCCAGTGTTTTTTAGCATAGTAGTAAAAAGTGACGGAGGTGGTGAGGTGGAGAATTTAATAAAACAAGGTCTCTTCTAATATTTCTTAAATTCAGGTGAGGAAAACAACACACAAGAAAGACTATCAAAGGACACTGGTTATTCAATGAAAAACTTATCTCTACCAAATAATGAACTTAATTTTGATAATACTGTACTAAAACCGATTCAGAATATACTCGCTCATTCCATTCTTTGAGGACGTGGGATGGATGTGAATGGCTTTTATATAACTATCCTGTCATGATAACCCTGAATGCCTGTTAACAATTTAGTACCTTGGGTCCAAATGGATCCCTCAGTGTCCTGTTCTCAGACAATGAAGCTCGATTCTATAAACTTCTCTTGCTTGTCAGCTCACAGGAGGTTGAGTTTTGTTGGTGACAGGTAATGGAGAGACACTGTAGCAGAAAGGACTCTTCTTCTGGTTTCATGGCATTTTTAGGGTGTTTGGCTGTTATGGCTTGGTTACCAAACACATGCATACAGGAAGTCCTGGGCATTCAGCCTCCAGCAAGTATTTGTGGCCAGTCCCAGTCAGTTTCCTGTCTTCTAGGCAGTGCCTCCTAACACTCTGCCAGGGAAATTCTTCCTGCTTGCCAGTCACAGCCTGAGATCCATCCTCACCACTGTCAGGTGTACACTATGGAATTGCTATGTCCCAGGCCAATGCAGTGAGCATGTCTGCCATGAAGGTGTGTGTGGCCACATTGTCTTCAATGATGTCTAAATCCCATCTTCAGAGAGTAGACCTGGCTTCCTAGCGATCCCTCCTTTGGGTACTCTCCTTCAACCCTAAGTTATTCTTATGTTATCTTAATAGCCTTTTCTCTTCTTAGTAGGCTTTCCCTTACAAATGGATAATAATTGTTTACTTCAAACTTCCCTTGGTTTCTATGTCCTGACCCAATTCTGGCTGATAACCTTGCAACCCAGGGCTCTTCAACCCTCATTCTTAGCCCCTTTAAGGTCTAGGACAAATCAATTCATCTGGAATTATTGGTAGAATTAATCACATTATTGAAGAATTTACAGAAACAGTGCTTGATATTATGATTTGTAATTTAAATAGAATTCATTTTAATAAATAGCAAAAGCTTAAGAAATATATAATCTGTAGCTGAGTGTTTATTTTTTATTATTAATATGATACCAACACCAAGGGTGAAACCTCAGGTACACTTTGGACTTTGGGAGATTATGATGCATCATTGCAAGTTCATCCTTGCAGCTAATGAACCATTCTAGTGAGTGTTGCTGATGATGGTGGAGGCCATCATGTGTGTGGACAAGGGCAATAGAGGAAGTCTCTGCACCTTCCTCTGAATTTTTTTGTGAACCTAAAATTGCTCTAAAAAATAACATCTTAAAAGTATTCAGAGAAAGCAATCGTATGGCTTTGAAGAAATGAGAATGAGTTCTTGAGATGGTGACAGAGCATTATCCCAAAATTAGGTAACTAATGTCTGGTGCTTACAAACATATGGTCTTAATTCTAAGCAGGATTCATGAGAAACTATCTTTGAATTGAAGATGAAAAATGGACAATTCTTGTCCCTCTCTGAAGATACTGATGATCTGAAATACAGAGAATTACATCTCATTAATATAGTAATATATGCTATAATATTTTGCTGAATAAATTATTTATTTCAACTAATAGTTATGTATCAAAACATAAACATTCCCTTTGTTATTGTTCTATGAAAACATTGCAACATTTGTGTTTATCTAATTCTTCACATATAAATGCTTTTCCTTGTAAGATTAATTCTTTTAAGTCATAAAATATAAGCATTCTTAGGAAACTTACACTTTGGAGAAGAAAGTTGAGCCTTTTGGCCACACAGATGAATTATTATTGATTCTCTGGGAGACTGTAATCCATGAAGATTGAGTGAAGAAATTCAACAAATACTATGAGAAAGCAGATTTTATTAGAAGTCAAATAGAAGCTCTTTCTGTTTAAATTATTATTTTTTGCCCCAGAGCTACAGGTCTGTGAATCATCAGGCTTACATATTTCACAGCACTCACCATAGCACAAACCCTCCCCAATGTCCATAACACAGCCAAATAGAAGTTCTTATACTCATTTGAATTTTGTAGTAACAATAAAATTAATTCTTTCTTTATAGTATCTGTCTATATCTATATAGTTTGCATCACATTGAACACACTAAAAAAAAGTATCTTATTAGGACTAAGTAGGAGGAGAAATTGACAAAGACAACAATTTTGGTTTCTGATAAGTGACAAAAGGTTAAAAGTACTTTGTGAAATAGGTAAATTGGGAAAAATCCTAGAGATTCAAGTAAGAAGAAGCACCTTGTGATTTTCTTGGGTAGGACCGCTCCCATGCCTTCTTGCCCTCATCACCCTAGTTCAGTGATCAAGAAGAATTGTAGTTTTTAAAGTTGGAGAAGCTGCAAATAGCAATGGTACTGGTGCCACAGGGGAGACTTGATTAGGCTTTCCCTAATGGAAATCCTTTCCCTTCCCTAATGGGAAGGGGAAAAATAGCCCATTAATTTTCCAGCTCAAAGTGCTAATTTTGCTCCGTCGAGATGAAGAAAACCCATACATTTATTAGTCAGAGCTTGTGTGGTCTTTGTGTCAAGCGTTCTGACTTCCATAAATATAATGGGAAGATACTGTAAGGGAAAGTAGGACAGAAGAGTTGACCTGAGCTCTCTACATACCATACTCTTGGCAGATGGAAAAAATACACATACACACACACACATATGTATATG
Organism: Ailurus styani; assembly: GCA_002007465.1. NCBI lineage: Eukaryota > Metazoa > Chordata > Mammalia > Carnivora > Ailuridae > Ailurus > Ailurus styani. The sequence continues at coordinate 569,172 of LNAC01000726.1, read as the reverse complement.
CACACATATGCATATATACATACATATATGTACATACGCNATCTCTACATACCATACTCTTGGCAGATGGAAAAAATACACATACACACACACACACATATGTATATGCACACATATGCATATATACATACATATATGTACATACGCACATATATGTATATACATATACATGTACGTACACATATATACATGCATATACATATGTACATATATACATATATGTATACATACATATATACATATATATGTATGTATGTATATATATATATATATATANCATACACATGTACACATATATACATGCATATACATGTGTACATATATACATATATGTATACATACATATGTACATATATATACATATATATGTATGTATGTATATATATATATATATATATATACACACACACACACGCACGTGCACAGGGAGAGACAAAGATGAACCCAGGAGAAAGTAAAAGCTGACGGAGACTTGAAAACTGCTAATAAAGTTATGAGCACTCCCCTCCCACTCTCTGTCTCTGTCTCTGTCTCTCTCTCTCACACACACACACACACACACACACACACACACACACACATCACATGGCCCTGCTCCCTTGCAGTGTTCAAACACAGACTTTTAAAAGAATTAGTGGTTGACATTTAAGCTATAAAATCACAAGGATCATACCCAGGAAGACAGGCAAAAAAGAGAAAAAATTAAACAATTAGAATTTGGAAAAACTGAACAAAAATACCAAAAAAAAAAAAAAAAAAAGCCAACTTCAGAGGAAAAGATTCTACAGTAAAGTTTATGCAACTTATAAAAAATAATAAATTTATGAAAAATTAAAGAGAATGCAGGTTTATTGCACTATATTGTCGGGAACATCTACCTAAAAAAATAAAACATGAAAAGAAACTGGAAAATGTTTTCCACATTAAAGGAAAAAAACACATCAGTAGAAACTTTTACTGGGAAAAGATGTTACATTATTAGAAAGAAGTAATTATGGTAATAATATACATATATAAATTAAACCAAACTTAGTTCAAATAATTAAATGAAAATATGATGGCAGCAATATAGCAGGTATGATTTGTCAATAGAGAAATAAAACTATATGAATAGACCACAGAGAAATTCTTGCTTTATACATACTTGAAATTAAAAATTTAACAAATTGGCTCTACAGAAAATTTGAGATGCAGAGCAAAAAGTTGATGAAATTGAAAAAAAAGAGAAAGAGCATTTTTCACCCCATAGTATGAGAGAGAAAAATTAACAGAGTTCAGAAACCTTCAAAACAGTATCAGGAAAATCAGCATAGTTCTAAATACAATCTGAGAAGGATTAGAGAGGCAAAAAAAAAAAAAAAAAACCCAAGAAAATCAATCTTATGTCACAATGTATAAATAACTTCTAAATATCATTTAAAAATATTCATACACCTCAGAGGTTTAGTAAACTAAGAGACATAAGTGGCACATAGAAACCCACATCTCCAGCACCTGGGTGGCTCAGTCGGTTAAACATCTGCCTTTGGGCCCAGGGTCCTGGGATCGAGTCCCATATCAGGCTTCCTCTCAGCAGGGAGTCTGCTTCTCCCAGTCCCTCTGCCCCTCCCCGGCTCATGCTTGAACGTGCTCTCTGTCTCTCTCTCTTTAAAAAATAAATTAATTTAAAAATATTTTAAAAATAAGTTAAAAAAAAGAAATCCACATCTCAGGACATCATACTGAGATGACTGAAGATCGCTTGAGAACACAAAGTAATAATCTTGAGGGAACAGGGTGGATTAAGATATGACTTAAGTCAGTATGAAAATCAGGGAATGGGTGATACGTCTTCCACCTCCATTAGTGTTAGACCTTTTTATCTACCACAGAATCTGTATCTGCCCTAGACACTCTTTCAGACTATGGAGAGGAGCTGACATCAGCAAGATGTAGCAATAGGAAGCCGCCAGCTTCTTTAAAAATAAATAAATAAATGAGAGTTAAAAAATAAAGAAAAAGGTAAATACAGGAAGTAATATAAGAAATTATAATCATGAACTTTAACTTCTGAAATAGGTCCAAAATAATCACTAACACCCAAAATTGATAAGTTGGACCACGATAACATTAAAATTCTGATCATTAAAGGACTCCAGTAGGGGAGTAAAAATGCAAGACACAACTATTTCCATCTCATAAACTCACGAAAGCACTTGTATCTAAAATATGACAAGGACTGGGGTGAATGTATGGCTTAGTGGGTTAAGCATCTGCCTTCTAATCGGATCATGATCCCGAGGTGCTGGGGTGGAGCCCTGTATCGGGCCCCCTGTTCCGCGGGGTGCCTGCTTCTCCCTCTCCTCCCTGCTCATGCTCTCTCTCTCACTCTCTCTCTCTCTCTCAAATAAATAAATAAATAAAATCTTTAAAAAATATGACAAGGACTAAGAACGAAAAGAAGACACCATCTAGGTGAAATGGGCAAGAGACATACTCGAGTACTTCTCATTCTCATTAAAGAGAATATCTTAATGATTCCCAGGCCAGAAAAATAAAACCATTATATAATAAACAGAAATTATTATATTAGTTTTTCTGAGACTTTTGGGTTTTGGATTGTACAAGGGACTACCTTGTACAATGTATTTTTATACAATACACTAGAAAAGTATAGAGATAATTTAAGGTATCTATGACTATGCGATTTCATATTAATGCTTAGAAGAAAATGTATTATAATTATAAAACACAATTATATTTTACAACAGTATTTTATTATGACAAATGCAATATTTATATTCTATAAATATTATATACTATATTCTATGCAGTTATGTATAATAAAATTATTATAAATGTGATATGTGGAAAATATATAAGGTTGGGGTGCCTGGTTGGCTCAGTTGGTTAAGCATCTGACTCTTGTTTTCCACACAGGTCATGAGCTCAGTGTGGTGAGATCCAGTCCTGCCTTGGGCTCTGAGCTCAGCAGAGTCTGCTTGAGATTCTCTGTCTGTCTCTCTCTCTGTTTGCCCCTTCCCACACATGCTCTCTCAAATAATAATAAACAAATTAATTAATATTTTTAAAAAACATAGAAATGCTTTTCATAAAATAATTATTCATAATACCCACATACTAAACAGGAATTAAATTTCTGAGAATAGATTTTAAAAGGTTCTATTCATATAAGACAGCAGTGAACATTCACAAACTATAGACAAATGCAGTGATACAGATGGATTAAATATCATGTAAGACTGAAAGGAGACACAATAAAAAAACCTACTGCATGATCCCATTGATGTAAGGTCTGCAAATAAGCAAAGATATTTCATAATATTAAAATCGGCAGGGCTGATAGAGGCTCTAAACTATTTCATGCTCTGATTTGTAATTACATGGTTCTAACTACTTAGTGATCAAGTTGCACAATCATATGTTTAGTTTCCTTGATGTGTGGTAAAATTGAATAGTAAAGTTATTTCAGGAAAAAGAGCATCTATTGAAGCATGGTTTTCAATGAAAAGCAAAACCTGGAAAATACCAAATGTATATTAAAGGTATAAAAATATAAATAAAATATCATAAATTCAAGCTATGGCATAGTAACAGACTTAAAATGTACAAAAGTATGGATGAATTGTACCAATATAATATTAACTGATAAGCTTTATTTTTTAAGATTTTATGTATTTATTTGTCAGAGAGAGAGAGTGAGAGGGCACAAGGTGGGGGAGTGGTAGGCAGAAGGAGAAGCAGGCTCCCTGCTGAGCAAGGACCCTGGGATCATGACCTGAACCTAAGACAGATGCTTAATGGATTGGAGCACCCAGGCATCCCTGAACTGTAAGCTTTTAATAAAATGTTGGAAACATTTGAAATCTTACCACGTCCTCTTCATTGATGGAGAGCAGATTAGAGTTCTTGGAAGCACAGGACTTCAAACTCTCATTCCACGTTTTTCTTTCAGTGTTAATGTAATAGCAGTTGTTGGAATATGTCATCCACTCTTTTGGACAATGACCACAGTGATCAGCTAAAGAAAGATGATGAGATATTATCCAAACAGCTTTGATATATTAAAACACACAAATTTACAACTCACATATGTATACACATGTGTATATAACATACCCATGCACCCTCGCAAGCTGGCAAAAATAAAACACAAGCACACTTCAGGAAAGCCAAGCTTTCCTCCCCTAACTTATGTGCCCATATAAAGCAAATACACAAAAATGTCTATCTCTACATGTGCTTTGAGTCACTGAACAAAACCACTTTTTTGCCATTGCAAAGTGATTTCTCTCTTAGGTTATAGCAGGGGGAAATTTGAGGCAACTGGTAACATGGGTATGGTGATTTTAAAATACGATTTCTTCATATTGTTGCATAAGAAGGAATACTCTCTTATAATCATTACTTATTAAAATCTGTTATCTGTATTTTATAATTAATGTCTCCCCTGAAACTCTATTTTGATTTTTTGGAGTCTAGATGGAGACAAAATATAAACTATACTAATATCAGAACTATGAAAATCATTACATACCTTTTTGGATTCTTGTAACTGGGTATGAATTGTTCTGCTGTGGTGTTCTACTACCTAAAAATATAAATTAATGAAATTACAAGGAAAAAATCATTGTAACCGTTTTAGTTTTTCTGTTTGAAACTTGGTATATTTCTTAAGATTAGAATACTCTGGAATAAAATAAAATTGATTTATTAAGTTCAATTAATAATATCATGATGATTTGAAGAGAAATCAATTCAATAGCCTAAACAACTAAACTTTGGCATCTCTTGCACTATTTTGTTTAACCAGTCTAAACACTTAGCTTGTTTTTCTCAATTATATATATATATGTATATTTTCTACAATTACTGTTATTTATACTTTTGAGAAATTCAGAATAAGCATTCCACATTTAGTCTAAATGCATTCATGGAAAGGAAAGTTCCATTCCATGATACTCGAAATGCTTAGAGGCATTGATGATCATCAAAATGAAAAGATTTCTCATAATCATTCAAAGATTTACTCACAGGGAAGAGAACTTCTCATTCTTGCTACAACGTACATCAAGACAAGGCAGGTGATTCCCAAAATCCCAGCAATGAGCTTCTCTAGAGATGATGGCAAATCTGCAGGGAGAGAACTGAAAACTTGAGAAAGGAAGGATGGATGGAGACCATAGTTTAGACAGGTTACATACAAGAGAAGGAAACATGCACAGGGAATCATTGGTATAAACATGGACCACAAACCCATTTCTACCATTGTACTCTTTCTCACAATATACCATTTAACTTTCAGTAAACATAATGCTCCATGAGTTGTTGGTGGTCAAAGACTGAATTACAGCAATGCCTGAGTAAAGTTAGTCTTCAGATTTGAAAAACAATACCTTATTGCACCTTCAAGTTCTGATCCTCACAAAGGAAAAAGAGGAGAGATCATTCTCTACTCTTTCCACACACCTCTGAACCCCAAGTTCACCTTTGCACCCTCGAACAGTTGTACCGTGTGCCTTACTGTGTGCTTTATTTTTGCAGTGGTAGTTCTTGTCATTCCCTTGAAGATCTTCAGAAGCATTTTGAAGATTTAATTCTACACAGATGATTTCCTGCTCTGTCACCGAATTAGAGCTTTTAGTGCCCTTACCTTTCGATTGCTGTCTTCTTGAGTTCTTCTTAACCAGATTTGGTTCTGAGAGGTTTTCTCTTTGGTTATTCATCTCAGCAGCTGAGTGATCTCAGGGCCTGTGCTCTATGAAAACTGGACTTATGTAGTTGATAAACAGTGTAGGTAATGACAAGAGCGCTACTGGCGTCACACTGGGTGGAGTGTGAGGTAAGTGGTAACGCTCCTTTGCAGTTGAATGATGCAGAGGAATGAATATGGTTCTAATTTCCTTAGAGCTTTAAATAAATGTTTCATCAGAGAATAAGTGATTTTTAAAGTGATATTCTATGTTTGCTGCAGTATTATTGGTTGTAGCCACGAAAAGCAACAAATTAGTGAGGAATAAAGAAACTCATAACGAATGATGCCCTTATTAACTTAAAGTCAGATTCCATAGACACACTTAGAATAGCTGGGTTAAAACTAAAATGCTATTATTAGGAAATAATGAGACTAATTTTTTATGACAATTTTAGAAATCCATGAGTGGTTAATGATTGAATGTTCTAAAGTTGGGGGAATAATAGTGTTAGCATATACAGGAAATTCCTGAAGTAAATTACTTTTATTTGTTGATTTATGTATACTTAGTTAAAGGTGATGAGGTCTTATTAAGTGACTTTTCATTTTGAATGATTGTAGAATCCTGGAAATCACTAAATTTTAAAGAAATGCTGTATAAGGTGAAAAATGCTACATGACACACTATACTTATCCAAAACTTAAACAATATTGAAAACCAAAAAAAGACAATAACAGAAAAGATTTCTAAAAATCCTTATTTGACACCAGAAAAGGGTAATTGATAATGGCCAACATATGCAACTATAAAATGATAAATAAAAGCAGAGATCATTTATGGAAGAATATAGTGTTGGTATGAACTCAGAAGCAACCTATGGCTGTCAAAGGCAGTGAAGAAGGTAGCTTTATTGTGTAAGCAATTGTAATAACTTGAATAAACATAATTTAATAATTCACATAATTAGCTCTGCAGTCCAGGAGCTCTAGAATCCCTTCTGGCTCTCAACGTTACAATGTGTGATCTCTTTTTTTTTTTTTTTTAAGATTTTATTTATTTATTTGACAGAGAGATTACAAGTAGGCAGAGAGGCAAGCAGAGAGAGGAGGAAGCAGGCTCCCTGCGGAGCAGAGAGCCTGATGCGGGCCTCGATCCCAGGACCCTGAGATCATGACCTGAGCCGAAGGCAGAGGCTTTAACCCACTGAGCCACCCAGGCGCCCACAATGTGTGATCTCTTAAAAGTTATTTCCTGTCTAGCTATCTAGTTTACTAATCTATAATTGAGGTAAAATATGTAAGCATATAAAACACTTAAGCATAAAACACTTATGATTTGGGCAGGATTTTATAAATTCAATAATACGTTAGTTATTTTATTTCTATTTTTAACACAATTGACATATTATTGTTTCAGGTTCACATCATACCATGTACTATGATTCACAGGGGTGTCTTCATCAATGTGGTAAAACATTTTGCAAAGTTTTGTTCATTTTTTTTAGAAATCTTATCATTATTTATAGGTAAGCTTAAATTAGCATATTATGAAAGTTACCTCGCCCTGATATTAGGAAAAATTAAACCATTTTATTTAAGAAAGTATATGAAGAATTATACTTGACCTTTATGATTGTATGATTTTATTTCAAGAATCTATTTTTTTTTCAAGAACCTATTTGTAAAGGCTGGGCTAATATCAAGTAATATATTAAATTATTTCTGTGTTGATGACAAATCCAAATTAACTGTTCCTTGTCATGCATGATGTTTACGAGATTTCACTTGAAATTATATTGATTTATAAACCCTTATCTTATTTGTGTGTTTACACTTGAATACTTCTCTATAGGCAAGAATTTGAATATTTTAAGACATTTTCTGACATATTTATTCCTGTTTGTGACCCTGAATTGTTGAAATAGAGATAACCAGTGTTCTCTGTGATTTCATTGTGTATTAGTTGTACCTCAGGTGGAGACAGACAGCAGAGAAATGACACATACCTTCTTTTGGCCAGAGAGTCAGGCATCTTCCAGTGGGAGACCAGGTTACTTTTGTAAACAGATAATATCTGTGGTCTTCACAGACTGTCAGCCCTGTGAGAGCTCAGAGTGAGGCAATAGTGGAGAAAGTAAGTTTCTCATCAATGTGTCACTTAAAATTCGAACAGGAAATGCTTATTCTTGGGCTATTTTGAAGATACCAGATCTCATCACACACATCCAGAATGTCTGAGACTTTTAGCCTATAGTGTGTCATTTAATTGCAACGTGACACTGAGAAATGTTTATGTTCCACAAGATATTGGGGTCAGAGGCTTGACCACCCATGCTATTAACTTGCTTTTTTCTCAGTCACAAATGCTGAGACCTGAAAATTCAGGTCTTTGAAGAGTATCTTAGATGTGTCAGTTCTATTTTTACACAGGTTGCTAAATCTTGGCATAACGTGCTTCTTTCCCTTATACTCTCCTTATGTCATTTCTATTATAATGGGAAAAATCTGAAAACATCATCCCATTAACAATAGGAATTTAATGATATTTATCTCCAACTATTTTGAATAATTACTACATTTTCGACTTTATGGTAACTGTTGCTATTATCATTAATTCCTGAACTGTTCTTCTCAGTCTCTCTGCCCTAGTCTTTAGATTCCTACATTCAATTTTATTATTTGTAAATAAGTTATTTAAATTTCATGTGATAAAAATAAATGTCTCTGGGAAGGTTAGAACATTAGACAATATTGAACTATATCACCATGGCAGAGGTTACAATATTAAGTAACTATTCATGACATTATTCATCTTGCAATCATAACCAGTTGTCTCTTTTTTAAAAAGGACATTTGTCATAAATAAAAAAAATTAAGTACGTAGGGGGAAACAAAGCTAATTTTTAAGCATTGCTCTTAACCAAAAAATAAGACAGCAGAAAATGTATAATTTTAAAAAACAAATATATGACTATGAACACCAAAGGAAATAAGGATGGGTGGCTCTGTAGGTTGTGTCTGCCTTTGGGTCAGGTTTTGATCTCAGGGTCCTGGGATTGAGGCCCATGTTGGGCTTCCTGTTCAATGGGGAACCTGCTTCCCCCTCTGCCCTTCCCCCTCTCCCCTTCCCCCTACTTATGCTGTCTCTCTTGTGTTCTCTTTCTCAGATAAAAAAATAAAATAAAATCTTGGGCTCCTGAGTGGCTCAGTGAGTTAAAGCTTCTGCCTTCAGCTCAGGTCATGATCTCAGGGTCCTGGGATGTAGGCCCTCATCCGGCTCCCTGCTCAGTGGGGAGCCTGCTTCCTCCTCCCTCTCTGCCTGCCTCTCTGCCTGCTTGTCATCTCTCTCTCGCTCTGTGTCAAATAAATAAATAAAATCTTAAAAAAAATAAAATCTTTACAAAAAAAGAAATAAAATTTCATATTGTCTAGTTTGCATCAAAGCATTCTTCTTTTTTTTAAGATTTTATTTATTTGACAGAGAGAGAGAGATCAGATCACAAGCAGGCAGAGAGGCAGACAGAGAGGGAGGGGGAAGCAGGCTCCCCGCTGAGCAGAGAGCCCGATGTGGGCCTCAATCCCAGGACCCTGAGATCATGACCTGACCGAAGGCAGAGGCTTTAACCCACTGAGCCACCCAGGCACCCTCAAAAGCAATCTTTTCATCATTCCTCCTCTTGTATCAAGAATTGAGTTAATGTGTACCTATCATTCCTAAAGAAAAAAACAGAAGTGTCATATACAGCAATTCCACTTGTGGGGATGACATATCCCCTTTTATTCCCTTTTGATTATTGCACTTAGTGGATATTATGTGTGTTATACATTGAAGGGTTGTGGCAACTCTGTGTGGAACAACTGTATTGCCACCATTTTTCCAACAGCACTTTCTCACTTCATGTGTCTGTGTCACATTTTGGTAATTCTCACATATTTGTAACTTTCCCATTTTTACTAAATTTGTTATTGTGATCTGTGACCCATGATTACAACTTGCTCATAATTCAGGTGATGGTTAGCATTTTTCAGCAATAATATATTTTTTAGATAAAACACATACTTTATGTCCTTAGACATAATGCTCCTGCACACTGAAGAGTCTACATTGTAGTGTAAACATAACTTTCATATGCACTGGAAATCAAAAATCCACATGACTGGGTTATTGTGACATTTGCTTTATTGCAATGGTCTGGAACCAAACCCATAGTATCTCCAAGGTATGTAGTATATATATAAAGGAAAGGACACCATTATCTGAAAGAAATATCACTATCCCCATTTCATTGCAACATTATTCACAATAGCTACAGTAGAGAATCACCCTAAGTGTCTACAACAGAAGGATAGATATAGACAACGTGGCATACATGCAGTAGGTTATTATTCAGACATGAAAAAAAGAAATCTTGTCATTTACTGTTTTGTTTGTTTTCATTTTTATTTATTTATTTTTTTCTGTTTCAGTTGTAGAATTTAGTGAATAATCACTTACATAAAACACCTACTGGTCATCACGACAAGTGCCCTCCTTAATACCCATCATTTATTTAACCCTTCCCCAGTCCCTCTCCCTTCCAATAACCCTCAGATGTTTTGCCTCTCTTTTTTCCCCCCGTGTTCAATCATTTTCTTTCTTAAATCCCACATAAAAGTGAAATCGTATGATATTTGTCTTTCTCTTACTGACCTATTTCGCTTAGCATAATACTCCCTAGCTCCATCCAAGTCATTGCAAAGTCAACGTTTCACTCTTTTTGACAGCTAATATTCCATGGGAGATATGTAACTCCTCGTCTTTATGCCTTCTACAGTTGATGGACATTTGGGCTCTTTCCATAACTTTCTTATTATGGATAATGGTACTATGAATTGGGTGTATGAATCCATCCAAATCTGTATTCTTGTATCCTTTGGGTAAATATCCATTAGTACAAATGCTGGATTGTAGGGTAGTTCTATTTTTAAATTTTTGAGGAACCTCCATACTGTATTTCAGAGTGGCTACACCAGTTTGCATTCCCACCAGCAGTGTGGGAGAGTTCCCCTTCTCTGCTTCCTCTCCAGCACCTGTTGTTTTCTGTGTTGTTGATTTTAGCCATTCTGACAGGTGTGAGGTCATGTCTCAGTGTACTTTTGATTTGTATTTCCTTGATGATGAATGATGTTAGGCATCTTTTCATGTGTCTGTTAGCCATCTGAAAATCATCTTTGGAAAAATGTCTCTTCATGTCTTCTCCCATTTTTTAAATGGATTATTTGTTTTCTGAGTGTTGAATTTTACAACTTCTTTACATATTTTGGGTGCTATTGCTTTAACAGAGATGCCATTTGCAAGTATCTTCTCCCATTTCACAGATTGTGTTTTAGTTTTATTGATTGCTTCCTTTGCTGTGCAGAAGGTTATTATCTTAATGAAGTCCCAGTAGTCTAGTTTTGCTTCTGTTTCCTTTGCCTTAGTAGTCATATTTAGCAGGAAGTGGTTCCAGCCTATGTCAAAGAAGTTACTGTCTGTGTTTGCCTCTAGGATTTTGATGGTTTCAAGTCTCATATTTAGATATTTCATCCATTTTGAATTTATTTCTGTGGATGGTATAGGAGGGTGATCCAGTTTCATTCTTTGCGTGTGGTTTCCCAGTTTTTCCGACACCATTTGTTGAAACATTCTTTTATCCCATTGGATATTCTTTCCTGCCTTGTTGAGGAATAGTTGAACATATAGTTGTGGGTCAATGTCTGTGTTTTCTGTTCTGTTCTATTGATTTTTGTGTCTCTTTTTCTGCCAGGACCATACTGTCTTTTGACTACATCTTTTTAATACAACTTGAAGTAAGTAATTGGGATGCCTCCAGCTTTGCTTTTTCTTTTAAAGTTTGTTTGGCTATCGGATGTCTTTTGGGATCCAAACAAATTTTAGGATTGTTTGTTCTGCCTCTGTGAAAAATGCTGTTTGAACTTTTATAAGGATTGCATTAAGTATATAGATTTCTTTGGGTACTATAGACATTTTAATGAAGTTTGTACTTCCAATCCATAAGGATGGAATGTTTTTTCATTTCTTTGTGTCTTCCTCAATTTCTTTCATTAATATTTTATATTTTTCTGAGTACAGATCTTTCACCTCTTTGGTTAGTTGTATTCCTTGGTAACTCATGATTTTGGTGCAGTTAAAAATGGGAATGATTCCTTGATTTCTCTTTCTGCTGCTTCATTACTAGAATATAGATATGGGACAGATTTCTGCATGTTGATTTTATACTCTGTGACCCTACTGAATTACTGTATAAGTTATGGCAATTTTTTGTTGCAGTCTTTTGGGTTTTCTCTATACAGTATCATGTCATCTGCAAATAGTGGAAGTTTGACTTCTTCCCTGCTGATTTGGATGCCTTTTATTTCTTTGTGTTGTCTGACTGCTGAGGCTAGGACCACCAATACTATGTTAAATAACGATGGTGAGAGTGGACATTCCTATCTGTTACTGAATGTAGAGGAAAAGCTCTCAGTTTTTCCCCATTGAGGATGATATTAGCTGTGCATGGTACATATGTGGTCTTTATTACTTTGAAGTATGTTCCCTCTATCCCTGCGTTATTGAGGGAATTTTAATCATGAGTGGATGTTGTACATTGTCAAATGCTTTTTCTATGTCTCTTGAAATGATCAAATTGTTCTTAACCTATTTTCTTTAAATGTAGTGTATGATATTGTTTGCTTTGTGAATATTGAACCACCCTTGTAGCCAAAAATTAAATACCACTTGATTCTTTTAATTATTGTTGGATTCGATTTGCTAGTATTTTGTTGAGAATATTTGCATCCATGTTCATCCTACATATTGGCCTATAGTCCTCTTTAATAGAGGAGTTTTTGTCCACTTCTGTTATTAGGGTAATGCTGGCTTCACAGAGTGAATTTGGAAGTTTTACACACATTTCTTTTTTGTTTGTTTGTTTTTGGAATTTTTTGAGAAGAATAGGTGTTAACTCCTCTTTAAACATTTGGGAGAAGTCCCCTTGGGGGCCATCTGGTCCTGGAGTTTTATTTTTTGGGAGATTTTTGATGACTGATTCCATTTCTTTGCTGTTTATCCATGTGCTCAAGTTTTCCATTTCTTCCTAATTTCAGTTTTGGGAGTATATGTTTCTAGAATTTATCCATTTCTTTCAGATTGTCCCATTTGTTGGTCTATTTTTTAAAATAACATTCTCTTATAATTGTATTTCTGTGGAGTTGATAATGAAAAAATTTTGCTGATTTTATGGAAAAAGCACAGATACACCTCTAGTACATAAAGAGAGATATAAGATGCTTTTGGTTTTGAATTTTCATGGACATGGTGTTTCTGTGAGGACTCCTTGGTGGGTTATTTGGGAAAGATGATGAAGAAAAGGTTGACTAATGCTGTATTACAAAGTAATATGCATGAATCATGGGCTCAGATCACCCAAGTTTTGCTAAGCAAGGCTGTCCCTTCTTTATCAGGAAGCATGAACAGATGAGTAACATGCTCTGACTGTATTTTACTAGTCTCAATTTGGCAGACAGATGAAATACAAAAATTATGAGCAAAAACAGGGAGACTCAAAATACTACAGGCAAGAGATGTGGTGGCTTGTGCTAAGGTAAGGAGTGGCAATGGCAATAAGAGATTGGACTCTGGAATACTTTGAAGTCAGTGTTAACAGGACTCTAATGTGAGAATGTGGCCTCAGAAGGAAGAAGTGGGGCCATGGATGAAGCATATGATTTACCTTGAGTATCTGAAAACAGATTGATTCTGTCTGCATTCAATGAGCTGGAAAATATTATAGATGAAGTAGATGTGATTAGGAGTCTGTGCTTGGATTGAATATCTGAAGAGTAAATTTTTCATGAAACACACAAGTGGAACAGTTGAATGAGGACTCAGATACCAATGCCCTGAGGTGAATGGTGAGATTTGGGCCAGAAAGTATAAAAATTGGCCTTTTCAGCTTACATATGGTGCTTAAAACCAAGTAACTGAGAATGTCACCTAAGAACTTAAGAGTGGATATAAATAAGAGGAAGTTCTAGGAGAGGCTCTGTGACTCTCTAATGTATAGACATAGAGGAGAAGAGGTGAAATCAGCAAACAAGACTGAAAGCATCATGATGAGATAGAAATCAAACCCAAAAAATGTGTTACCATGGGTATCGATTGAAAAAAAGTGTTTCCAGGAGGAAAGAATGATCCACTCTGTTGAATGCTGCTGCTAATCAAGTAAGATGAGAGTCTATTATTGGGTGTACGAAATAGGGAATGGTTCCACTGAGCTGTTGAGACAGCAATCCAATTTGTCACAGCTTTAAAAGAAAATGGAAGGATGGGAATTAGAAATAGTTTTACCACAATGCAGTCGGGTGTTCATTAAAGATATCTTTTCCCACTAGTGATGAACTGTATTTCTTGAATGGGACAATCCAGTGCGCTACCAATCCTGACTACAATCACATATGCTCTCTTCCAATATGGCTTATCTGCATTCACCCTATCATTCTGATCCTCTCTGCAAATGTTATCCCTCATGCCTGAATAGCTTTTATAGTTTCTCCCTCCTTTTCTCTTGTCTTCAAGTGTTCTTTCAATTCATTTCCTTTCTCCCTAATCTTTCTAATCTGTTCTTTAATCATTCCATTGATTATTCACTTAAATGTTTATGTTCTCATTTTAGAAGTTCTCATTTTAGAATTTGGGTTTTGTATCTTCTGTTAATTGTTTCCCCTCTCCTTGTAAGATCCTAATTATACATGTCATAATTCTTGATATTATCACATTGATTCTCTTGTAAAAATTATTTTTCATTACCTCTCAGATTGCACTTTATTCTTATTCAATCCAGAGCATTTGAGGGGGACAAAAGCTAGATATTTATATATTGCTTTAGGAGGAGCCACAAAGAACCAAAAGGAAGAACAACACATTTTAAATGCTAAATTCTTACTTTAACCATAATTTTACACTCATTAATTATCAGAAAATGAAATTTTCAGATTAATAAATTGGGTACAGGAGATTGGACAGGACACAATTTTGTCCTTTTTGCATTTTCTTTGGAACTGAGTGCCTGCAAAGAATACCCGTTCTGCCCTGGTGCAACCACAGTATGTTATAAAAGGGTTTCATCTTCTTCTGAATTTAGTACTGAAATGAGTACTGTTTAACTCTGGGACCTAGAATAACAAGGCCATTTTGTTCAGTGCCTAATGTATATTCTCAGAGAGGTAGACACAGAAAAACTACCACACTGATCTTTATATCTCTGATTTCTCTGAGACTCTTTCTTTCTTTTTTGTTTTTCTTCTTCTTTTTTCTTATTTTTTTATTTTTATTTTTCAGGGAAAGAACTTAGTGATTCATCAGTTGCATATAACACCCAGTACTCATTACATCAAGTGTCCTCCTTAATANATTTCTTTCTTTTTTGTTTTTCTTCTTCTTTTTTCTTATTTTTTTTTTATTTTTCAGGGATAGAATTTAGTGATTCATCAGTTGCATATAACACCCAGTACTCATTACATCAAGTGTCCTCCTTAATACCCATCACCCAATTGTCCCTTCCTCCCACTCACCTCCCCTCCAACCCTGTTTCCTAGAGTTCAGGATCTCTTATGAATTGCCTCCTTCTCAATTTTCATCTTATTTTATTTTTCTTTCCCTTCCCCTATGTCCATCTGTTTTGTTTTTAAATCCCACACATGAGTGAAATCATATGGTATTTGTCTTCTCTGATTGACTTATTTTGCTTGGTATTATACCATTTAGTACCATGCACGTCATTGCAAATGGCAAGATTTCATTCTTTTTGACATCTGAGTAATACTCCATTGTCTATATACTACATCTTCATTATCCATTCATCACCTGATAGACATCTGGGCTCTTTCTATAGTTGGTTATCGTGGACATTGTTGCTATGAACATTTGGGTTCCTGTGCCCGTTCTTTTCACTACATCTGATCTTTGGGGTAAATGCCTAGTAGTTCAATTGCTGGGTCACAGGGTAACTGTATATTTTACTTTTTGAGGAACCTCCATACTGTTTTGCAGAATGTCTTCACCAGATTGCATTCCCACCAATAGTATAAGAAGGTCAGGAACACGACAGGCAAGTCCACTCTCACTGCTATTGTTCAACATAGTACTGGAGGTCCTTGGCTCAGCAATCAGACAACAAAAAGAAATAAAAGGCATCCAGATCAGCAAAGAAGAAGCCAAACTTTCACTTTTCACAGATGACATGATAGTCTATGTAGAAAACCCAAAGACTCCACCAAAACTTTGCTAGAACTCACACAGGAATTCAGGAAAGGTGCAGAATATAAAATCAATGCACAGAAGTCAGTTGCATTACTATTAACTAACAATGAGACAGAAGAAATAGAAATCAAGGAATTTAACCCATTTATAATTGTAACAACAACAACAACACATAAGATACCTAGGAATAAACCTAACCAAAGAGATAATGAATCTGTACTCTGAAAACTGTAGAACGCTCATGAAAGAAATTGAGGGAGACACAAAGAAATAAAAAAAAATTCCATGCTCATGGATTGTAAGGACAAATATTCTTAAAATGTCTATACTACCCAATGCATCTACACATTCACTGCAATCCCTATTAAAATATCGTCAGCATTTTTCACAGAGCTAGAACAAACAATCCTAAAATTTGTATGGAACAAGAAAAGCCCCCAAATAGCCAAAATAATGTTGAAAAAGAAAACCAGATGGGCTCCTGGGTGGCTCAGTCAGTTAAGCAGCTGCCTTCAGCTTAGGTCATGACCCCAGGGTCCTGGGATTGAGTCCCACATCAGGCTCCCTGCTCCGTGGAAGCCTGCTTCTCCCTCTCTGTCTGCCTGCTGCTCTGCCTACTTGTGCTCTCTATCTCTCTGTCAAATAAATAAATAAATAAATAAATAAATAAATAAATAAATAAAAAGAAAGAAAGAAGAGAAAAAAAGAAAAGAAAAGAAAAGAAAATCAGAGCCTGAGTCTTCACAATTCTGGACTTGAAGCTGTATTACAAAGCTATTATCATCAAGAGTGTATGGTATTTTTTAAGATTTATTTATTTATTTGAAAGAGAGGGTAGGAGCAGAGGGCAAGGGAAAGAGAGTCTTAAGCAGCTCGTACGGAGCATGGAGCCAGATGCAGGGTTGGTTGATGTGAGCCGTCTGCGTGGTACAAGAAGGTGAACTCCCACTGCAAGGCATGGGGCCCCGCACTCCTGCAAGGCGAGGAGAATCGCAACAGGTAAAGCATTAATCACCCCTTTCCAGTTAAAAGCAGCTTACAGTTCAAATGATGTGGAACTTTATGAGTGAAAAGAATGGGTCAGATTTGTTAAGCATTAGTCAAATTTACTCCTTCTATAAACATGCCTGGAAAGAGTTCTGAAATATTGCCAGATAAGGTCTGGCCCGTACTGTCCTCCCCCCAGGATAGATAGCCTTTGACGTTAAGACATAATGACTGGGGCGCCTGGGTGGCTCAGTGGGTTAAAGCCGCTGCCTTCGGCTCAGGTCATGATCCCAGGGTCCTGGGATCNTCCCCCCAGGATAGATAGCCTTTGACGTTAAGACATAATGACTAATGAATCTATACCAAACCTGTGACTTAAGACAGAACTAGGTGAGGTCATAAAACAAAGGAACATGACGGGAGCTCTGTTAAAACTACGCAAGCTCCAGGAGACTTGTAATACAGATAAAAAAAAACAAGCTTCATCAGTTAGACCTTGGGGAAGTACACCAAGCTCATCTACCAAGGCTCCTTTAATCAATAAATAAACATCCTGGTTGTGTCTTTGGTCATCCTCTGTTACAATGATATAAATAAAGGACCCCGAGCCCTAGGTTTTTGGGAGACTCCTGGAACATCACTTGAGTCCATCTCCTCATTCCGCATTCCCCGACACCATCCTTTCCTTTGGGGACCACTGGACCTGCTGGAGCTGGACTCCGGCAGTTGGTCTCATGACTTTGAGGCCATGACCTGACTCAGACACTTAACAGACTGTGCCACCCAGGCACAACTACATGACTCTTTCTACTCTGACTACACACTTGATTAACTCCCTGTAAATAATGTTCCATGTTTATATATCTCCAGTTCTTTTGGTGGATCCTCCACTGAAGCTCACTCTACCAAAGATTTCCCATGACTTCTAATGGGTACATGCAAGACATTAGGCACCTTTTTTTTTAGAAATATGTAGATATGTAAAAATATTTTGGATGAAAATTGGGAGGTGTTCCACATCAGAATGTTAGTATTAAGCAGCTTCTCTCTTATTTTTCTTCATTCTCTATGGTAAGAAATACATATATGTAGATGGGATATTCAACACTGGGAGGAAAATGGCATTTCAGTGTCTTCTTCCCTTAGGCCCCAGTAGGTTCCCCAGATCTAGGAAACAAACAGACTATCTTGCCAAACCTTGAAAATTCCTTTAAAAATGTCTTCAATTCCAAAAGAGACCATTATATACATCCAAAGTAACACATTGGATGAGGAGATTGGGGTTCTTGACCAATAAGAGAAAAAACAGTAATTGCAACTTGATTTATAAAATGGAAGTGCATGTCCAGAAAAATTTATTCTTGTTTAGTGTCCATACACGAGGCCTATTGAATTTTTAAAACCCTGTTTTAAAATGCAAATATCTTTTGTACAATAAAGGAAACAACTGATAGAATGGGAGAAGATGTTTGCCAATGTCTGTAAAAATCTTATGAAATGCAACACCCAAAGAATAAATAGTCCAGTCAAAAATGGGCAGAAGACATGAACAGACATTTCTCCAAAGAAGACANCGTATCTTGGCATCAAGGAAATACGAATCAAAACCACAATGAGATACCACCTCACACTAGTCAGAATGGCTAAAACTAACAAGCCAGGAAATGACAGATGGCGAGGATGCAGAGAAAAGGGGACCCTCTTACACTGCTGGTGGGAATGCAAACTGGTCCATTCACTCTGGAATACAGTATGGAGGTTCCTCAAAAAGTTGAAAATAGAGCTACCCTACAAGTACACAACTTGGTATTTATTCAAAGGATACAAACATTGTAATTCGAGGGGGTATATGCACCCCAATGTTTATAGCAGCATTGTCCGCAATAGCCAGACTATGGAAAGAGCACAGATGTCCATCGACAGATGAATGGCTAAAGAAGATGTGGTATATATACATTGGAGTATTACCCAGCAATCAGAAAGAATGAAATCTTGCCATTTGCAATGATGTGCTTGGAACTAGAGTGTGCTATGCTAACTAAGCAAAATAAGTCAGTCAGAGAAAGACTTCATAAGTGCTACCCTGAAGTCTATTTCTGNTGATTCACAGACCTGTACCCCTTGGGCAAATAATAAAAATAAAATTAAAAAAAAAATCTTATGAAATGCAATACCCAAAGAATAAATAGTCCAGTCAAAAATGGGCAGAAGACATGAACAGACATTTCTCCAAAGTGGACAAACAATTGACCAATAGATATATGAAAAAATACTCAACGTATCTTGGCATCAAGGAAATACGAATCAAAACCACAATGAGATACCACCTCACACTAGTCAGAATGGCTAAAACTAACAAGCCAGGAAATGACAGATGGTGAGGATGCAGAGAAAAGGGGACCCTCTTACACTGCTGGTGGGAATGCAAACTGGTCCATTCACTCTGGAATACAGTTTGGAGGTTCCTCAAAAAGTTGAAAATAGAGCTACCCTACAAGTACACAACTTGGTATTTATTCAAAGGATACAAACATTGTAATTCGAGGGGGTATATGCACCCCAATGTTTATAGCAGCATTGTCCGCAATAGCCAGACTATGGAAAGAGCACAGATGTCCATCGACAGATGAATGGCTAAAGAAGATGTGGTATATATACATTGGAGTATTACCCAGCAATCAGAAAGAATGAAATCTTGCCATTTGCAGTGATGTGCTTGGAACTAGAGTGTGCTATGCTAAGCAAAATAAGTCAGTCAGAGAAAGACTTCATAAGTGCTACCCTGAAGTCTATTTCTGACATCTTGCTTAGATCCATATCCATTAGATCTGAGAGGAAATTGTTTCTTGATCTTTTCTTTGTTGGGAGTTCCTCCTCTTAGTCATTCTGTTGGGTTGTGGTTGAGGGGATGTACAGCCCAAAATATCAACTACTATCCAGGCAAGGTGCACCCTAGGAAGTTTCGGAGCAAACAGGTGTTACCACCAAAAAGAAAAAAAGAAAAAAAATGAGCCCCAAGAGTAAGATTTATAAAGAACAAAAACAAATAAAAAGACAAAAATAAATAAATAAATAAATAAATAAATAAATAATAAAATAAAGTGTGGGGGGGGGTGATGGGAAGGTGGTTATAATCCCTCAGTGGGGTCGAGGAAGGGTATTTCAGTTCTTCCTGAGTGTATTTTGTTATCTTTGTTAGAGAACTTAACTTCCCAGAGATACAGGGAAATTAAAACTGTTATATATATAAAGGTAGTATTGAATAGGGAAAAAAGGACTACATTGAAGCTTATATCTATCTATATATAAAAATAAAACAGAAAAAAGTATATGTATGAGAAAGTTCAAGTTAAAAAGTTACTATGGAATATGTTGTATTAAACATCTAGTGAAATGGTAAGTAGGTTAAAACAACAACGATAACAACAACGGCAAAGAACAAGAATCATGAGAAATAATTAAAAATAGAAAGCTATCTCAAAAATATACAGGATGTGAGAAAATACCAGGGGCATAATGTCCTCTTTTCCCCTGGTGTTGGGGTTTTACAGTTTTACGGGGATCCTGTGGTTGTTCTTTCAGCTTGTCTTCTGGGGCAGGGGCCTGCTGCGTTGTTTTTCAGTCAATCCTGCTTGGGCGGAACTGTGCTGGCTCCTATCATGGGGCTGGGCTCCTTGGAAACTAGTTTTTCAGGATTTTATTCTTGGAGGTTTTTGTTCTCTGGTGGCTCTTCTTGCCTTTTTGGAGGGTCAGAGTAAAGTAAACTGTTAGCACCCAGACCATCACCACAGGGAAAAGCCACATTCTGCTCCTCTCGGAATCCTCCAGAACAGAGTCCCCCTGGCAAACCCTGTTGAATACTGCAGCCTCCCACAGGTGGTGTGCGTCCCCAGCAACCCTCTCAGTGGTCGGCTGAGACCCCCACTTGTCTCTGTACCCCGTGCCACCAAAACCATGAGTGATACCGGTCCTGGCCAGCCCAGCCCTGGTGGCTGCCGCTTCCAGGACCATGGACTCCAGACCAAGCTGGGTCCTCTCAGCTGCAGCGGCGACAGCGGTGGTGGGGCGACTGTGGTAGCCGCCAGCCCCAGGGACCCGTCACTCAAATCCCCGATGGTGGGCAGGCAGTGATTGTGGTGGATCCATGGGTCCACACCTGCGGCCGCCAGGTCCCTGCAATTGTCCCTTAAGCCCCTTTGTTCTTTTTGATCACTGTTACCAGTCCCTTCCTGTCTCACAGCCACCTGTCTCCAAGGTATCGCTGGTCCCAGAGCACAGGGCGCTTTTGACTGGGGTATTATTTTTCAATGGCTGGTTTCTTGTGGCTCCCTCCCCCTCTGTTCATCCTCCAATATCTGTGCAAACCCATTTTTTGTACCTCTCCATAGATGATCCTCAGCACCCATGGAGATCCAGACCTGTATAATCTTACATCTCAGGCTGATCTCATGAATGTTCAGAGTGGCTTGTAGATTTCTAGCTAAATTTAGGGGACTGGTTGAAATGGAGTCCCCCACTCTTCCGCCATCTTGGTGGGACCTCTGGTAACAAACCATTCTAGTGAGTGATGCTGATAACAGGAGAGGCCAAGCATATGTGTATACAGGGGTAATAGAGGAAATCTCTGTACTTTCCTCTTAATTTTGTTGTGAACCTAAAATTGCTCTAAAAAGTATATCTGAAAAATATTCTGAGATAATAATTGTGTGACTTTTGAATGAAAAATATGTCCTTTATAGATGGCGAGATAGCATTATACCAAAATAAGGTAACTAAAATGTCCAGGCCTTACAAACATATTTTTTTAGATCCAAGCAGGATTCAAAAGAAGTTTTGTTTGTGTTGAAGTTGAAGAAGGGACAATTCTTGTCACTCTCTGAAGAAATTGATGACCTGAAATACAGAGAATTATATCTCATTACTCTTAAAAATATAAATCACAATATTTTAAAGAATAAATAGTTTATTTAGACCAACAGTTGTACATGTAAATCTAAATATTTCCCACATCATTTTTTATGGAAACACTTTCACATTTGTGTTATATAATTGTTCACATATTGCATTTATTCTTTGTAAGACTAATCCTCTTAAGGCATTAAAAAATTTGTCAAGAAGCTTACACTTTCAGAAAGAAGGTGGAAACTTTTGGCCACACAGATGAATTAATTCTGGTGTTCTGGGAAACTCCACTAATCCATGAAGAATGAAGGAAGAAGTTGAACAAATACTATGAGATAACAAAATTTTTTAGAAGTCAAATAAGAGCTTTTATTTGAACTTTGTAATAATAAACATAGTTAATTCTGGGCGCCTGGGTGGCTCAGTGGGTTAAAGCCTCTGCTTTCGGCTCAGGTCATGATCTCAGGGTCCTGGGATCGAGGCCCGCATCGGGNACATAGTTAATTCTTTCTTACTTTATAGACTCTTTCCAATTTTAAAGTAATGTTACATACTAGACATGTTATAAAAATATCTTAGTAGAAGTAAATGAAGAGGACAAACTGACAAAGGCAATAATTTCAGAGTTCTGATAATTGATCAAAAGCTAATAATATTTTATGAAATACCTATTATTGAAAATCTCCTAGAGATTCAAGTAAGAAAAAGTACATCTTGTAAGATCTAAGAAATTTTGTGTAAGAGAAGAGATTTCAAGTAAGAAAAAGTAGTCTTCTTGCCCAGGCCTGCTCCCATGCCTCCCCACCTACCCACCACAGCTCAGTGATCCAGAAGCTTGAAGTTCCACAGTTTGGAGAAACTGCAGAAAGAAATGGTGCTGGTGCCACAGGAGACACTAGATTAGCAGTGGGGAAGGGAGTGAAATAGCCCATTGACTTTTCAGCTCAGAGTGATGATTTTGTTTGGTAATGAATGAGGAAAAACCATATGTGTGTCCGGAGCAGCTGGCAGCCCTGCTGGCTAGGAACAAGGAGCCTGGGAGGAGTTGTTTTTTCATTGGACTTGGGACTCCAGATATTGATCAGAGACCAAGAGACTCTAGATATTGATCAGTGTGTCTTCCTTGCTGACCCTGCCCTGACCTCAGGAACCATGACTGCACGTGTTGTCTCTCCAGACTCTGGCTGCAGACTTCTCCAGGCTTTGGGTGTTCATCAGTTAAGCCCCAAATGACCCAAGGCTCAAGGGCGGGGTGAGAGAAGTCTCCTGGCTTGGTCTCGCCCAAGGGGGCAGACTACATGGTCAGTAGGAAAGTTTCTCCTGCACTTTTTCTCGGGTATCAATAAAACTATTTCCATTCCAGAAAAAAAAAAAAGTTGGTGGTTGCAGTTTTTCTGTCAAACGCTGTGACTCCCATAAATATAATAGGAAAATGCTGTTAGTGAAGGTACAACAGAAGAGTTAACATGAGCTCTCTGTACACTCTTGGCTGATGGAAAAAAAAATTATGCATACATGGAGAAGAGACCAAGATGAACCAGTCGAAAGTAAAAGCGGAAGGAGACTTGAGAACTGATATTCAAATTGTGAGCACTTCCCTTTCACACTCATACACACGTGCATGTGCACACACACACACACACACGTACACACACATTGCATGGCAGAGAATGGAAGTCCTATTGACCTGCAGGCTTTGAACACAGTTTTTAAGAAAATTTGTACGTGACATCTAAGCTACAAAATCACAAGGGCAATCCCTAGGAGTGCAGGCTAAAAATAAAAAATGAGAATTTGGTAACACTGAACAAAAATATGAATGGGCAAATTTTAGGGGAGAAGATCCTGCAATAAAATTTATGCAACTTACAAAAAATGTAAATCTAAGAATATGAAAAAGAATGCATGTTGACTAAATTATATTATCAAAAATATCTACCTAAAAATTAAAAAAAACATGAAAAGAAATTGGCAAGTCTCTTCCTTACTAAGGGAAAGCATAAGTCAATATAAACTTCTACTGGGATAAGAATGTTATATTTATTAGAAAAAAGTATTTTAAAGTAACATTTCTAGATATATGGAAATTAAAAAGAAAACTGAAGATAATTAAGTGAACATATGATGGCAGCAATATAGCAAGTAAGAAATATCAATAGAGAAATTAAAGTATATGAATAAATCACAGAGTAATTCTTAGTTTATCATTATATACCTACATGAAAATTCACTAAATTGGCTCTGCAGAAAATTTGAGACACATTAGAAAAAATTGATGAAATTGAGGAGGAAATAATAGAATTTATTCATTCACAGAAAGAGAGAGAAAAAACAGAAGAATTAACAGTCAGAAACCTTCAAAACAGTACCAGGAAAATCAGCATAGGTCTAAATACAATCTGAGAAGGAAAAGAGAAGCAGGGAGAGAAACGACGCAGTAAAATAATCATAAGTCACAAAGAATGAACAACTTCTTAAGAATCATTTAAAAAATATTATGGACCCCAGAGGCTGAGCAAACTAATAATAGAACAAGCACACAGAAATCTATAACTCAAAACATAGTGAAATGACTGAAGAACACATGCAAACACAGAAAAGAAATACACCTGAGGGAACAGGGTGGATCATGAGGTGACTGAAGTTGTGTGAAAATCATGGAATGGGTGATGTATCTTCCATCTCCAGCAGCCTGAGACCACATTATCAACCGTAGAATCCACACATGCCCCAGACACTAATTAGACTGGAAGCAGGTCACATCGGTAAGACAAAGGTATAAGAAGCCATGGGCCATAAATCCTATATGGAAATAGTAACTAAAAGTATATCCTGGACTCATGGGTGGCTTAGTTGGTTAAGCATCTGCCTTTGGTTCATGTCATGATCCCAGGGCTCTGGGATAGAGTCCTGCATAGGGTTCCTTGCTCATCAGGAGGCCTGTTTCTCCCTCTGCTTGCCACTCCCTCCTGCCTGTGCCCCCTCTCTCTGACAAATAAATAAATCTAAAAAAAATTCAAATAAAAATATATCCAAACACAAACCAATGTATATTCAATCTAATCATTTTGATTAGGGTGCCAAGACCTTCAATATGGAAGGGACAGTATCTTTCACAAAGGTGTTGGGAAACTGACTTTCACAAATCATTGGGAAACTGACTATTTACACGCAAAAGAATGAAACTGGATGCTTACATTTACACCATATACCAACTGTAATTCAAAACGGATCAAAGACCTAAACATAAGATACAATAAAACTATGAAATTCCTTGAAGAGAACACGGGGGGACGTAGACAGGATTGTAGCTCCAATGTTGCTTCAAGGGCTCTGAGGTCAACATGCCATATCAGACATCAAAAAAGACCCTCTCAGCAAGACCTTCTCATGGATAAGACAGGAGAGAGTGGGATGATATTTTTAAAGTGACCAAAGGGAAAAACAACTGTCAACCAAGAATACCTTACTAAGCAAAGCCATCATTCAGAAACAGAGAAAAGATGAAGACTTTCCCAGTATCCCAGGGGATGGTGTGTCAAAGTTTCAACTCTTGCCCCAGATGGCAGTCCAAGGAGAGTGGGGTGACTCCAGTGGTGATTGGTTAAAGCCACATGTCAGAAGAAATTTGAACCATTAGACCTGCCCTACAGAAATGCTAAAGGGAATTCTTCAAACTGAAAAAAAGAGACAAAAATAAGTCATGTAAAAACACATAACAATATAAAATCATTGGTAGAGACAAAAAGGAAAAGATCCTTCAGATGATTTCTTGGATAAGTCACCAAGACAGGCAAGAGAAACTAAAATTGAAAAGTGGGACTGCGTAAGAGCATATGCACAGCAAAGGAAAGAACAAAAAAGTTGAAGGAAAGTTTGGAAGAACAATAAAACAGGAGAAATATTGTAAACCATATATCAGATAAGGGGCCAATGTCTAAATATATAAATAGCTCAACTAATGCAATAAAAACAAAGGAAATAATCCAATTGCAAAAATGGGAACAAGGCCTGAATAACATTTTTCTGAAGACAGAAAAAAATGGCCAATAGGTACAAGAAAGATACCCCAAATCACTAATGATTAGGGAAATGCAAATCAAAACCATAATTAATAGTCACCTCGCACCTGTTAAAATTGCTTTTTCCAAAAACTTAAGAGAATATTGGTGAATATCTGAAGAAAAGGAAATCCTTTGAAGGAAATATAAATTGGTGCTCCCACAATGGAAAATAGTGTTTTTTCAAGTAATTACAAATAAAAATACCATATTTTCCATAATGTTATTCCTACATATATATTTAGAAACTGAAATCAGTATTGCAAAAGTTTACTGCACACCCATGCTCATTGCAACATTATTTGCAATAGCCAAATTATTGAAGGAACTGAAGTACCTGCCAAACCGATCAAGAGTTAGAGAAGATGTGATGTATATACACACATACACACACATAGGCACAATGAAATATTATTCAGTCATGAGAAAGAAGGAAATCTTGCCATTTCCTTCTGACAAATGGATGGACCTTGAAGGCATTATGTAAGTGACAAAAATCAGAGAGAAATAGACCAATACTGTATGGCCTGGCTTAAATGTAGAATGTAAAACATTGAACTTGGAAAAACAGAGAGTATGGTATCGTTTACCAAGGGCTGTGAGGTAGGGGAATTAAGGAGATGTTTAAGGAAACAAGGTTACTACTAGTACATAGTAAATTCTAGAATTCTAATGTACAACATGATTATAGTCAGCATTACTGTATTATAAACTTCAAACTTGGGAAGACTAAATCTCTGCTGTTCTCAACACCCACAAAAATGATAAATATGTGACATGAGAAAGGTGTTATCTAACATTACCAGAGTAATCAATCAGTAATACATAAATGTATCAAATGAGCACACTACATGCCTTAAATTTACACACTGTTATGTCAATTATATCTCAATAAAAACAAAAGATGTAATTGTAATACCCAACTACTACAAAGAACTAACTTAAGGATATAGCTAAGACATCAAAGCGGAATTAAAGTAGGATACTAAAATAATATGTTTAATACAAAAGATGTCAGATATGGTGGAAGAAGAAAACAACATAAACATAGGATGAATAGCAAAACAGGAGACCTAAATCCAACTACCCCAATAATGACATTCATGTTAATGAAGTAAATATTCCAATCAAAAGATAGAAATTGTCATCCTGAATAAAAAAGAAAAAAATCAGATCCATCATTATGCTTTCCATAACACACACACTTTAGATCCAAAGGCACAAAGAGGTGAAAGTAAAAGGATAGCAAAAGATCTACCCTCCCAACAATAACAGTAAGTGTGGACAAATGGCTACAACTATATCAGACAAAGTAGCTGTTAAAACAAGAAATATTATTAGAAATTAAAAGAAACATTTCAACATGTTAAGCCTGTCAATATGAGAAGATAAAATAAATATAAATATATATTATTCACCTAAGAATAGAACCCTCAAACACATGAAATAGAAACTGACAGATTTGGGAGGATAAATAAACAATTCAATGAACATAGTTGGAGGTTTAAAAGCTCTTCCATCAGTGAGAGGCCAGCTAGTCACAAAATCAGGAGACACATGGAAGACTGTCAGACCTCTAGGAACCAGCTTGACAAAACTGACATATATAGAAACTATTCTTCTAGATCATAAATAGGGATCAAACATTGAAAGCATGGACATTTTCAAAGTATATTCTCTGAAGACAAAGAAATAAATTAGAAGCAACAACAGAAAGAAATTTTGGGAATTTCCAAACATGTGGCAAAGTGACACATTCTGAAAAATTTACAGTTCAAAGATGAAATCTGAAAATACCTTTTCCTGGATGATATGAAACTGAGAATAGATAAAAACTTTAGGGTGAAACGAAAGTAGTGTTTAGAGACAATGCATAGCTTTGTCACTCATACTCGAAAGGGAGAATGTAATAAAATGCATCATATGAGTAGTTTCCTCTCAAGAAGCTGTACAGAGAGGAGTCAATTAAGGTTAAAGAAAGAAATGATAAACATATACTTAGCTGAAAGCTGACTGTGAAGTGTGAATAGGAGAATAACTCATGGTAGCCCCAAATGGATCAATACTCAAATACCCAAGAGCATTAGCAATAGCATGGATGAATGCACTATAGTAGAATACAGACAATGGAACAGCAAGGAGTTTTGGCTATTTACAAGGTCATAAAACTATTGGATGAAACGGACAAGTTTAGCTTCCCCTGAAAATGCCAAAAATAAAATATGCCTACCGTATGATTTTATTTATGTAAATGTTTTAAATGGAGGTGAGAACACTAAAGGGGCATTTTGCGGTGCTTGTAGTATTCATTTTCTCATTCATATGATGGTGATAGTTGAAAATTCAGCCAGCCATTGGCATGTATTGCATATGCAACCATCTGTATGTACATTATACCACAATAAAATTACTATATTATAAAAATATGCAAATACATTTAAAACTAGAAAAAAAATTGAAAACGTCCTGCCAAATCAACTTGTGAAAACCAAAACAGAAAGAAATAAAAATATCAGAAGTGTCTTAACTTATAATATAATTTAATCTATAATTCAGAAAGCTTTTCATACTCAGTTACAGAATATTTAGATGTTTATGAGTAAAGAAAAATGAAATGTCAATTAAAAACCAAAAAGAAACCCTTGTAAGGTAGGAAAAAGGGTCTAATAAAATATGTGTTGTGTATATTTTCTTTTAATACTAAAGAAAAGGAAATTACATGTCAGTGGCAATCTAAACTGATTCTTATATAAAATTAATAAAATACAAGATAAGTAGATTTATTGAAGCAATACTAAGCTGGATTTAGATTTGAAATTTCATTAATGTGACATTAATCTGTCACATTAGCAGAGTAAAGAAGGTCAANAAAAAAAAAAAAACAAAAAGAAACCCTTGTAAGGTAGGAAAAAGGGTCTAATAAAATATGTGTTGTGTATATTTTCTTTTAATACTAAAGAAAAGGAAATTACATGTCAGTGGCAATCTAAACTGATTCTTATATAAAATTAATAAAATACAAGATAAGTAGATTTATTGAAGCAATACTAAGCTGGATTTAGATTTGAAATTTCATTAATGTGACATTAATCTGTCACATTAGCAGAGTAAAGAAGGTCAAATGATGTGATTTTTCTGCAGAAGATAAAACTAATTTTCATTCTTAATTTAAAAAAGCATTTATACTGACAGAAATAAAAAAGGAAACATCCATTCAAAGATCTAGAATAGATATGATAAGTCTGAAAAAGAACTAATATAAACCCATTGTGTATAAAAAGATGATTTTTAAAGTATGGATTAACAAAAATATATACAAGATTAAAGAAACTGAGGAGACAGTGCAAACTTAATACCCACACATGTATGGAATGCAGATTTCAGCAATGATGCAAAGTCATTCGATGGAGAAAGTATAATGTTACAATAAATGTTGTGGAAACAATTAGTATCAAATGAAATTAATAATATATACTTTATCCTTTATACAAAAATGCTAAAAATGGATCATCTATAAGTGCAAATGATAAAATTTCAAGAAGTTGTATTAGAAAAAATATCTGACCTAAAGTTGGGCACAGATTTCTTAGACCAACAAAACATGATCCATAAAAGACCAAATTGATGAAGTATAGTTCCTTAAGATAATGTCTGCTCTTTAAAGAGAAAAGACAAGTTGCAGACTTAAGAGAAAATATTTACCAATCATACATCTAATAAAATACTTGCTGCCAGAATACATAAAGAATTCTCAAAATAAAATAACAAAAAGTAAAAATATAACCAAAATATTTCAAGATACTTCACCAAGAAGCATATATATATTTTTTAAAGATTTTATTTATTTATTTCACAGAGGGAGAGAGATCACAAGGAGGCAGAGAGGCAGGCAGAGAGAGGGGGGAAGCAGGCTCCCTGCTGAGCAGAGAGCCCGATGCGGGCCTCGATCCCAGGACCCTGAGATCATGACCTGGGCCGAAAGCAGAGGCTTTAACCCACTGAGCCACCCAGGCGCCCAAGAAGCATATATTGATGGCAAATGAATACAGAGAAAGATGCTCAACACCAATAGTCTTAGGATCATTCAAATTAAAACCACTACATATCAGAATTCCTATTCCAGCAAGAATGAGAGGATATACTGTTCCCTACTCCCTCCACCAAATACAGCTAAAACACCTGGATATTATATACAAAACAACATAAGATTTAAACAGGTGATGAGAAGGCTGACAGAACCGGGCACTCCAGCCCCAAGGAATGACATAGTGGTGAGCCCCCTGGAATTTCTCTTTGCCTCCCATATCCCAGACTGGTGAGCAAACCACAGACACCAATGCGAACAGACAAAAGTCCCCCAAATGTTTTTTCTCTCTAGTCAAATAATAGAAAAAAGGCATGCTAGAAAGAAAAAAAAATTGTAGACACTAAGTGCATTATTCTAATCAAAAACCACTGACTATCCAAGGGGAACATCACTCAGGAATTCAGGGGAAATCAAGACATTCTGAGATAAAGGCAAACTAAGAAAATGTGTCACCGCCACACTCACCCACTCTGAAAGAACTGCTAAAGGAAATGATCTAAACAGAAATTAAATGGTAACAGATGGAATCTTGCAAGGATCATCAGGAAGAAAGAGAAAACAAAAGAATAAAACTATCATTAGGTCTAATGGACTTTGCTTCACCTCTAGTGTTGTCTAAATTGTTTGATATTTGAATGAAAAATCATCAGTTGAAGCAAAATTATAACATTCATGTGATTCTCAACATAAGTAGAGTTACATTTAAAACAAAGTAGGAATGAAACACGGTAAAGGGACATCAAGGAAGGTAAGGCTCTATATTTTACTCAACAAAGTGCTGTGGGTTGTGACAGACAGTGTAGACTGATACATGTGTTTATGTTATCTATATAAAGACATCTACTATCTGTATTGTTTATGTGAAGCAGATTAAAACATATATGGACATATATATGACTTTATATGTATAAAGTTATTTATGAAGAAATGATCTACTTTGCTTTACATTATGCTCCATCAATTAGGTCATCATGTAGAAAAGTATAACCTTCACATTTATGTCACTGCATCACAAATACAACATCACCAAAACTAAATTCCAATTGGATCATAAACTCTAATTAAAGTGAAAATTTAATAAATAAAAAGATAAAAGTAATATAGGAAATGATGCCTACGAACTTTGACTAACTTCTGAAATAGGTTCAAAATAATCACTAACATCGGAATGATATATTGGACCATGGTAACATTAAAATTCTGATCATTAAAAGACTCCAATAGAGGAGTAAAAATGGAATATACAGCTATTTCCATCTCATAAACTCAAAAAAGAGCTCATATTTAAAGCATGATAAGGACTTCCAAGAAGACAAAAGAAAACACCATCTAGGAGAAACGGGCAAGAGACACACTTGAGCCCTTCTCCTTCTCACCAAAAAGAATATCTTAATAATCACAGATGAGAAAAACGATACTATTATATAACCACCAGAACTCATTGTAATAATTTTTCTAAGACCTCTGAGTTTTGGATCAAGGGACTATTTTGTACAAGGTATTTAAACATGGCATTAGATAAATGTAGGGATAATTTAATAAATTGAAAGACACACATATCTATGACCGTGCAATTTCATACTAATGCTTAGAAGAAAATGTATAATAATCGTATGTAAATACAATTACAATGTTATATTTATACCTTATTATTTTATTATGACAAATGCATTATTTACATTCCATAAATATAATATACTATATACTATGTAATTATGTATAATAAGTTATTATAAATACAATATGTGGAAAATACATAAAAAAGGCCTTTCATAAAATAATTATTCATAATACCCACATACTAAAAAAGAGCTAAGCTTCTGAGAATAGATTTTAAGATGTCATATTCATATAAGACAGCAGCAGTGAAAATTCACAAACTAAGAAAAATGCGATAATAGAGATGGATTCCAAATATCCTATGACAGCAAAAGGAGATATACACATAATAATGCATACTGCATGATTCCATCGATATAAACTCCAAAAATAAGCAAAGATATTTCACAGTATTAAAATTGGCAGGGCTGTTAGAGGCTCTAAACTTCTCATCCATGATCTGATTTGTAATTATGTGGTTCCGACTATTTTGTAATGAATATGCACGATCAAATAGTTTTCTTTTTTTTTTAAAGATTTTATTTATTCATTTGACACAGAGAGAGAGATTACAAGTAGGCAGAGAGGCAGGCAGAGAGAGAGGAGAGAGGAGGAAGCAGGCTCCCCGCTGAGCAGAGAGCCCGATGTGGGCCTTGATCCCAGGACCCTGGGATCATGACCTGAGCCGAAGGCAGAGGCTTTAACCCACTGAGCCACCCAGGCGCTCTCTAATAGTTTTCTTGAATGTGTGGTAAAAAACACAGTAAGGTTATTTCAGGCAAAAGAGTGTTTATAGAAGTATGGCTTTCTATGAAAAGCACGAACTAGAAATTATTAAATGTACATTAAAGGTCTAAAAATAAAATATCATGGAGTCAAGCTATGGAATAGTAACAGATTTTAAAATAAACAAACAAGAAATATGTATGACTATATGGATGAACTCTACAAATGTAATATTAAATGATAAGATTTTAATAAAATCTGGAAACATTTGAAACCTCACCATTTCCTCTTCATCCTCCATGTAGAGCAGAGTAGAGTTGTTAGAATTACAAGACAACAAACTCTCATTCCAGGATTTTCTTTCAGTGCTAATGTAATAGCAATTGTTGGAATATGTAATCCACTCTTTTGGACAATGACCACACGGAGAAGCTAAAGAAAGATTATGAGATATTATCCAAAAGGCTTTGAATATGAAAACTTGCAATTTTATACCTTATGTATGTGTATACAATACATCACTTTACCCTCACAAGCTGGAAAAAATAAAACAAAACACATGCACACTCCCAGAAAAGTCAGGCTTTCATCTCTTAATTGATGTCCCAATATAAAGCAAATGAACAAAAGTGTCCATCTTTACATGTCCCTTGAGTCCCTGAACAAAATAACTTTTTTGGAATTGTAGAATGATTTATCTTATAGCATGTTATAGCAGGAGGAAATTTGAGGCCATTGGTAACAATGGATATAGTGACTTTATTTTATTTTAAGATTTATTTATTTATTTGAGAGAGGGAAAGAGAGCCAGCGTGAACAAGAGAGGCAGAGGGAGAGGGAGAGAGAATCTCAAACAGACTGTGCTGAGCATGGAGCCAACATGGGGCTCAATCCCAGGACCCTGAGATCATAACCTGAGCCAAAACCCAGAGTCAGACGCTTAACTGACTGAGCCATCCAGGTACCCCATGTATGATGATTTTTAAAGGAGTATTTCTTCATACTGTTGTATAAGAAGTAATACTCTCCTATACTCATTATTTATGAAAATTTATTACACAATTTTCTAATTAATTTCCTCAAAAGCATCTATTATCATCCTTGTCTATCTTAAGATACAGACAAAATATAAGCCATCCTAATATCAGAGTTTTGGAAATGATTTTCTACCTTTCTGGGTCTTTATTTCCACGGATGCTTTGTTCTGCACTGGTCCTTCAGTAGCTAGAAAAATTAAAGCAATATTAAACTAAATAAATCATTACGATTTGAGTTTCTTAGTTTGAAGTTTGGTGTATTGTTTAGAATGAGAATACTCTGCAATAAAATTGATTTTACCCATAAAAATTAAATAAAATAATGAACATACGGGGGAGATAATTCAAAAGTTTAAAGAGTCAAACCTCACAGTCTTTTACAGTATTTGGTTTAACCAATCTCAAGAATTAACTTGTGTATCTTAATATAGTCTCTCCTATAGCTTGTAT
The DNA here is from genome assembly GCA_002007465.1 of Ailurus styani. Classification (NCBI taxonomy): domain Eukaryota; kingdom Metazoa; phylum Chordata; class Mammalia; order Carnivora; family Ailuridae; genus Ailurus; species Ailurus styani. The sequence goes on along the minus strand of LNAC01000726.1, from coordinate 535,346 downwards.
TTGAGGTATGAAATCTGAATATATGTGTAATACTCTCTACAGTTATTCTGTTCCTTTTACTTTTGACAAATTCAGAATAACCATTCCACACTTATAGCACACAAGGATTAAAATGAGATAACAATTCCATAATATGGAGCACCATTTTGAGCACCAATGATCATTAAGGTGAAAAATTCTCTTGTAGTCATTGAAACACTTACTTACAGTGAACGACAGCTATTGTGACCGCAGTGGACATCAAAACAAGGCAGATGATTCCCAGGATACCAGCAATGAGCTTCCCTGGATGTGAAGATAAATAGTTGGAAGAAAAATGAAAATGCTGAGTAAAGATGAATGGGAAATAATCTTTTAGGAAATATACATACACAAGAACCAGCAATGCACAGGGAGTCACATATAAACCTTTGGGCCCCAAACCTGTATCTACCATCGTCATCTCTCAGAATATACCATTATGTTTGCAGTAAATATATTACCCCATGAGACTGGATTGAGACTATGAATTACAACACTTGAACAAGGTTCATCCTCAGATTTCAATTACAAGACCATATTCCAGCTCCAAGCTCTGATCCTCACAAATGAAAAATATGGGAGATCATTCCCTACTCATTCCTTACACCCTTGCACCCCAGGCGCACATCCTAAAACAGTTATACTATGTGTATATTAAGTGTTTTACCTTCCCACTGGTAGTTCTTGCCATTCCCTTGAAGATCCTGAGAAGCGTTTTGAAGATTTAATTCTGCATAGGTTATCTCCTCCTGCTCAGTTCCCGAAATGGGACTTTTAGTGCCCTTAGCTTTCACTTGCTGTCTTTTTGAGCCCTTAACCTGACCGAGTTCTGCATAGGTAACTGCTTGGTTATTCATCTCTGCAGCTGCCTGGTGTCAAGCACAGGGCTGAATGGGACTGTACTGAAGGACTTGATAAACAGTGTATGCAATAACAAGATTGCTAGGACAGTCACGGTGGGTGGAGTGTGTGGTGAGTGATAGTATTCATTTGCTGTTGAACAATGTAAAATCTGGCACTAATTTCCTTAGAGCTTTAAAGAAGCATTTCATGATGAAATAAGTGGTTTACCAATGATATTCAATGTTTGACACTATAGTTTTGGTTGGAAAGATGTAAAGCAATAAATTAGTGAAGAAGAAAAGATTTTGGGAATAATACCATTCTTGTTTAATGTAAGGTTCAGATTCCACAGAACGTGTCAGCACTATTAGAATAACTGGGTTAATACTAAAATGCTGTATTAGAAAGAAAATGTTGCACCAAATTTTTTGACAAGTTTTAAATGTATTATTGGTTAAAAAATTGAGTCTCCCAAACTAGGGAATATTAGTTTTTAGCACATATAGGAATTGCCTGGTGTAAATTACTTTTATTTGGGAGTCAAGTTTCTTTACTAAAATGTCATGTAGTGCTGCTATCAAGTGGTCTTTTACTTTGAGTAATTGTGGAGTTTGGAGAAATTGTTAAATTTTAAAAGAAATCTTTTATATGTTACAAAATATTACATGACACAATAAACTTTTGCCCAAAACCAGAACAATAATGAAATAAAAAAACCAAAAAGCAGTTTTTAAAAGTATTTATTTAACGCCAAAATTGGCAACTGATTTAATGGTAAAGATGTGAAACCAGGGCGCCTGGGTGGCTCAGTGGGTTAAAGCCTCTGCCTTCGGCTCAGGTCCTGATCTAAGGATCCTGGGATTGAGCCCTGCTTTGGCTCCCTGCTCACCAGGGAGCCTGCTTCCTCCTCTCTTTGCCTGCCTCTCTGCCTACTTGCCTACTTGTAATCTCTCTCTCTATGTCAAATAAATATCTTTAAAAAAAGATGTGAAACCATAAAATGATAGATAAAAGGGTAGATCATTTATGGAAGAACACTGTTGGTACAAACTTCCAGAAAAACCTAAGAACGTCAAAGGCAGTAGAGAAACTTAAGTTGTATAAGAAATTCTAATAAATGAAATAAATGTAATTTCATAATTCCGTGAGTGAGCTCTGCAGTCAGTGAAATCTGGAATTACTCCTGGCTCTTAACCTTACAAAGTATGATCTTTAAGAAGTTACTTCCTATCTAGCTACCTAGTTTATATTAATCTAAACTAGGAATTAAAATATGTAAAATATAACACATTTAAAGCACTTAATATTCCATCCAGCTTTTCTAAGCTCTCAATAGTATGTTAGTTATTTTAAGTATTTTTAATACAATAGTCACAGTATCATTACCGATTCATATCCTTTAGAGCATGTAACATAATCCATTAGACAGGAATATCGTTCAGCATTAAATATCTTTTTCTGCCAAGTTTTGTTCAATTTTTTAAAGTTTTTTGATTGTTTCATATTTAAGTTTAAATTAACATTTTCCAGAAGATACCTCATCTTGCTTTTTTTTTTTAAGATTTTATTTATTTATTTGACAGAGAGAGAGAGAGATTACAAGTAGGCAGAGAGGCAGGCAGAGAGAGAGGAGAGAGGAGGAAGCAGGCTCCCCGCTGAGCAGAGAGCCCGATGTGGGCTTTGATCCCAGGACCCTGGGATCATGACCTGAGCCGAAGGCAGAGGCTTTAACCCACTGAGCCACCCAGGTGCCCTTCATCTTGCTTTTCATGAACAATCAAACTGCTTTCATTTATCAAAGCAAGTATATGAGGAATTACATTTGACTTTTATGGTTGAAGGATTCATCTTACAAAATTATTTTTTCAAATATTTCTGTAATTCTACTTAGTTGACATATAGTATGATATTGGTTTCAGGAATAGAATTTAGTGATTCATCATTTACATAAAGCCCCCAATGCTCATCACTACAAACGCCCTCTTTAATGCCATCTCATGTTTAGCCCATCCCCTGCTTACCTCCCTTCCAACAACCTTCAGTTTGTTCGCTATAGTTAAGAATGTCTTATGGTTTGCTTCCCTCTCTTTTTTTCCTCTTCAACTGTGTTCATCTGTTTTAAGAATCTTTTCAAGATTGGGCTAAAGATCAAATAATATATGTAATTATGTCTATATTGATGACAAATCCAAAATTAACTGTTCCTTCTCATGATGCTTATGGGATTTCACTCGAAATTATATTGATTTGCAAACACAATTATGTGCGTGTATATGTACCTAATTACTTCTCCCCAGGCAAGAATTTGAATATTTTAAGAAATTCTCCAATGTTTACCATGTTCATTCTTGTCTGTTACCCTGGATTGTTGGAATAAAGATACCGATGTTCTCTGTGATTTCATTGTGTATTAGTTGTGTCTCAGGTGCCGCCCATCCAGCATTTGTATCTCCCACTAAGTGAGGTGGCTAGGAGAGAGACAGCAGAGGAGGGACACATACCTTCTGTTGGCCAGAAAGTCCTGCATCTTCCAGTGGGAGACCAGGTTACTCTTGTAAACAGACAATTTCCGTGGTCTTCACAGACTGCCAGCTCTGTGAGAGCTCAAAGTGAGGCAATAGTGGAAAAAGTTAGATTTCTCATCAATGTGTCACTTAAAATTTGAACAGGAAATTCTTACACTTGGGCTATTTTGAAGACTGTTTATCTCATCACACACCTCTAGAATGTACACACTTTCAGTTTGTAGTGTGTCATTTGTTTTGTCCATTGGCAAACTGTCTCTGAGAAATTTTTATGTTCCAGAATAATGGGGTCAGAGACTTGACCACCCAGACTGTTAACTTGCTTCCTTCTGATTCACAAACACTGGGAAATTAGGCCTTGTGAAAAATGTCTTAGATTTTAAGTTTTACTTTGAGACGAGTTTGTTAAATCCTCCATTACATACTTGTTTTTCTTATGCCCTTGCTATGTCATTTCTATTGTACTGAAAATATTCTAAAATCATCATCCCCTTAACAGGTATTTAAAAATATTGGACATTAATTCTAAAGATTCACTACATTTTCAACTTTATTGTAACTGCCATAAAAACATCAATTTTCAAATTTATCTTCTCAATGTTTTGCTTTAGTTTTAATATACCTGAAATCCATCTTATTATTTGTAAATAAGTTATCTAGGTTCCTGACGGGAAAAAAAAAAACAACTTAAATGCCGGTGGAAAGGACACAATATTGAACAATACTGAACAATAGCACCATTCCAGAGATTTGAATATTAAATAATTACTCATATTACTCATTGAGTCATCCTCCAATGATAACAAGTTGTTTCTATTTTAAAAATAATATTTTTATGAGTGAAAAAAGCCTAAGTCTAACTATGTAGGGGGGAAATGAATGTAATTTTTGAAAATTTCACTTAACTGACAAAATTGAGAGAGGGCAGAGAAGGTACATTTAAAACACAATTAGAGGATACATGAACATCCAAAGAAATAAAACATTAAATCTAAACTACCCAGCTTGCATCAATGGAATTCTTTTCCGTTTTTATATTGTTGAATTTAACTTGTGAATAATTTTTGAGGATATTTGCATGTTTATTTCTATTGGTCTATAATACTATTTTGGGGTTTTTTTGCAAAATTAAGTGATAACTTTATTTTTATTTTTGTGTATTTATTTGTAATGCTATATAGTTGACATGCAATATTACAGTACTTTCAGGTACAAAGTGATTCAACATTTATACACATTATGATATGATAATGTGACAGAGCTCATTACCATCTATCACCATGCAAAATTAATACAGTGTTATTGACTATATTCCCTATGCTGTAATCTCCATCCCCGTGACTTATTTATTTTACATTGAGAATTTGCACCCCTGACTTCCTTTCACCTATTTTATCCTTTCTTCCTCCCTTCTCCCCTATGGCAATCACAACTATGGTTTCTCTATATATGAGTCATTTATTTTCTGTTTGTCTGTTTTTTGGTTCTGCTTTACCAGTTAAATCAAACAGTATTTGCCTTTGTCTAACAAATTTCACTCACATAAAACCTTGTAGGTCCATCAACATTGTAAAAAAATGACAAAAATTTCATTCTTTTTTTATCTCTGAGTAATATTCCATTGCATATATATGTTGCTTCTATTTTTTTATTCATCTATAGATGAACACATGGGTTGCTTCCATTTTTGGCTATTTTAAGTAATACTGCAGTAAACAGAAGGTGCATACACCTCCTCAAGTTAATGTATTCATTTTCTTCAAATAGGTACCTGAAGTGGATTTTCTGGATGTTATGGAACTTCCATTTTTAATTTTTTGAAGACCCTCCATACTGCTATCCATTGTGACTACATAAATTTAAATTCCCACCAAGAGTGCACAAGTTTCCCTTTTCTCCACATCCATGCCAATATTTGTTATTTCTTCCCTTTTAGAGATGAGATATCATCGTGGCTTTGATTTGCATTTTCCTGATGATTAATGACTTTGAGAATATTTTCATGTGTTGGTTGGGCATCTTGTGTTTTCTTTGAAAGAATATCTATTCAGGTTTATGGCCTATTTTTTAATTATTTATCAATTATCTAGTGTTGAGTTGTTGGAGTTCTTAACATATTTTGAATATCAACCTTCTTGTTGGATATATCATTTGCAAATATCATCTTCCATTCAGTAGGCTACCTTTTTGTTTTGTTGATGGTTTCCTTGGCTGTGTGAATGATTTTAGTTTCATGTATTGTTTATTTTTCATTTTGTTGCCCTTCCCTAGGGAGACAGATCCAAAAGAATAAAGGTAAGTCCTATTTCCAAGTTCTTAATGCCGATGCATTCTTGAGGGTGTCTTATGGTTTCTGGCCTTATTTCTAGGTCTTTAAATCATTTTAGGTTTGATTTTTGCACATAGTGTGCAAAAGTAGTCCAGTTTTATTCTTTAGAACATAGTTTTCCAGTTTTTTAAATATTTTATTTATTTGTTTGAAAGCGAGAGAGCATGCATGAGTGGGAGGAGGAGAAAAGGGAAAGGGAGAACTACTTCCCTCTTCACTGAGCAGGGAGCCTGACATGGGTTTCCATCCCAGAACCCCCATCGGGATCGCGACCTAAGCCAGAGGCAAACACCCAACTAATTGAGCCACCCAGGCACCCCTCCAGTTTTTTCTATTAACATATAATGAATTATTTGTTTCAGGAATACAGGTCTGTGATTCATCAGTCTTACACAATTCCCAGTACTCAGCATAGCACATACCCTCCTCAACATCCATTACTCAGCCACCCCATTCCTCTTACCCCCCTTCCCCTCCAACAAGCCTCAGTTTGTTTATTGAGATTAAGAGTCTCTTATGGTTCATTTTCCTCTCTGATTTCGTCTTATTTCATTTTTCCCTCCCTTCCCCTGTGATTCTCTGTATTGTTTCTCAAATTCCTCATATCATTGAGATCATATGAAAATTGTCTTTCTCTGATTGACTTAGTTCACTTAGCATAATACCCTCTAGTTCCATCCATGTCTTTGCAAATGGCAAGATTTTTGATGGCTGCATAATATTCCACTGTGTGTGTGTGTGTGTGTGTGTGTGTGTGTGTGAGTGTATGCAAACCACCATTATCCATTCATCTGTTGATGGACATGTGGGCTCTTTCTATATTTGACTATTGTGGATATTGCTGCTATAAACATTGGGGTGCATGTGCCCCTTTGGATCACTATATTATTATCTTTAGGTTCAATACCCAGTAGTTCAATTGTTGAGTTGTAGGGCAGCTCTATTTTCAACTTTTTGAGGAATCTCCCCAATGTTTTCCAGAGGGATTACACCAGCTTGCATTCCCACCAACAGAGTAGAAGTGTTCCCCTTTCTCCACATCCTCACCAACATCTGTCATTTCCTGACCTATTAATTTTAGCCATTCTGACTGGTATGAGGTGGTATTTCAGTGAGGTTTTGATTTGTGTTTTCCTGATGCCAAGTGATGTTGAGCACTTTTTCATGTGTCTGTTGGCCATTTGGATGTCTTTGAGCCCATTTTTGGGCTGTTCATGTCTTCAGCCCATTTCTCAATTGGATTATTTATTCTTTGGGTGTTGAGTTTGATAAGTTCTTTATAGATTGTGGATACTAGCCCTTTATCTGATATGTCATTTCCAAATATCTTCTCCCATTCTGTCGGTTGTATTTTGGTTTTGTTGACTATTTCCTTTGCTGTGTAAAAGCTTTTAATCTTGATGAAGTTCCAATAGTTCATTTTTGCCCTTGCTTCCCTCCCCTCTGGCGATGTTTCTAGGAAGAAGTTGCTGTGGCTGAGGTTGAAGAGGTTGCTGCCAGTGTTCTCCTCAGGATTTGGATGGATTCCTGTCTCATATTGAGGTCTTTCATCTATTTGAGTCTATTTTTGTTTGTGGTGCAAGGAAATGGTCCAGTTTCATTCTTCTGCATGTGGCTGTCCAATTTTCCCAATAACACTTGTTGAAGAGACCTTCTTTTTCCACTGGACATTCATTCCTTCTTTGTCAAAGATTAGTTGACCATAGAGTTGAGGGTCAATTTCTGGGCTCTCTATTCTGTGCCATTGATCTATGTGTCTGTTTTTACGCCAGTACCATACTGCCTTGATGATTACAGCTTTGTAATAGAGCTTGAAGTCTGGCATTGTGACACCACTAACATTGGTTTTCTTTTTTAACATTCCTCTGGCTATTTGGGGTCTTTTCTGGTTCCATATAAATTTTAGGATTATTTGTTCCATTTCTTTGAAAAAGATTGATAGTATTTTGATAGGGATTGCATTAAATGTGTAGATTGCTTTAGGTAGTATAGACATTTTCACACTATTTGTTCTCCCAGTCCATGAGCATGGAATGTTTTTCCATTTCTTTGTGTCTTCCTCAATTTCTTTCATGAGTACTTTATAGTTTTCTGAGTACAGATTCTTTGGCTCTTTAGTTAGGTTTATTCCTAGACATCTTATGGTTTTGAGTGAAATTGTAAATGGGATTGACTCCTTAATTTCTCTTTTTTCTGTCTTTTTGTTGATATATAGAAATGCAACTTATTTCTGTGCATCGATTTTATATCCTGACGCTTTACTGAATTCCTCTGTGAGTTCTAGCAGTTTGGGAGTGGAATCTTTTGCGTTTTTCACATAAAGTATCATATCATCTGCAAAGAGTGAGAGTTGGACTTCTTTGCCAATTAGGATGACTTTTATTTCTTTTCATTGTCTGATTGTTGAGAATAGGACTTCTAGTACTGCGTTGAATAGCAGTGATGATAGTGGACATCCCTGCTGTGTATCTGACCTTCGAAAAAAAGCTCTCAGTTTTTCCCCATTGAGAATGAAATTTGCTGTGGGTTTTTCGTAGATGGCTTTGATGATATTGTGGTATGTACCTTCTATCCTTACACTGAAGAATTTTGATCAAGAAAGGATTCTGTACTTTGTCAAATGCTTTTTCAGCATCTATTGAGAGTATCATTTGGTTCTTGTTTTTTCTTTTATTAATGCATTGTATCATGCTGATTGATTTGCGGATGTTGAACCAACCTTGCAGCCCAGGAATAAATCACACTTGGTCTTGGTGAGTAATCTTTTTTAATGTACTGCTGGATCCTATTGGCTAGTATTTTGTTGAGAATTTTTGCATCCGTGTTCATCAGGGATATTGGTCTGTAATTCTCCTTTTTGATGGAGTCTTTGGTTTTGGGATCAAGGTAATGCTGGCCTCTTAAAGTGAGTTTGGAAGTTTTACTTCTGTTTCTATTTTTTTGATTAGTTTCAGGAGAATAGGTATTAATTCTCCTTTAAATGTTTGGTAGAATTCCCCTGGGAAGCCATCTGGCCCTGGACTCTTGTTTGTTGGAATTGCAGGTTTTTAGTTACTGTTTCAATTTCCTTACTGGTAATGGGCCTGTTTGGGTTTTTCTATTTCTTCCTGGTTCAGTTTTGGTAGTTTATATGTCTCTAGGAATGCATCCATTTCTTCCAGATTGTCAAATTTGCTGACGTGCTGTTGCTCATAATATATTCTTATAATTGTTTGTATTTCTTTGGTGTTGGATGTGATCTCTCCTCTTTCATTCATGATTTTATTAATTTGGGTCCTTTCTCTCTCTCTCTCTCTCTTTTTTTTTTTTTTTGGTAATTCTGACCAGGGATTTATCAATCTTATTAATTCTTTCCAAGAAACGGCTCCTACTTTTGTAAATCTGTTATACTGTTCTTTTGGCTTCTATTTCATTGATTTCTGCTCTGACCTTTATTATTTCTCTTTTCCTGCTGGGTTTAGGGTTTGTTTGCTCTTCTTTCTCCAGCTCCTTTAGGTGTAGGGTTAGGTCGTGTATTTGAGACCTTTCTGTTTTCTTGAGAAAGGCTTGTATTGCTGTATACTTTCTTCAAAGGACCACCTTTGCTGCATCCGAGAGATTTTGAACAGTTGTGTTTTCCTTTTCATTTGTTTATTTTTAAATTTTTAAAAAATTCTTCTTGAATTCCTGGTTGACCCATTCATTCTTTAGTATGACGTTCTTTAGCCTCCATGTATTTGAGTTCTTTCCAACTTTCCTCTTGTGTTGTGTTCTAGGTTCAAAGCACTGTGGTCTGAAAATATGCAGGAAATGATCCCTATCTTTTGGTACCAATTGAGACCTGATTTGTGACCCAAGATGTGATCTATTCTTGAGAATTTTCCATGTACAGTAAAGGAATGTGTATTCTGTTGCTTTGTGATGGAATGTTCTGATTATATCTGTGAAGTTCGTCTGATCCAGTGTGTCATTTAAAGACTATTTCCTTGTTGATCTTTTGCTTAGATGATCTGTCCATTTCAATGAGGGGGGTGTTAAAGTCCCCTACTATTATTGTATTATTGTTGATGTGTTTCTTTGATTTTGTTATTAATTGGTTTGTATAATTGGCTACTCCCATGTTAGGGCATAGATATTTAAAATTGTTAGATCTTCTTTTTGGACAGACTTAGTATGATATAGTGTCCTTCCTCATCTCTTATTATAGTCTTTGGGTTAAAATCTAATTTATCTGATATAAGGATTGCCACCCCAGCTTTCTTTTAATGTCCATTAGCATAGTAAATTGTTTCCCACCACCTCGCTTTAAATCTGGAAGGGTCTTTGGGTCTAAAATGAGTCTTTTGCAGACAGCGTATTGATGAGTCTTGTTTTTTATCCATTCTGATACCCTGTGTCTTTTGATTGTGGCATGTAGCTCATTTTCATTCAGGGTAACTATTGAAAGATATGAATTTAGTGCCATTGCATTGCCTGTAAGGTGACTTTTTCTGTATATTGTCTCTGTTTCTTTCTGGTTTGTTTCTTTTAGACTCTTCATTTAAAGGAGCCCTTTCAATATTTCCTGTAGGGCTGGCTGGGTGTTTGCAAATTCTTTTAGTTTTTATTTGTCCTGGAAGATTTTTATTTCTCCTTCTATTTCCAATGACAGTGTAGCTGGATATAGTATTCTTGGCTGCATATTTTTCTCATTTAGTGCTCTGAATATGTCATGCCAGTCCTTTCTGGCCTGCCAGGTCTCTGTGGATAGGTCTGCTGCCAATCTAATAGTTCTACCATTGTAGGTCACAGACCTCTTTTTCTGAGATGCTTCCAAGATTTTCTTTGTCTCTGAGACTTGTAAGTTTTACTCTTAGATGACAGGGTGCTGTACTATTTTTATTGATTTTGGCGGGGGGGGGTGTCTCTGTGCCTCCTGGATTTTGATGCCTATTTCCTTCCCCAAATTATGGAGGTCCTCTGCTATAATTTGCTCCAATATGCCTTCTTCCCCTCTCTCTCTTTCTTTCTTCTTATTCTGGGATCCCAGTTATTCTAATATTGTTTCATCTTATGGTATCATTTATCTCTAGAATTCTCTCCTCATGGTCCAGTAGTTGTTTATCTCTTTTTCTCAACTTCTTTATTCTCCATCATTTGGTCTTCTATATCATTAATTCTCTCTTCTGCCTCATTTATCCTAGCAGTAAGAGCCTCCATTTTTTTATTGCACCTCACTAATAGCCTGTTTGATTTCAACTTGGTTAGATTTTAGTTGTTTCATTTCTCCAGAAACGGATTCTCTAGTATCTTCTATTGTTTTTTCAAGCCCAGCTAGTATCTTTATAATCGTCATTCTGAACTCTAGTTCTGACATCTTACTAATGTCTGTGATTAGGTCCCTAGCAGTTGGTACTGCCTTTTGTTCTTTTTTTTTGAGGTGAGTTTTTCCGTTTTGTCATTTTTTCCAGAGAAGAATAGATGAATGAGAAAACCAAATGCTTAAAGGGTAACACCAACCTCAGAAAAAATATACACTAAACCAATCAGAAGAACGCAAAATCAGGGTGAAAAGAAATAAACAAACAAAACAAAGCAAATACACACACACACACACACACACACACACACACATAAAATCAGGCTGGTGAATAGAACAGAGCCACACACTTGATTTTGGTTGTATTTTGGTCTGTTAGAAGAAACTGCCTCCCAAAATTTTAAAGAAAGAAAAACTTATATGTATAAAAAATAAGAGTAAATATGATGAAGGGATAGAATATTACTGTAAAGATGAAAATTAAAAAAAAGATTTTAAAAAGGAATTGATAAGAAGCTGGTTGAAAAAAGAAAGAAAAGAAATTAAAAGAAGAAAAAGAAAAGGCAAGAACGTGATCAGGTGGGATACTAGAACAAAGCCATACCCTAGATTTAGGGTTTATTTTGGTCTGTTAGAAGAAACTGTATCCCAAAATTTTAAAGAAAGAAAAACTTATATGTATACAAAAAAAATAAGGTTAAATACAACGAAGGGATAGGATCTGACTATAAAAATGAAAATTAAAAAAGATTTTAAAGGTATTAATAAGATAAGACGTTTGTTAAAATAGGAAAGAGGAAAAATTTAAAAAAATTAAAAAAAAAGAAAATTTAAAAGATTTAATTTTGAAAAACTAAAGAATCATGGGACAAAAACCATGAATTCTATGTGCTGTATTCCCCTAGTTCTGAAGTTTTGCAGTTCTCATTGATTGGCAAACTTGGTCTTGGCTGGATATTCTTGTTGATTTTCTGGGGGAGGGGCCTGTTGTGATTCTGAAATGTCTTTGCCCAAGGCGGAATTGCACCATCTTTGCCAGGGCTAAGTAATCTGTTCAGTTTTGCTCTTGGTAGTTTTTGTTCCCTGAACACTTTCCGAACAGCTTTGGAGGACGGGAATGAAGCCGAGACCTCTTCAGTACACCCTCAGAGAAAAGCAGTCAGTCACTTCTGTCTCCCTGATCTCTGGCTGCACTCCGTGCTCACCTGGCCTGTGACTGAGCATTTCTATCTCTGGTGTATGGCCCCATTTGGAATCTCCAAACCCAGCAGATTCCTGCAGCATGCTCCTGTGCCACATCTCCCTGGGGATGAAGGTCAGTCTCCCCGGATCTGACACATATTAGGTCACAAAACAGGCCACCATAAACACAAAAAGACTGAACTTACACCATTTACCTTTTCTGACAAAAATGTTATGAAACTTGAAGTCAGCCAAGAAAAAAAAATTTGAAAAAATAAATACATCATAGGCCTAAAAACATGCTATTTAATAATGAATGGGTCAACTAGGATATCAAAGAAGAAATGAAAAAAATACATGGAAACAAATGAAAATGAGAAAACAGTTGTTCAAAACCTTTTAAGTCTAGCAGGGAAAGACTTAGTTGGTTTCACTCATATGTGGAATATAAGGGATAGTGCAGAGGACCATAGGGGAAGGGAGGGAAAACCGAGTGGGAAGAAATCATAGAGACAAACCATGAGAGACTCTGGATGCCAGGAAACAAACAGAGGGTTACAGAGGGGAGAGAGGTGGGGTTTGGTATAACCAGGTGATGGGTACAACAAAAAATGGAGTGCAACAAAAAGAAGCCTGGGGAAACCTACCATGTATTAAAGAAATTGACTTTGTTATATAAAGTCTCCTACAAAAACTTCCTACTCCGAAGCTCAGATGGCATTTGAATGCAATCTGAGTGTCATAGTGAATAATGACACTTTAAAATATTGATCATCTCCCTGACCTATTATTGTATACTTATATATATTACATCCTACATATATTATAAATTCTGGAAGACACTGTTGCAAACCTTGCTTTGAATAGTCTTGCATACTGCAAAGAAACTAACAGAAAATTGTCTTTCACATTTACCCAAATGTTTATATCTATTCAAGCCCTTATGACCTTCCCAAATACCCAGTTTTCCATCTGATACTATTATCCTTAAGCCTGAAGAATTCCCTTCCTGTAGCACCTCTTGCAATGCAGGCTTGCTGGTGATAGATGTTCCAAGTCTTGCTTGAAATGTCTTAATTTACCGTCGTTCTGGAAGACTTTTAATGATATAGAATTGTGGACCAAAATATTCATTTTCTTGAGGTGAATATTCCAGTGTTTACTAAATTTCATTATTTCTAATGAATTTCTGGGCATATAAAGTGTTGCTGTTCTCTCATTTGTTTCAAGATTTTCTTTTTATTTCATTTGGAAGCTTGACTACAATGTACCCACTTGTGACTTAGTTTTTATTTATTGTACTTGGGTTTTCTGGGCTTCCTGAACTTAACTTGGTGTTTTTCAACAAATTTGAATTATATCAGCCATTATTTCTTCAAGTATTTTTCTGCCAAATGTTCCCTGATTCTTTTAAGATCCTCATAACATATGTATTGTAAGTTTTGAGGTTATCACATTGGTCTAATAATTTTGAAAATTATTTTTGATTCCCTCTCAGAGTGGATTATTATTCTTATTTAAACCAGAGCATTTGGGGGTACACAGATTTTTTTACATGTTGCCTTAGAAGGGGCCAAAACACACACCACGCACACACACAAATGTTATTAAGCACCTCATTAAATGTTTGTCAGAACAACACTTTTTAAATATTAATAACTTATTTCATCCATGAGTTTACATGCATTAATGACCAGAAGAGAAAATTTTCAGATTAATAAATTTGGTACATCAGTTAGTCAGACACACTTCAGTACTTCCTGCTGAGATGGGGAGTTAAGAACTACTAAATTTTACATCTAATTCTCAATATTTTTCTTTTATAAATTTCTTTATCTCGTGAAATACAATGAGAAAAATATTCCTACAGCTATTATGCTAGATTGGTTTATTATTCAATGAATCTACACCTCTTCCATCTGACCACTTTAGAAGGAATACACCTTGTAGACAATTAATGATGAGTTGGCCATGTGACTTATTTTCACAATATAATGTCAGTGGAATGTGATAGAGTTCAGGAATTAAAAACATATTTCTTCTGGCTGCTAATCTGTGCTATAAAAGATTTAATTTAGAGATTAGCCTGCTTTTCTAAGAATAACACATATAAAAAAAATCTGTGCTGAATCTGTAATCTGGAACCAAGTCCATGCATGTGAAGCCTCAATCAATTAAAATCCAGCCAAGGCAGAAACTCGTGAATGAGGAATAAATGCTTATTTTTCAATGTCAATGCTTTCTTGGGTTGTTTGTAGTGCAACTTTAGCTAGCATTTACATATTATATGAATTTGATTTTGACTATTCATATAATTTCTATGTTGTAGTATAAGGAATCAGTACAGAGAGTATAAAGTATATATGTTAAAAAGAATATGTCCATATTCAAAGAGATAAATGCATATGAAGTATGAATTTATTTTACAAGTAATAATTAAGTTTAATCTCTCTCCCTCTTATAATTGAACAAGGATCGAAATCAATGCATCATCAAATTACTAAAGTTTGTCTTGAATTCCAGCAATAACCAGCTGTCTGACCCACACAAATATCTTTGACTTTTATATTACTTAACATTTAATTTGTTGCACCAAGGCATTTTTTTGTTTTTAGCATGAGTAAAGAGTGACAGATGAGGGGACCTGGAAAATTTAATAAAACAAGATCTCTTCCAAAATATCTGAAATGCAGGTGAGGGAAACAGCACATAAAAGACCAGAGGGCACTAGTTATTATCTAATGAAAACCAATTTCTACCATAATATGAACCTAATTTTGACAGTACTATACTAAAACAGATTCTGAAGGTCCACTTTAGTTCCATGCTCTGACGACGAGAGACAGATGTGAGTGGCTTTTATATAGCAGCTCTGTGCTGTTTGCATGATAACCCTGAGTGCCTGTTAACAATTTAGTACTCTCAGCTCCAAAAGGATCCTTCACTCTCCTGTTCTCAGGTAATGGAGCTAGATCCTATAAACTTCTCTCCCTTGTCAGCCCACATGAGGTTGAGTTTTGTTGGTAAAAGGCAATGGAGAGAAACTGCAGCAGAAAGGGCTCTTCTTCCTGGTTTCATGGTGTTTTCAGGGTGTTTGGTCACTATGGTTTGGTCGCCAGCTGCATGAACACAGGAAGTCCTGTGTATTCAGCCTCCAGGAAGTTTTGTGGCCAGAACCAGTCAAATCTTCCTTCCCTCTGCTCTGTGTCTAATAGTCTGGCAGGGGTTCTTCCTTCCTGCCACTCACAACCTGAGATCCATGCTCACCAACTTCAGCCTGTGGACTGTGAAGCTGCTCTGTCCCAGGCCAAGGCAGTGAGCGTGTCTGGCATGAAGCTATGTGTAGCCAACATTGTTTTCAATGGTATCTAAATCCCATCTTCACAGAATAGACTTGGATTCCAACTAATCACTCCCTACCTCAAATTTCCCCTGGCTTCTGTCTCCTGATTCAATTCTGACTGATAACCTTGCCTCCCTGGGTTGTTCAACCCTTATTTGCAGCCCCTTTAAGGTCTAGGACAAATCAATTCATTTGGAAATATGAGTGGAATTGATCACCTTATTGAGGGCTTTACAATAACTGTGCTTAATATTGTGATTTCAAATTTATATGCTATTTATTTTAGTAAACAACAAAAGTGTAAGAAATGTATAATATGTGTATGAGTATGAGTATTTTACATTTATATAAATATAAAGATAAAAAGTAAAGAAACAACACCTGGGGTGAAACTTGAGGAACACTTTGGGCTTTGGGTGATTATGGTGCATCACCACAGATTCATCCTTGGTAAAAATGGACCATGTTAGTTAGTGATGTTGATAACAGGGGAGACAATGCATATGTGTAGACGAGGGCAATATAGGAAATCTTTGTATGTTCCTCTTAATTTCATTGCAAACCTAAAATTGTCCTAAAATAATATCTGAAAAACATTCCAAGAAAATATTGTATGGCTTTGAAGAAATGAGAAACATGCTTTTTGCAGATGGTGAAATAGAATTTTACCAAAATTAGGTAACTAAAATGACTGGTGCTTACAGACTTATGTTCTTATATCTAAACAGGATGCAAAAGAAATTTTGTTTGTACGAAAGTTGAAAAATGGATAATTCTTGTCACTCTTTGAAGATACTGACACTGAAATACGGAGAATTATATCTCATTAACTGTAACAATATATAACATATGTTTTGAAGAAAAAATAAAGTTTATTTAGACTAATAGTTGTACATCTAAATCTGAATATTCCCCATGTCATTTTTCTATGGAAACACTTCAACAACTGTGTTTATATAATTGTTAACATATTGTTGTCCTTCTTTGGAAGATTAATTCTTTTAAGAGATAAAATACAAAAGTTGTCAAGAAACTTACACTTTGTAAAAGAAAGTTAAGCCTTTGGGCCACACAGATGAATTATTATTACTCTCCAGAAGGCTCTAATCCATGAAGTACAAGTGAATAAATTTGAAAAACATATGAGAAAACAAATTTTATTAGAAGTCAAATACAAGCTCTTATGCTCATTTGAATTTTGTAGTAACAAACACAATTAATTCTTTCTTACCTTATAGAATTTTTCAAATTTTAATGTAGTATTACACACTGGACATATTATAAAAATATCTTAGTAGTAAGTGAGGAACACAAACTGACAAAGGTAACAATTTCAGTGTTCTGATAATTGATCCAAGATTAATAATAATTAGTGAAATATCTATCATTGAAAAACTCTCGAGATTTACATAAGAAGAAGCACATCTGTCGTCTTCTTGCCCGGCACTGCTCCCATGCTGCGCCACCTGCCCACAGTAGCTCAGTGATCCGGAAGCTTGTAGTTCCACAATTTGGAGAAGCTGCAGAAAGTAATGGTGCTGGACTCAATCAGCAGTGGGGAAGGAACTGAAATAGACCATGACTTTTCAGCTCGGAGTGGTGATTTTGCTTGGTAATGGATGAGGAAAACCCATACGTTTACTAGTCAGAGGTTGTGGTTTTTCTGTCAAGCACTGTAACCCCCATAAATGCAATGGGAAGATACTGTTAGTGAGAGTACAATGAAAGAGTTGACATGAGCTCTCTACATACTCCCGGCTGATGGAAAAAATATATGCGCACATGGAGAGGATGAACCTAGTAGAAAGTGAAAGCAGAAGGTGACTTGAGAACTGATATTCAAGTTGTGAGCACTCCCCTCTCACACTTACACACACACATACACACAAACATCATATCACATCACATGGCAGAGGATGGGAGTCTTACTAACTTGCGGTATATGAACAGTCTTTTAAAAAAATTACTGGTTGACATCATTAAGCTACAAAATCAGAAGGGGAATCCTAGGAATGTAGGCTAAAAAGTAAAAATAAAAATAAAGAATAAGATTTTGGGAAAACTAACCAAAAATATCAGCAGGCAGATTATAGAGGAGAAGATCCTGCAGTAAAGTTTATGCAGCTTATAAAAATAAATAAATCTAAGAATACAAAATATAATGCATGCATACTAAACTACCTTATCAAAAATATCTCAGGGGTGTGTGGGTGCCTCAGTCAGTTAACGTTCTGCCTTTGGTTCAGGTCATGATCTCAGGGTCCTGGGATTGAGCCCCACATCAGGCTCCCTGCTCAGTTGTGAGTCTGCTTCTCCCTTTCCCTCTGTGATCTCTGTCACTGTCTCTCAAATAAATAAATAAAATCTTTTATAGAATCTCTACCTAATTTTTTTTAAAACATGAAATGAAATTGCCAAATATCTAAGCATAGGTCAATATAAAATTCTCCTGGGGGGGCCCTCGGGTGGGTCAGTGGGTTAAAGCCTCTGCCTTCGGCTCAGGTCATGATCTCGGGGTCCTGGGATCGAGGCCCACATCGGGCTCTCTGCTCAGCGGGGAGCCTGCTCCCTCCTCTCTCTCTGCCTGCCTCTCTGCCTACTCGTGTTCTCTTTCTGTCAAATAAATAAATAAAATCTTAGATAAATAAATAAATAAATAAATAAATAAATAAATAAATAAATAAATAAAATTCTCCTGGGATAAGATGTTATGTTTCTTAAAGAAAAGTATTTTAAGATAATATTTATAAATATATGTAAATTATAAAGAAAACTCAGTTCAAATAATTAAACTATGATGGAAGCACATAGTAAGTAAGAAATAATATCAATAGAAAGATAAAATTATATGAGTAAACCAAAGAGAAATTCTGAGTTTATAAACACATACCTGAAATGAAAAATTCACTGAATTTACTCTACAGAAAATTTAAGATGCCATAGAAAAGATTGATGAAATTGAGGAAGGAGTAGCAGAATTTATTCACCCCACAGATGAGACAGAAAAAAACCCCCACAAAAATTAACAGAGCTCAGAGGCCTTCAAAACAGTGTCAGGAAAACCAGCATATGTCTAAACACAATATGAGAGGCACAAGAGAGGCAGAAAAGAAAAAAAAGCAGAAAAACAATCATAAATCCCAGTGAATGAACAATTTCTTTTCTATTTTCTTTTTCCTTCTTTTTTTTTTTTTGAGAGAGAGACAAAGAGAGAGAAGGAGCATGAGCAGGGGAAGAGTAAGGCTGAGAGAGACTGCTAAGCAGGCTCCACGCTCAGTGAGGAGCCGGATGCAGTGCTCCATCTCTTGACCCTCTTGAGAGATTTCTGAGAATTCATTAAATTTTAAGAAATATATTATATATGATGAAAAATGTTACATGACACACTAAACTTAACCAAAACTTAACAATACTGAAAAAAAAACAGGAAACAAAACCCTTATTTTACACCTGTAAAATGATAAATAAAAGTATAAATCAGTTATGGAAGAAGAGGGCTGGTTTTGAATTCAGAAAGAGTCTTTCAAAGGCAGTGAAGGTAGCTTTATGGTGTAAACAATTGTAATAAATAAAATAAATGCAATTTAATAATTCACACAATAAGCTCTGTAGTCAGTTCTGGCTCTCAAATTTATGATGTATGACTTTTTAAAAGTTACTTCATTACTAGCTATCTAGTTTACTAATCTAAAATGGGGATAAAAATATGTAAGCTATAATGCCTGTATAACACTTAAGACTCAATCAGACTTCTGTAAACTCTCAATAATATATTAATTATTTAAAGTATATTTTTAACACAATTGCCATATTTTTGCTGTTTCATATAAGATCATGCAATATAATGCATAAGTGCCTTCATCAGTATGGTAAAACATTTTACAAAGTTTTTATCATTTAAAAAAATCTGGTGTTATATGCAAGTAATGAGTTATTGAACACTACATCAAAAACTAATGATGTATTATGTGTTGACTAATTGAACATAATTTTAAAAAGTTTAAAAAATCTTATCAGTTTTTATAATAATTTAAATTAGTATATTATATAAGTTACCTCATCCTGATTCCATGAAAAATCAAACTGATTTCACTTGATTAAGTATATGAAGAGTTACAGCTGACCATCATTAATTCATTATTTTATTTTAAGAATGTATATTTAAAGGCTGGGCTAAATATCAAATAATATATGTAATTATATCTATGTTGATGACAAATCCAAATTAATAGTCCCTTGTCCTGCATGATGCTTAGGAGTTTTCACTTGAAATTATATTGATTTACAAACCAAATTATGTGTGTCTGTGTACATACTTGGTTATTTCTTCATGGCAAGAATTTGAATACTTTAAGAAATTCTCCAACATATGTCATATTTATTTCTGATTGTTAGTAGAGAAATAGGGCAGACACATACCTTCTGTTGGCCAGACAGTCACGCATCTTCCAGCTGGGAGACTTGGGTTACTCTTGTAAACAGACAATATCTGTAGTCTTCACAAATTGCCAGCCCTGTGAGAGCTCAGTGAAACAACCGCAGAAAAGATAGATTCCTTATCAATGTGTCACTTGAAATTTGAACAGGAAATTCTATACTGAAGACAGTTTAATCTCATCACACTCCTCCAGAATGTCAGAGACTTTCAGCTTGTAATGTGTCATTTAGTTTGTCTATTGGCATGTGCTTCTGAGAAATTTCTATGCTCCACAAGATACTGGGGTCAGAGAATTGGCCACCCAGGCTGTTAACTTACTTTTATCCCAGTCAGAAATACTGAGAACTGACAACAAAGGTCTTGTTAAGAGTAACTTAGATATTTTATTTTTAAAATTCTTTTCATAAAGTTTAACAGCTTGAAAGAGAGAGAGAAAGAGAGAGAGAATACAAGTAGGCAGAGCAGACAGAGGGAGAGGAAGAGGCAGGCTCCTCACTGAGCAGGCAGCCCGATGTGGAGCTTGATCCCAGGACCCTGAGATCATGACCTGGGCCGAAGGCAGATGCTTAACTGACTGAGCAACCCAGATGCCCCAATCTTAGATGTTTTAGTTCTACCTTGGACAGGTTGCTAAATCTTGGCATTGCACACTTCTTTTCTTACACTCTCATTATGTGGCTTCTATTATAATGGGAAAAATCTGAAACCATAATCCCAGTAACAATGGGCATATAATGATATTTGTCTCTAATTATTGTAAAGAATTACTATATTTTAAACTTCATCATAACTGTTGCTACTATCACCAGTTCCTAAACTTTTCTTCTCAATTTCTCTGTCCTAGTTCTTAATATTCTTGAGTTCAATTTTATTATTCATAAATAAGTTATTTAAATTTCACATGAGAAAAATAAATGTCTCTGGGAAGGTTAAAACATTAGATAATATTAAACTATATCACAAAGGCAAAGGTTACAATATTAAATAACTACTCATGACATTATTCATTGATTCATCCTCCCATAATAACCAGTTATCTCTTATTTAATAGGGGTATTTGTCATAAATGACAAAAACCCAATTATTACTATATAGGGGGGAAAACAAAGGTAATTCTTAAGCATTGCTCTTTGATGTTTTGTGGTGACTCTGTGTGGAGCAAATCTATCATCGCTGTTTTTCCAACAATGTTTACTCACTTTCTGTGTCTGTGTCCCATTTTGGTAATTCTTACAATATTGCAAATTTTCCCGTTATTACTATATTTGTTATTTTGATCTATGACCAATGATTACAACTTGCTCAAAATTCAGGTGATGGTTAGCATTTTTTAGCAATAAAATTATTTTTTAATTAAAGCATGCATTTTATTTTCTTCGACATAATGTTACTACACACTTAATAGGCTAGAGTAAAGTATAAATATATTTTTTTCATATGCACTGGGAAACCAAAAAAGTCATATGATTGGCTTATTGCAACATTCGCTTTTTTGCCCTGGTCTGGATCTGAAACTTCAATATCGCCTAGGTATGCACCATATATCCAAAGAAAGACACTAGTACCTGAAAGAAATAGCTCTATCCCCATATCATTGAAGCATTATTCATAATGGCTACAGTAGAGAATCACCCTAAATATTGACAACAGAAGGATAGATATAGACAATGTGATATACATACGGTAGATTATTATTCAGTCATGAAAAATGAAATCCTATCATTTGGCTTTTTTGTTTGTGTGTTTGTTTGTTTGTTTGTGTTTTTTCTTTTATTTTTTTTCTGGTTCAGATATAGAATTTACTGAATCATCACTTAAAAAAACACCCAGTGCTCATCACAAGTGCCCTCCTTAAAACCCATCACCTATTTAACCCATCCTCCTGCCCTTTTCCCCTCCAGTAACCCTCAGTTTTTCCTCTATAGTTAAAAGTCTGTTTCATGATTTGTTTCTTTTTTTCCCTTTCTGTTCAATTGTTTTGTTTCTTAAATTCCACATATGAGTGAAATCATACGGTGTTTGTTTTTCTTTCACTGACTGATCTCATTTAGCATAATACACTCTAGCTCCATCCTTGTCATTGCAAAATGGCAAGATTTTATTCTTTTAGATGGCTGAGTAATACGTTCATGTGTGTGTGTGTGTGTGTGTGTGTGTGTGTGTTTGTATGTGTATACACACTCTTCTTTATTCATTCATCAGTTGATGATATTTAGGCTCTTTCCATAATTTGGCTATCATTGATAATGCTGCTATGAAAATTAGGTGCATGTATCCCTTTGAATAATAATGTTTGTGTCTTTGGGCAAATACCTAGAAGTACAATTGTTGGATCATGGGGTAGTTCTATTTTTAACTTTTTGAGGAAACTGCATACTGTTTTCCATAGTGGCTGCACCAGCTGTCATTCCCAAAGAACAATGCAAAACAGTTCCCCTTCTCTGCTTCCTCACAGACACCTGTTGTTTCCTGTGTTTGTTGATTTTAGCCATTCTCTTTTGTGTGAGAGGCTATCTCATTGTAGTTTTTATTTGTATTTTCCTGATGGTGAGCGATGATGAAGATCTTTTCATGTGTTGGTGGGCCATCTGTATATTTTCTTTGGAAAAATATTTATTAGTATCTTTTGCCCATTTATTAACTGGATTATTTATTTTTGGGTGTTCAGTTTGATAAGCTCTTTATATAATTTGGATACTAACCTTTTATCCAATATGTCATTTACAAATATCTTCTCCCATTCCATAGGTTGCCTTTTAGTTTTGTTGATTATTTCATTCTCTATGCAGAAAGTTTTTATCTTGATGAAGTCCCAATCATTCATTTTGCTTTTGTTTCCCTTGGCTCAGGTGACGTATCTAGTAACAAGTTGCTACAGTTGATATCAAAGAGGTCACTGTGTTTTCCTTTAGGATCTCGATGGTTACTAGTCTTGCACTTAGGTCTTTCCACCATTTTGAATTTATTTTTATGTACAGTGTAAGAAAGTGGTCCAGTTTCATTCTTTTGCATGTTGCTGTTCCGTTTTCCCAACACCATTTATGGAAGAGACTATCTTTTCTCCATTGGATATACTTTCCTGCTTTGTTGAAGATCCGTTGACCATATAGCTGTGGGTTAATTTCTGGGTTTTCTGTTCTGTTCTGTTGATCTTTTCATCTGTTTTTGTGCCAGTATCACATTCTCTTGATGACTACAACTTTGTAATAAAGCTTGAAGTCTGGAATTGGGGTATCTCCAGCTTTGCTTTGCTTTTCAAGGATTGCTTTGACTATTCAAATTCTTTTGTGGTTCTATACAAATTTTAGTATTCTTTATTCTAGCTCTGTGGAAAATGCTGTGGTATTTTGAAAGGAATTGCATTAAGTCTGTACATTGCTTTGGGTAATATCAAAATTTTAACAATATTTTTTCTTCTAGTTCATGACCATAGAATGTTTTTCCATTTCTTTGTGTCATCCTCAATTTTTTTCATGATTTAAGGTTTTCAGAATATTGGTCTTTCACCTGTTTAGTTAGTTAGGCTTATTCTTAGATATCTTATGGATTTGGTGCAACTGTAAATAGGATTACTTTAGGTATAGAAATGCATTGCAGTTGTATATTGCAACTTTACTGAATTTTTGTAGTAGTTCTAGAATTTTTTTGGTGGAATCTTTCGGGTTTTCTCTATAGAGTATCATATCACCTACAAATAGTGAAAGCCTGAATTCTTCCTTGTTGACTTGGATGACTTTCCTTTCCTTTCTTTCTTTTTTTCTTTTCTTTCTTTCTTTTTTTTTTTTTTTGACTGATTGCTAAGGTTAAGACTTCTAGTACTATGTTGAATAACAGAGGTGAGAGTGGACATCCCTATCTTGTTCCTGACCATAGAAGAAAAGCTCTCAGTTTTTCCTCATTGAGGATAATATTAGCTGGGGGTTTTTCATACATGGCCTTTATATTATATTATGTTGAGGTATGTTTCCTCTTTCTTTACTTTGCTGAGGGTTTTTATCCTGAATGTTTGTCAGAGCTTTTTCTGTATCTATTGAGAGGATCATATGGTTCTTTTCTTTTTTTAAATGTGGTTTCTTACATAGATATATTTGAAATATTGAACCACCCTGGCAGTCCTGGAATAAATCCTACTTGATCGGGGTGAATGATTCTTTTAATGTACTGTTGGATTTAATTTACTAGTATTTTGTTAAGAATGTTTGCACCCATTCATCCATTATATTAGCCTGTAGTTTTCTTTTTTAGTGCAGTTTTTGTCTGGTTTTGGTACCAGAGCAATGCTGGTTTTATTGAATGAATTGGGAAATTTACCTTCCATTTCTATGTTTTGGAAAAGTTTGAAAAGAATAAGTATTAACTTTTCTTTAAATGTTTGGTGGAATTCCCCCTGGAAAGTCATCTGGTCCTGGACTTTTCTTTGTTAGGAGACTTTTGATTACTGATTCAATTTCTTTGCTGGTTATCCATCTGCCCAACTTTTTCATTTCTTCCTGTTTCAGTTTTGGGAGTTCATGTTTCTAAGGATTTATCCATTTCTTCCAGGTTGTTCCATTTGTTGGCATAATTTTTCATAATATTATCTTATAATTATATTTCTCTGGTGCTGGTAGTGACAATAATCTTGCTCCTTTTATGTAAAAAGCACAGATACACATACAGGACATAAAGAGAAATATAATGTATTTTTGATTTGAATTTTCATGGGGATGGATTGTAAAGACTCCTTCGTGGGTTTATTATTTTTTTTAAAGATTTTATTTACTTATTTGACAGAGAGAGATCACAAGTAGGCTGAGAGGCAGGCAGAGAGAGAGGAGGAAGCAGGCTCCTTGCTGAGCAGGGAGCCCAATGCGGGCCTCGATCCCAGTACCCTGAGATCCTGACCTGAGCCGAAGGCAGAGGCTTTAACCCACTGAGCCACACAGGCACCCTCCTTGGTGGGTTTAGTTTGGGAGAGATAATGAAGAAAATGTTGAGGACTGTAATATTAAAGAATAATATGCATGATGTAAAAGTGCTCAAATCACCCAGGTTTTGGTAAGTAATGCTGTACCTTCTTTATCAAGAAGTATCAACAGATGAGTAATATGCTCTGACTCTATTTTAATAGTCTAAATTTGGCAGTTGAAAATAAATTGAGAAATTATGATTAAAAAACAGGACGACTCAAAATAAGTCAGGCAAAAGATGTGGTGTCTAGACCAAAGTAAATAGTGGCAATGGTGAGAAGAGATTGGATTCCGGCATACTTTGAAGTCAGTGTTAACAGGACTTTAATGTGAGAATGTGGTCTGAGAAAGGAGAGGTGTCGAGGATGAAACATGTGTTTTGCCTTGAGTATCTGAAAACAGATTGAATATATCTATTCAATGAATTGTAAAAGTTTACACATAAAGTAGGTGCCAGATAGAGTGATCAATAAATAGTGTTTTTGGATTGGAAATGTCAAGTATGAACTATCCATTAAATACACAAGTGGAATTGTTGAATAGGGACTGAGACACCAAACTACAAAGGTGAATGGTGAGATTTGGGCCAGAAAGTATAAGATTGGGCTTTTCTGCCTGTATATGGTACTTAAAACTAAGTAACTGATAATATCACCCAGGAACTTAAAGTAGATATAATCAAGAGGAAGTCCAAGCATGGGGCCCTGTGGCACTCAAATGTAAAGTGGTAAAGGTGAAGAGGTGGGATCAGCAAACAAGACTGAAAGAATAGTGACTGCCCTGTGTGCCAAATGATAAAAGTGTTTCCAGGAGGAATGAAGGATCCACTCTGTCTAGTGCTGCTCCTAATTCCAATAAAATGAGATTTTATTATCGGATGTACAAAATAGGGAATAATTCCAGTGAGCTGTTGAGGAAAAACTATGATTTGTGATAGATCTAAAGGAAAATAAGATAGGAATTAGAAATGGTTTTACTATGATGCTGTCAGCAGGGAGGGGCAGGGGGGCGTCATTAAAAGTATCTTTTCTGATAGTGATTAACTCTGCTTCTTGAATGGAGGATCAAGTGGACTACCAGTCCTGACTACAACCACATATGCTCTCTTCCAATATGGCTTATCTGCATTCTCCCTAACATTTTGATCCTCTCTGCAAATGTTATCTCTCATGCTTGAATAGCTTTTATACTTTCTCCCCTTTTCTCTTGTCTTCAAGTGTTCTTTCAATTCATTTATTTTCTCCCTAATCTTTTTTGTTCCTTTTTTTGTTTGTTTGTTAAAATATAATGTATTATTTGCCCCAGGGGTACAGGTCTGTGAATCATCAGGCTTACATCTTTCACAGCATTCACCAAAGCACAAACCCTCCCCAATGTCTATGACCCAGCCACCCTATCCCTACCCTCCCCCCAAGCAACCCTCAGTTTGTTTTGTGAGATTAAGAGTCTCTTATGGTTTGTCTCCCTCCCAACCCCATCTTGTTTCATTTTTTCCCTCCCTACCCCTCATAATCCCCCCATCTCTGAAATTCCTCATATCAGAGAGACCATATGATAATTGTCTTTCTCTGATTGACTTATTTCGCTTAGCATAATACCTTCTAGTTCCATCCATGTCGATGCAAATTGCAGGTATTCATCCTTTCTGATGGTTGAGTAATATTTCTTTGTATATATAATGCATCCCTTAACACATGCTCACTCTACCAAATAATCCCCATGGCTTTTTATGGGTATGAGTAAGGCTTTAGGTACCTTTTTGTGCACAGGTTTAGATATGTAAAAAAATACTTTGAGAGAAAATTGGGAGGTGTTCCACTTCAGAAGGTATTAAGCTCCTTCTCTCTAACTTTTCTCCATTCTCAGTGGTAAGAGATACAGGTGTGGTGGGGAGGCTCCAACATTGGAAGGAAAAGAGCATTTCCATGTCTTCTTCCTTTGGACCTGTAGGTTCCCCAAATCTAGGAACTGAACAGTATATCTTGTCACACCTAGACAATTCCTTTCAAATTTCTTTAATTCCAAAAGAGACAGCATTTACATACATCTAAAATAACATATTGTGGGCACCTGGGTGGCTCAGTGGGTTAAAGCCTCTGCTTTCAGCTCAGGTCATGATCTCAGGGTCCTGGGATCGAGTCCCGCATCGGGCTCTCTACTCAGCAGGGAGCCTGCTTCCTCCTCTCCCTGTCTCTCTGCCTACTTGTAATCTCTCTCTCTGTGTCAAATAAATAAATAAAATCTTTAAAAATAAAATAAAATAAAATAACATATTGTGTGAGGAACCTGGAGTTCTTGACCAAAAAGAGAAAAAACAGTAATTGAGACTTGATTTCAAAAAATGGAAATGCAGGGGCACCTGGCTGGCTTAGTCAGTTATCCATCTGCCTTCTCCACAAATCAGGATCTCAGGAGCCTTGGATCCTGCCACCCATAGGGCTCCCTTTTTCACCAGGGAATCTGCTTCCTGCTTCTCCCTCTACCTCTGCCCCTCCGCCCTGCTTGTGCTCTTTCTCTCTGTTTCTCTCGAATAAATAAATAAAATCTTTTTAAAAAGATTTTATTTATTTATTCAACAGAGAGAGAGAGACACAGCAAGAGAGGGAACACAGCAGGGGGAATGGGAGAGGGAGAAGCAGGCTTCCTGCGGAGCAGGGAGCCCATCTGGGGCTTGATCTCTGGACCCTGGGACCAAGTCCCCAGCCAAAGGCAGATGCTCTATGACTGAGCCACCCCGGCACCCCTAAATAAATAAAATCTTTAAAAAAGAAAGGAAATGCATGTCCAGAGAAGATTACTCTTGTTTAGTGTCATACATGATGTGTATTGAATTTCTCAAAGACCTGTTTTACAATGCAAATATCTTTGATGTATACGGTCAAATGGTTAAATCAGATTATATTTCTGATGCCCAGCTAAATATATTGTAAAAACAGAGATTTGGATGGGTGAAAGGAAGAAGATAGTTTTAGAACTTGGGTTTTCTTGGAAATCAGTTTTTATTTGATATCTGGAAAGACAAAATTTGAAAAGATCACACAGCAAGAACTAAATGTGGTCAGGCTTATTTAAAAGATCTTTAAGCATATATTATTTATCACTCAGATCAGCCCTATGAGGAGCTACATATATGGTTATCATGTCACAAGTGATGGAACTGAAGCATGAAGTTTTTAAGTAAAAATAACCGAGATTCAGTGAATATGTGCCAAGAGATGTTTGCAAATAATCTTCAAGTAACTCTATAATTAGATACTATTTGCAATATATTTTATAGGATAGGAAATTGAGACAGAGCAATTATGTAACTGGAGTCACAAAGTTAATATTGTGCATTCAGAATTTACATTGAAGTGACCCAGTTTCACTGTCGATGTCCTTAAACTTTATACCATACTGCTATTCCCATTGTAAGTTCATCAAGGATCCTGGTGAACATCTGCATGATGATGTGAACCACTAGACAAAACCTTTTTATAACAGTTTTTGGCACAAAGGAAATAAAAATCTAGATGGGAAGTTAGGAAAGTACTTTTATTTTAATTTCACAATGTTTATTTTGTACAAAGATATTTATCTCATGATTTACAATGAGAAAAATATCCCTGTAGCTATTATGGTAGATTAGGTTATTATTCAGTGAACCTATACTTCCTCCAACTGACCACTTTGAAAACGGTATACTTTGCAGACAATTATTGAGAGGTTTGGCTATGTCACTTGTTTTCACAATATATGGCGAATGGGAAAGTGACACCTTATGAGATCTGAGTGCAGGCACTAAGAAGCACATATCTGCTCGCCCCTTGGCGAGCTGCAAATCTCTTCTTAAACAGATCTTCTTTTTTTTTTTTTTTTTTTTTTTTTTTTTTTTTTTTTTTTTTTTTTTTTAAGATTTTATTTATTTATTGACACACAGAGAGAGATTACAAGTAGGCAGAGAGGCAGGCAGTGAGAGAGGAGAGAGGAGGAAGCAGGCTCCCTGCTGAGCAGAGAGCCCGATGTGGGCCTCGATCCCAGGACCCTGGGATCATGACCTGAGCCGAAGGCAGCGGCTTTAACCCACTGAGCCACCCAGGCGCCCATAAACAGATCTTCTTAAATAGGTCATATACCAAATAGCCCACTGCTCTAAGAATAAAATATATAAAAAAAGATCTGAGCTGCATCTGTGGTTTACAGCCAAGGTCAAACAAACCAAACCTCCATCAACTGAAACACAGCCAAACCGCAAAAGGGTGAGTGAGAAACAAATGTTTATTTTTAAATGCCATTGCAACCTTGGGTTGTTTGTAACACAGTCTTAGCAATTAGTTACAATTACCATTTACATATTATATGAAATTAATTTTGAATATGCATTTATCTTCTCTGTGTTAACATGGGAAATAAATATGAAGAATATAAAGAATATGTCTATGTTCAAAGAGAAATGTATATGAAATATGAATTTATTTTGCAATTAATAATCAAGTTTAATCTCTCTCCCTCTGGTAATTGATTTAGGGTAGAAAAATCTGAATTAGGGTAGAAAATCTGAATTAGGGTAAGTAGTAGAAAAACTGAATTAGGGTAGAAAAATCATTATCAAATTACTAAAGTCTGTCCTGAATTCTGGTAATAACTGTTTGACCCACACAAATATCTGTACATTTTAAATACTTATTTTCTTCATTATTTAACATTTTATTTTTCACATCAAAATACATTTCTAAACTTGGTAATAAAAGGTGACAGAAGTGAGGACAGAGAGAATTTAATAAACAAGATCTCTCCCAAAATATCTGAAAACCAGGAAAACAACAGACAAGAAATACCAAAAGACACTCATTATTATTCAATGAAAAAACAAGCTTTACCAAAAAATGAACCTAATCTTTAATAGTGCTGCACTAAAACAGATTCTGAAGGTACACTTTGGTTCCATTCTCTGGGAAGTTGAGGCAGATCCTAATGGCTCTTATAGCAACAATGTAGTTGTTGAATGATAACTCTGAGGGCCTGTTAAGAATTTAGTACTCTCAGCTCCAAATCGATCCTTCACTCCCCTGTTCTCAGATTATGGAGCTAGATCCTATCCACTTATCTCCCTTGTCAGCTCACATGGATGAGCTTTGTTGGTAAAAGGCAATGGAAAGAAATTGCAGCCAAAAGCTCTTCTTCCTGGTTTCATGGTGTTTTCAGAGTATTTGGTCACTATGGCTTGGTTACCTGCTACATGCATGCAGGAAGTCCTGTGTATTCAGCCTCCAGCAAGTTTTTGTGGCCAGTCCCAGTCAAAGTTTCCCATCCTCCAGTCTCTACCTGCTTACACAGTGACAGGGAATTCTTCCTGCCTGCCAGTCACAGCCTAAGATCCATGCTCACCAAGTTCAGGTGTAGAGTATGGATTGCTATGTCCCAGGCCAGTGCAGTGAGCATGTCTGACATGAAGCTGTGTGTGGCCACATTGTCTTCAATGACATCTAAATCCCATCTTCAGAGAGCAGAGGTGGCTTCCTCGTGATCCTCCTTCGGGTACTCTCCTTTAATCCTAAAGTATTCTTATAATTTTCTTTCATTTCCTCTCAGAAGGCTTTGCCTTAATTTTCATCAAACTTTAATACTTTTCATCAAACTTCCCCTGGTTTCTCTCTCCTTCCTCAACACTGATAAACTTGCCACCCTGAGTTGTTCAACCCTCATTTTCAGTCTCTTTAATGACTAGGACAAATCAATTAATTTGGAAATATGAGTGGAATTGTTCACCTTATTAAGGACTTTGCAATAACAGTGCTTGACATGATTTAGATATAATTTATTTTACTACACATGAAAACTGAAGAAATGCGTAATATTTTCCTGAGTATATATATATATTTCTACATTAATATAACTAAATGTTGGAAAATAGTTCTACATACCAAGGGTGAAATCTCAGGTACAGTTTGGACTTTGGGTGATTATGAGGCATCACTGCAGATTCATCCTTGGTAACAAATGGACCATTCTAGTGAGTGTTGCTGATAGAAGGGGAGCCCATCACATGTGCGGACAGTGGCAATAAAAAAAAATCTCAGTACCTTCCTCTTTATTTTGTTGTGAATGTGAAATTTCTCTTCAAAAATAATATACTTTAAAAAATAACTGAGTAAATAATTATATGGCTTGAAGAAAAGAGAAATATGTTCTTTACAGATGGTGAGATAGCCTTATACCAAATTTAGCTAAGCTGAAGTGCCTGGTACTTACAGATATATGTTTTTCTTTCGAAGCAGGATTCAAGAGCAAATTTGTTTGTGAGAACATGTAAAAATGTACAATTGTTGTCTGAAGTTACTGACAACCTGAAATACAGAAAATAATATCTAATTAATCTTGGCAAAATATAATTTAATATTTTAATGAAGAAGCATGTCATTTACTAAGGGGTTATATATCTAAATCTGAATATTTTCATATCATTTTCCTATGGAAACACTTTGATCACTGTGTTTACATAGTTATTTACATAACGCTTTTTTTCTTTCTATGAGTAATTTTTCTAAGACATAAAATACAGGAGTTCTTGAGAAACTTACAGTTTGGAAAAGAAAGTTAAGCCTTTGGGCAACACCCATGAATTATTGCTTCTCTGGGAGACTCTAATCCATGAAGAATGAATGAAGAACTTCAACATATACTATGAGAAAACAGATTTTATTAGAAGTCAAATAAAAGTTCCTAAGCTCACTTGAATTTTGTAGCAACAAAGTTGCTTCCTTCTTACATCATCATCATCATTATTATTATTACTTTAGAGAGAACGAGAGAGAGAGAGCAGGAGGGGGAGCAGAGGCAGAGGGAGAGAAAATCTCAAACAGGTTCCACACTTGAGCGCAGAGCCCGGTTTGATCTCATGACCCAGAGATCATGACCTGAGCCAAAATCAAGGGTCAGATACTTATCTAAGTGAGCCACACGGGTTCCCCTATAGAATCTTCCAAATTATAATATCATGTTACACACTGGACACATTATGAAAATATCTCAGTCAAACTAAGTGCAGAGGACAGTCTGACAAAGATAACAATTTTAGGGTTCTGATAATTCACCAAAGGTTAATAATAATTTATGAAATATTTATTATTAGAAAAAAAACTAGAGGTTCAAGTAAGAAGCGCATTTGTAATCTTCTTGCCTAGGACTGCTTCTTACCTAGGACTTTCCATGCTCCCCACTTGCCTGCCCTAGCTCAGTGATCAAGAGGAACTGTAGTTCGGAAAAGGCTGCAAAAATCACTGGTGCTGTGGCCACAGGGGCAGATCTGACTAACAGTGGGGAAAAGGATAAACAACCCATTGTTTTTTCAGCTCAAAGTGGGGAATCTGTTTGGTAATGTATGAGGAAGACTCACACTTTCTCTAATCTGAGGTGGAGGACTCCCATAAATATAAGGGGAAGATATTGAAAGTGAAAGTACGACAGAAGACGACATTAACTCTCTACACACTCCTGGCAGGTGGAAAAAAAAATGTGCCCACCTGTAGAGGAGAGCCCGATAAACCCAGTTAAAAGTGAAAGCTGAAGGAGAGTTGAGAAATAATAGTAAAATTATGTGCATTCCCCTCACACACACACACGCACACACACATTACATGGCAGAGGGTGGAAGCCCTACTGATTTTCAGTATTTGAATACAGCCTTTTTAAAAAAAATTAATGGTTGACATCTAAGCTACAAAATCACAAGGGCAATCCCCAAGAAGATAGGCTAGAAAATAAAAACAAATAATAAGAATATGGGAAAACTGAGCAGACATATCAGCAGGCAATTCTGAGGAGGATATTCTGTGGTAAAAGTTATGCAAGTTCCAAAA
The DNA here is from genome assembly GCA_002007465.1 of Ailurus styani. NCBI lineage: Eukaryota > Metazoa > Chordata > Mammalia > Carnivora > Ailuridae > Ailurus > Ailurus styani. The sequence goes on along the minus strand of LNAC01000726.1, from coordinate 502,600 downwards.
ATAAAAAAAAATCTAAGAAAAATGAAATACAATACATGTTAACTAAACTATTTTTAAAAATGCCCACCCCCAAAATTTAAAACATACATAGAAAATGGAAAGTGTCCAAATACTAAGGGAAAACAAGGTTAATAGAAACTTTTACTGGGAAAAGATGTTAGATTTGTTAGAAGAAAGTATTTTAAAGTAATATTTTTTAATAAATAAATGTAAATTATAAAGACAATTGTGATAAAATTATTAAATGAAAATATGGCACCAAATAGAAAATATCAGTAGAGAAATAAAACTATACGAATAGTCCACAGAGAAGTTCTTAGTTTATGAATACGTACCTGAAATGAAAAATTCACTGTTTAGAGAAAATTTGAGGTCCAGTAGAAAAAAATTATGAAATTGAGGATGGAGTAACAGAATTTACTCATCCCACAAAATGAGAGAGAAAAAAGAGAGAGAAATTAACACGGTTCTGAGACCTTTAATTGTATCAGGAAAATGAGCATAGGTCTAAATATAATCTGAGAAGACAGGAGAGACAGAAAAGGACAGAAAACAATCTTAAATCACAGTGAATGAACAACTTCTTAAATGTCATTAAAAAATATGTATGGACCCCAGAGGTGAGCAAACTAATAACAGAATGAGCACATAGAAATCCACATCTGAAAACATCATACTGAAATGACTAAAGAATACTTGTAAACACAAAGAAATAATCTAGAGGGAAGAGGGTGGGTTAAGAGGTGACTCAAGTCAGTGTGAAAATCAGGGAATGGGTGATATGTCTTCCACATCCAGCAGCCTTGGACCACATTATTTACCACAGAATCCATATCTGCTACACACTGTTTTAGACAGGAGAGGGTGCAACATCAACAAGATGAAGGCATAGGAAGCCGCACACCCTAAATGCACCATGGAAACAATGACTTCAAAATACACCCAGACAAAAACCTGTGTATATTTGGTCTAATCATTTTTAATGAGGGTACTAAGACCATTCAATAGGGACAGGACAGTATCCTTCACAAATGGTGAAAAACTGACTATCTACGTGCAAAAGAATGAAGTTGGATGCTTACACTTATACCATACACTAAAGTTAACTCTGAATGGACTAAAGACCTAAACATAAGGTGTAAAACTATAAAATTCATTGAAGAAAACATGGAGAGAAAGTAAATAACTGTATTTGGCAATGACTTCTTGGATATGACACTAAAAGCACAGACCACAAGGAAAACTCCACTGTAGACAAATGGGCTACATAAAACTAAAGCATTTCTGTGCATCAAAGGGATTGATCAACAGAATAAAAAGGTAGAGTGGGAAAAGAAAATGCTTGCAAATTATATATCAAAACAGAGATTCATATCCAAAATATATAAGGAATTCTATGCCACTAATAACAACAATAAAAACCAAATAATCCAATTAAAAATGGGCAAAGAAATTGAATAGACATTGAAAAATATACAAATGGTCAAACAGTATATGAAAAGGTGCTCAATATCACCAATTATCAGAGAAGTGACAATCAAAACCATAATGATGTATCACCTCATATTCCTTAGTATGGACACTATAAAAAAAAGTTCCCATGAAGAAGTGGACACTTTTGCATACTGTTGTTGGGAATGTAAATTGGTCAGCCATTATGAAAAAAACGTTATAGAGCGTCTTCAAAAAATTAAAAATAGAATTACCGTATGAATCAGCATTCCTACACACAGGAAAATATCTTTAAAAATTGAAGGCAAGATCATAAAGAGATATGTGTACACCCATGCTTACTGCAGAATTATTTACAAGAGCTAAGTGGTAGAAGCAGCCCACACGTCCACTGATGGGTGAATGGATCAAGAAAACATGGTGTACACGCAACAATGTAATATTATTCAACCTTAAAGAGGAAGGAAATCCCGTTACATGCTACAACATGGATGAAACGCTAGGAAAATATGCTAAGTGAAAAAAAAAGTCATAAAAAAAGGGTATTATTACATTATATGAAATATTTAAGCAGTCAAGCTGATAGAAAGTAGAATGATGATTGATAACAGTTGAGGGGAAAGTGGAGGAGGGGGATTATCTTCAATGGGTATGAAGTTTCAGTTTTTAAAGGTAAAAGTTATAGAGATCTGTTGGACAACAATGGGAACACAGTTAGCACTCCGAGACTGTATGATTAAGGTTGGTTAAGACGCATGCTGTAAAATGTTCACATGTATGTTAAATGTAATGGATAAAACAGGAGATGTTATGTGATTCCAACTATACAACATCCCAGAAAAAATAAAACTATGGAAACAGTAAAAAGATCAGTGGTTGCCAGGGTGTAGCAGGAAGGGAAGAATTAATAGGGGATTTTTAGGCCAGTGAAACTATTCTATATAAATATGTCTTTATATGTGTCTCTAAATTCATAAAATGGATAAAATCAAGGATAAATTTTAATTTAAATTATGTTCTTTCAGTAATAAAGATGTGTCACTGTACATTCATCAGTTGTACCAAAGACAACACTCCAGTGGGAGTTATAGATAATGGGAGAGGCTATGCACTTGTAGACAGTAGGGGTATGTAGGAAACCTCTGTGCCTTGTCTCAGTTTTGCTGTGAACCTAAAACTGCTCTCAGAAAAAAAGTTTATCTGTTAAATAAGTGGGTAAAGTGGTAAATTTTCTATTATTTTTAGTATGATTAAAAAATAAGATAAAAGGCAAGCAAACAAAAAAAAGATGATCTTGGAAGCAACAAAAAACTACTAATTACATTTAATTGCAACCAATAGTATGATTAATAGAGGAGTTCTTACCAGAAACTATGAAGAATAAAACACAGGGAAGGTCAAAAACAAGGAACCGAAAGTACTGAAAAAAAACAGAAAACAAAACATAAACAAACAAAAAAAAGCAAAAGAAAGTAAAACAAAACAAAGAAACTTGTCAAATGAGAATTTTAAATTCAGCAAAACAGTCTTTCAAAAAAAGAAAGTGAATAAGGACCTAACAACACACAAAACCTAACTGAATTTCTTCTTAGCAGACCTCTTCAAAAATGTTTTTCAAGCTAAAAGTACATAACACTAGATGGTAACATAGATCCACAAGAAGGAATAAAGGTCAATAGAAATGGTAAATATGTGGGTAAGTTTAAGTGTGTGTGTGTGTGTGTGTGTGTGTGTGTTTCTCTATTTCTTTAAAAGGTAAGATTATTTAAAACCATCATCATACCACTGTATTTCTGGTCTGTACCATATATAGATACAACCTTGTGCTGGTAATTGGGCACATTGGAGGGGGGATGAAAACATTATTATTTTTTTTTTTTTAGCATTTGTTGGTATTTGTGGTGCAAAGTCACCATGAATAGTTTATTTCAAGTCACCAATGTGAGATCATGAACACAGGGTTGAAAAAGATATGCATAACTGGTGTTCAGAAACCAGTGCTAGCTGGCTTCAGCACATTTTTAGAAGTACAGGTTTCCCTCACTACCTGAATGTGGAGCATTGCTATGAAATCTTTTGTAGGTAAAATGGTATAAAGTGAATAAGTTATTACCATTAATTTATATGAAAATTTTTGAGCATTCCCAGACTGCCACCTCAGGCAGAGTTGAACCTTTGATTCACCATCCCCAGACTGCTATACCCTGCCTCCAGGCCCAAACAACAATGACCTTCATAATCCCGGAATCTGTGTCACTGATGAATTTCCGTTACCAGCCAGAGTCACAGTGATTACTCTCCGAGACCCAAGTACAGTGTCCATGGGATATCGGCACATGCCTCCACCCTAGACATTAGTGCCACAGTGACAAGTGAAACTGTGTCCCAGAACATGACACTGTGGTCATTCCATTTGCACTTGATCTTAGGACTGACTATAGCTCCAATGCTGCTTTGAGGGCTTTGAGTATCAGCATGCCAGAAGCATCATCAGGAAGGATGACCTCGCTAAACCTTCCTCTCATGCACAGGACAGTAGAGAGCGGAATGAGATGTAATCCCAGTAGATTACTTGTCCTTTGTTTGCCTTGCCTCAGGAGACATATCTAGAACAATGATGTTATGGGCAATGTCAGAGAATTTCTGTCTCTTCTCTCTTCCAGGATTTTTATGGCTTTAGGTCTCACATTATGTCCTTAATCGTTTTTTTTTAAGATTTTATTTATTTATTTGACACAGAGAGAGAGAAATTACAACTAGGCAGAGAGACAGGGAGAGGAGGAAGCAGGCTCCCTGCTGAGCAGAGAGCCTGATGCGGGCCTTGATCCCAGGACGCTGAGATCATGACCTGAGCCAAAAGCAGAGGCTTTAACCCACTGAGCCACCCAGGCGCCCCTTAATCGGTTTTGAGTTTCTTTTGCGGCATAGTGTAAGAAAATGGTCCAGTTTTATTCATTTGCATGTAGAAGCCAGTTTAACCAGCATTCCTTGTTTAACAGACTATCTTTTTCCCATTGCATATTCTTTCCTCCTTTGAGAAAGATTAATTGAGTATGAACTTAAGGATTTATTTCTGGGTTCTTTATTCTTTATTCTGTTCCATCGATCTATGTGTCTATTATTGTGCCAGTACCATACTGTTTTGATTACTACAACTTTATCTTGAAATCTGTGATTGTAATACTTCCAGGTTTGTTCTTCCTTTTCAAGATTTTTTTTGGCTATTGGATATCTTTTGTGGTTCCATACAAATTTTAAGATTACTTGTTCAAGTTCTGTAAAAAAAAATGTTGCCATTTTGATACAGATTACATTAAATCTGTAGATTGCTTTGGATAGTGTGGACATTTTAACAATGTTTGTTCTTCCAGTCCTTGAGCATGAAATATCTTTCCATTGTTTGTGTCATCTTTAATTTCTTTCATCAGTGTTTTATAGTTTTCAGAGTACACATCTTTTACCTCCTTGGTCAAGTTTATTCCTAGGTATTTTATGCTATTTCATTATCAGTGTATTTGGAAAGGCACCAGATTCTGTACATTGATTTGTGCCCTGCAATCTTGCTGAATTCATTTACAGTTCTAATAGTTTCATTGTGAAGTATTTATGGTTTTCTACATAGAGTATCATGTCATCTGCAAACAGTGAAAGCTTTACTTCTTCCTTACTAATTTGAATGCCTTTTATATCTTTTCTTAAATAATTAATTTATTTTTATTATTATGTTCAATTAGCCAGAATATAGGATGCCTTTTCTTTCTTTTTGTTGTCTGATTGCTGTGACTGGGATTTCCAGTATGATGTTGAATAAAAATGGTGACAGTGGACATCCTTCTCTTTTTTCTGACCTTAAGGGAAAAGCTCTCTTCTGCTGGTTTTGGGTTTAGTCTGTTCTCCTTTTTCTAGCTCCTTTAGGTGTAAAGTTTGCTTGTTTATTTGAGATTTTTCTTGCTTCTTGAAGTCAGCCTGTGTTGCTATAACTTCCCCCTTAAATAGTTTTTGCTGCATCCCAAAGATTTTACAGTGTCATGTTTTCAGTTTCTTTTGTCTCTCTCTATTTTTTAATTTCCTCTTTGATTTCTTATTTTTTAAAAAAGATTTTATTTATTCATTTGACACACAGAGAGAGATTACAAGTAGGCAGAGAGGCAGGCAGAGAGAGAGGAGAGAGGAGGAAGCAGGCTCGCCGCTGAGCAGAGAGCCCGATGTGGGCCTCGATCCCAGGACCCTGGGATCATGACCTGAGCAGAAGGCAGTGACTTTAACCCACTGAGCCACCCAGGCGCCCACCTCTTTGATTTCTTAGTTGACCCATTCATTGTTTAGTAGCATGAAATTAAAGTTTCATGTGCTTGTGTTCATTTCACATGTTTTCTAGTTTCTAGATTCTAGCATTGTGATCAGAAAAGATGCCTGGTACGTCTTCAATCTTTTTCAATTTGTTGAGACGTGTTTTGTGACCTATTCTGGATAATGTTCCATGTGGACTTGAAAAAGAATGTGTATTCTGCTCTAATAGGGTGGAATGTTCTGAGTATATCTATTAAATCCATCCATTCCAGTGTGTCATTCAAAGCCACTGTTTCTTTGTTGATATTCTGTCTCTGTGTTTGTTTCTGTGTGTTAGGAAAGTCAGCTACATCTCCTGTTCTTGAAAATAGGAGCTTTATGAAGAAGAGTTCCTGTAGTGCCCTGCTACACAACGTCCCTTGTTCAGTGGACCCAGGCATTTCAAGGGTGTCTCCTGTGTTTTCTATGAACCCTGTTGTTGTGGCTGACCAACTTTTACCTGAGTCCTGTCATCTGCAATGGTCATTGCCTGTTGGGGACTGGGTTTGGTCCCATTTGGGGCCTCTTTGGGCTTGAGTTGAGTCAGACCAGACATTTCCAGAGATCCAGTATCATAAAAATAGCAGGGCGTTCTCCCTGTCTTCTCTCATAGAAGCTTTCGTTGATGGTTAGGGCCTGCAGTCAGGCCACATATCTACTCCCAAACCTCTGTTGTGGCCGCAGTTGGACTGCTGTGTGTGGTTACCTTCTCCTCTTCCCCAGGGCAGAAATCCTTTAGAGTGATATTGACCCCTGTTGGGGCTCCTTGCATACTGGCAGGCTTGTGGTACAGCTTTGCCTTGGTTCTGGACAAGGGTATGTTGGAGGTAGTAGGTTCCCAGGAGAACATAGGGCAGGGCACACAGTGTTAACAGGTTTTGCTCAGGTGGGAAGAGACCTGGAACAGGGGCCTGGATGGAGGATCCATGACTGCTGAGAACACAGGGTGATGCATGGTGTTAGCAAGTTAGGTGGAGAGCGTTGGTACAGCACTGGTTCCTGCATGTGTCCGTGTCTTTATGCCTTTATGCTGCTGGCATTTTTCTTTGTTCCTTTGAAGATCCCTCCCCTCCCTGACATGTTCTGAAATTAGTAAATAAAACTTCTTGTATACCGAGGTGTTTTTTCAGTTGATGCTTCTATGGTGTGTCTCAGTCATGTTGTTTGTTGTGCTGTCTCTAAGCGTGGAGAATGAGTTTTCTATAGCCCCCCAGGATCTCTTAGAGATGAGACTATTCATTTCTAAAGTTCCAGGTCTTAATCCCACCAATTATAAGAACTCACAAAACAAGACCCCTCTGGTTTTTGAAGCCGATGTTATGGGATTCTTTTTCCCTGAGTGGGTTCCCCATGCCTGGGGTGCTTTGTGTGAGGATTTGTTTCTCCTCTTTCCACACCTATGGCAGTGCTTCTTCCCATGAACAGTCCTGCAGGTCTGCTTAGCTCCTGACTGCATCTCTGGACTTCCTACCTTCTTGGATATAACCTCTTCTCTAGATTCATCTGTGGACAGTCTGTTCTGCAAGTCTTTGGGTCATTGTCTAGGTTATTTAGACTGATGTGGGTGTAATCTAGTTTTATCAATGAGATGAGTTGAGCTTAGGATCTTCTAACTCTCCCATTTCCCCAGAAGTTGGGATATTTTCAAAGTGATAAAAAGAAAAAAAGTAACTGTCAACCAAGAATGTCTTATTCACCAAAGCTATAATTCAGAAATAAAGGAGAGTTAAAAGACTTTCCCACCACCTCAAGGAATGGTGGACCAAAGTTTCAACTCTGGCCTTGGATGTCAATCACAGGATTGCAGCAGCATGACTCCACTGGTGTCTGTTAATACTGTGCATCATAAGGAATTTATAAGTACTAGATCTAACCTACATAAATGATAAAAGGAATTCTGCAAGCAAAAACAACAATAAAAAACACACAATAACAAAAATATATGGATGTGTAAAATCACTAGTATAGGCAAAAGGAAAAAGATCACTGACAATGGTTTAGACAATGATGTCTAGGATAAATCACCAAAAGCATAAGCATCAAAAAAATAAAGTAAAAATGTGACACTACATTAAATAAAGAGTTTCTGCACAGTAAAAGAAACAGTCAAAAAAATGAAAAGACAACATATAGAATCGGAGAATATAATTGCAAACCATTTATCTGATAAGGGACTAAGTTCCAAAATATATAAAGAACTCATACAACACTATAACAAAATAATTTAATATAATTTATTAAATTATATTAACGAAATAATTTAATAATTTAAAATAATCTAATTTTAAACATGGGCAAAGGACCTGAGTAGACATGTTTCTGAAGATATACGAATGGCCATCAGGTATATGAAGAGGTGCTCAACTGCACGATTCATCAGAGAAATGCAGATCAATGAGTATAAAGCAATGAGATAATCACCTCACATCTGTTAGAATGGCTTTTATCAAAAAGAAAAAAGATAACTAATATTGGTAGAATGTGAGGAAAAGGAAAACTTTTGGTGGGAATGTACATTGGTGCAGCCACAATGAATATTCATATAATTTTCAAAGAATATTAAAAATAGAACTATCATATAATTCAATAATCTCACTCTTGGATATATATTAAAAGGAACTGAAATTAGTATCTGAAATAAATATCTGCACAGCCATGCTCATTACATTACTTACAATAGCCAAAAAATGAAAGCAACCTAAAGTCTGCCAACAGATAAAGGGCTAAGTGGTATGATTAATATATATATCTCACATATATATGAATGTTACTCAGCCATGAGAAAAAAGGAAGTCTTGCCATTTGTGACAAATCGATAGACACTGAAGGGATTATATTAAGTAACATAAGTCAGACAGAGATACACAAATACTTTGTGACCTTACTTACATGTGGAATCTAAAAAACTGAACTGGTAAAAACACAGTCAATTGTTTACCTGGGCCTAAGAGGTGGGGAAACTGGGGAGATGTTGGTGAAGTGTACAAAGTTACAACCAGAAGATAAGTAAGTTCTGCTGACTTTATGTACAACATAGTGATTATAGTCAGCATTACTGTATTTTAATCTTCAAAGCCACAAAGATACTAAATCTTAACTGTTTTCACATAAAACATAAATGATAAATATGTGACATGACAAAGGTGTCAGTTAATATTGCCATAGTAATCATTTTGCAATATATTCATGCAATGTTACATGTAAATTATATATCAATAAAAACAAACAGAAGATATATTTACTATTCTTACAAGAATGACTAAGGAAATAATTTAAAAATATAGCTAAGACATCAACAGAGGCATTAAAACGGAACAACTAAAATAATATGTATTTAATATAAAAGATGTCAATTAAGGTGGAAGAAGAAAATAAGACATATGCATAGAACATACAGCAGAATGACAGACCTAAATTCAAGTGTACAAATAATTACATTAATATGAATGAAATAGATATTGTAATCAGAAGGTAGAAATTGTCACTCTAAATAAAAAGTAAGATCCATCTATATGCTATCTACAATAGACACACTTTAGATTTAAAGACACAAATAGGTGAAGTCAAAATGATGGGGAAAGATAACCTAAAACAGTAACATAAGTGAGCAGAAATGGGTATTTTAATATCAGACAAAATAGCTGTTAAAGCAAGAAATATTATCATATTTTTTTAAATTCAAAATGTAAAGCTGTCAGGATAAAGGGAAGGTAAAACTATTATAAATATATATTATTCACCTAACAACAGAATCCTCAGGAGCATGAAGTAGAAATTGACAGAATTAGAAGGATAAATAAACAATTCAATGAGTATAGTTGGAGATTTAAAATATCTTCCCTCAATAAGTGATAGAACACTAGTCACAAAATCAGGAGGACTATGGAAGACTGCAAAAACACTAGAAATCTGCTTGACATGACTGACATATGTACAAAGTATTCTACTGGGTCAAAAATGGTATCAAAAATTTAACTAAGTGAAGGGCACCTGGGTGGCGAGGTCGGTTAAGCATCCAACTCTTGGTTTCAGCTCAGGTTGTGATCTCAGGGTTGTGAGAGTTTGCCCTGCATAGGCCCCACACTCAGTGCAGAGTCTGCTTAAAACTTTCTCTTCCTCTCCCTCTGCCCCACCCTACCCTCTAAAATAAAAAAAATAAATCTTTTTTAAAAATTAAATAAGTGAAATAATTCAAAGAACATTCTTTGAATAAGAAGTATAAATGAGAAATCAACGACAGAAAGAAATGTGGAAAATCTTAAAACATTTGGAAAGATAAACTTCTGAAAAATTTACAATTCAAAATGAAACTGTTGAAAATACCTTGTCCTGGATGATATAAATTATCTTGTATTGGAAGACATTAAACTGAGACTATATCAAAAAAATTAGGGTGGAACTAAAGTAGTGTTTAGAGACAATTCATAGCTTTGTCACTTATACTCAATAGGAAGAATCTTATGAATGATCTCAGTACCTTACCTCAGTTACAGAGGTAGAAATAATAGTTATAGAAGGAATAAATTAGGTTATAGAAGGAAGAAATGATATATATATATATTAAGTTGAAAGTTGATGCTGAAGTACGTATAGTAGAATAAACCATGGTAGCCTCAAATGGAACAATAGCTAAATATCCAATGGTATCATCACTAGAATAAATTGGATTCTACATTGTAGTAGAATCAGATAATGGAACAGCAAGGAGCCATGGGCAATTTACAACTTCATGCAACTATATGGGTGAATCACACAAGTTTAGCTTCGCCTGAAAAATCCAAAAACAAAGTATATATAAGATGCTATGTATATAAAGTGCATCCTAGTGCAGAAAAAACATGAAAGAGGCATTTTGCAATTCATTTTCTCATTCTGTGTGATGGTGATACTTGAACATTCATCCATCTGTTGGCATGTATAGCATGTGCTTTCATCTGTATATTTATTATGCTTCATAAAATTATCATAAGACGATATGAAAATATGCAAATGCATTTAAAAACACACATAAAAGAGAAAGAAACCCTACCAAATACAACTTGTGAAAATTTAAAAAAGAAATAAAAATATCAGAACTGTCTTATATCTTCTAACAGGATTATATCTGCTATTCAAAAAACTTTCCACACTGTTACTGAGCATTTAGATGTTTATGTAGAAAGAAATATATAATGCCAATTTTAAAAAAATGTCTTTGCAGGGTAGGAAAAAAGAGGTCGATAAAATATGTTTTAAAAAGGAAACTACAAAAAATAAAAATAAAAAAGGAAACTACATGTCTGTGGTAATTATACATAAATTCCAACAATATATAAAATCATAGACTATGACATAAGTAAATTTATTGAATCAATGCCATTTTAAATGTACATTTGAAATCCCATAAAATTAATCCATCACATTAGCAGAGTAAAGAAGATAAAATGATATGACTTCTTGGGGGGTGGGTAACTAAGGTGGTGGCATAGTAGGAAGACCCTAGGCTTGCTTCATCCCATGAATACATCCAGATAACTATCAAATCATTATGAATACCCAAGAAATTGACCTGATGATGATAGAGCAAGCTGCACAACTAGAAGGAGTGAAGATGTCACATCAAAGAAAATATGAAGTGTGGAGACGTGGCTTTGGGGAGAAATGGATCATTGATGCTGCAGAAGGGTGGGAGCCCTGGTCTTGGAGAAAGGTGACAGAAAGAAGACTGCATAGGGGATGGCACAATGAGAACACTTTCCCAAAGCCATTGGCTGGGAAGACAAAAGGGTTGATTTTCATAAGTTTTTGCCCTCAGATGGGTTCAAAGACTGGTGTTTAAGGGCCAGTGGACTTGGCTGGGATAGAGACCTGAGGGTGGTGCCCTACTTATGGAGAAAAGGCAGGCAAGTAACCCTGGGACAGATGGTGTGATCTGAGCATCTCCTAAGATTCATAAGGAGAAATTGTTCTTACTTCTTGGAGCATATATATGAGAGGTGTCATTGTATCTCTGAGGACAAAAGAGATGGCAGGATCCATTTCTCTCACCCCTACTCCTCAGCAGAGGCACAGACACCTGCTAAGGGCAGCTAACAGGGACACTGGCTGTTTAGCCTGCTCTACTTCCAATCCCATGCCCCTGCATTCAGGCATGACTGTCCTTATGTGTCAAACCTGCATCAGTCCCAGCATGGCAAGAATGTCCCCAGAAGAACAGCCAGGTCCCTGTTGTATCAGGTCCCTAAAATTTGGAGTTTTAAAGGTCAGCAAGCCTGGCTGGGATAGAGCCCAAAATGCACTGTGCTACTCCAGGCAGGCAAGCAACCTGGAGACAGACAATCTGAAAAATACCTAAGATGCCCAAGTGGGAATTGTTCACTATTGTGGGAGGGCTTCTCTGGGAGCAGCAAGCATGGAGATGAAGGAGTTAGCTAGCACATTTTCCCTCCCCATCCCCTCACCATAAACCAACCTCAGTAAATAGACAGTGACAACACTGGCTACCTAACATGCATACACCAACTCCCTCCTCACTGTGACTTGCTGGGACTGCTTTCCTTGGACAAGTGGCCCTACCCCAGAAAATCAGCACAAATCCCCACATGCACCATGTCTATTGACCTTCAAGTTCTCCAAACCTTCAGTTCTACTGGAAATAGCATTAGGTCTCATGTAACAAGCAGATGAAACCACACCTAGTTAATACTTGTCACACTCTGGCCAAAGTCCAGACACTGCAAGCAAGGAGAAACTGCAGATGACTTACCTGAGGAATAGAGCAACCAAAACAAGCAGCTTGTATGTAGTATAAGTAGTATGTGTCCTGAAGGTGCCAGGCTCTGGACATTATATGACCTCTTTTTCATAAAATGATTACTGTGAGGAGCAGGAAACAACAGGATTTTCTAACACAGAGAAGAAGAGACCTAAACAAAATGCCAAGACAGAGAAATTCAACCCGAAGGAAAAAAGAAAAGATCACAGCCAGAGATTTAACCTAAAAAGATAAATTCTGATGCAGAATATAAAGCAACAATCATAAAGATACTCACTGGGCTTGAGAAAAGCATAAAAGACATCAGGAAAATACCTGCCACAGAGACACAAGAGCTTAAAAATAGACAGAAATGAAAATGCAATAACTGAGATATGAAAATCAACTGGATGTTATGACTCCAAGGACAGAAGAAGCAGAGAAATATACGTAATAGAGGAGATAGAATTATGGAAAATGAAGCTGAACAAGAGAGAAAAAAGAATAATGGATCATAAGAGTAGACTTGGAGAAAAAGTTACTCTATCAAACATAATAACATTCATATCATAGGAGTCTTTCAAGAGGAAGAGAGAGGAAAACTTTCCTAACTTGGGAAGGAAACAGACAGCCAAAGCCAGGAGGCACATAAAACTCCCATCAAAATCAACAAAAGCACGTCAAAACCAAGACATATGGTAGTTAAATTTGCAAAATATAGTGATAAAGAAAAAATCCTAAATGCAGCAAGGCAAAAGAAGACCCTAACTTACAAGGGAAGACAAAGTTAGCAGCAGTTCTTTCCACAAAAACTTGGCAAACCAGAAGTGAGTTTCAACAGGCTGAATAGGAAAAATCTGCAGTTAGGAATACTCTATCCAGCAAAGCCATCATTCCAAATAGGAAAGATGAAGAGTTACCCAGACAAAAAAAAAAAAGCTAAAGGAGTTCATGATCATTAACCCAGACCTGCAAGAAATAGTAAAGGGGACTTTTTGAGTGGTAAAGAAAGACCAAAGACTGGAAAGGAACAGAGAAATCCCCAGAACCAAAACAAAACAAGTAATAAAGTGACACTAAATACATACCTATTAATAATTAATAATTATGTTGAATGTAAATGGATCAAATGCTCCAATCAAAATACATAGGGTGTTAGAATTAATTTAAAAAAAAGAAAGAAGGGCGCCTGGGTGGCTCAGTGGGTTAAAGCCGCTGCCTTCGGCTCAGGTCATGATTCCAGGGTCCTGGGATCGAGGCCCACATCGGGCTCTCTGCTCGGCGGGGAGCCTGCTTCCTCCTCTCTTCTCTCTCTCTGCCTGCCTCTCTGCCTACTTGTAATCTCTCTCTCTGTGTCAAATGAATAAATAAAATCTTTAAAAAAAAAAAAAAAAGAAAGAAACAAGAAACAAGACCCATCTATATGCTGCTGACAAGAGGCTCATTTTAGACCCAAAGACATGCAAATTAGAAGTAAGGGGATACAGAAACATCTATCATACAAATCAATATCAAAAGTAAGCCAGTCAAACTATACTTATAGCAGATAAATTAGATTTTAAAGTAAAGACTATAACAAGAAGTGAAGAGCACTATAAGTAATAAAGAGGACTATCCAACGATAATATTTAATAATTATAAATATTTATAAATATAAATATTTATGCCCCAACTTGAGAGCAACCAAATATATAAAACAATTAGTAATGAACATAAAGGAACTCATTGATAATATTACAATAACAGTAAAGGACTTTAAACACCCTACTTACATTAATGGACAAGTCATCTAAGGAGTAAATCAACTAGAAAACAATGTAAAGTCGCAGAATGCAAAATCAACATACAGAAATCTGTTGCATTTCTACGCACCAATAATGAAGCAACAGAAGGAGAAATCAAGCAATTAGTATGAATTATGATTACACCAAAACCCATAAGATACCTAGGAATAAACCTAACCAAAGAGGTAAAAGATCTGTACTCTGAAAACTATAAAATGCTGGTGAAAGAATTTGAAGATGAAACAAAGAAATGGAAAAACGGGGCTCCTGGGTGACTCAGTTGGTTAAGCCTCTGACTTTTGATTTTGGTTCAGATCGTGATCTTAGGGTCATAAGAGCAAGCCCCACATCAGGCTCCACACTAAGTGCAGAATCTACTTGAGATCCTCTTTCTCCCTCTCCTTCTGCTCCCACTGCACAGCTCATATTATACACACACACACACACACACACACACACACACACACACACACACACATATATGTATTTATAAAAAAATAAATGGAAATCATGGATTGGAAGGAGAAATATTGTTAAAATGTCTGTACTACCCGAAGCAATCTACACATTCAATGCCGTCAAAATAACAACAGCATTTTTCACAGAGCTAAAACAAATAATCTTAAAATTTCTATGGAACTACAAAAGACCCTGAATAGCCAAAGCAATCTTGAAGAAGAAAAGCAAAGCTGGAGGCATCACAATTCCAGACTTTAAGACAAAGCAGTTGTGATTGAGACAGTATGCTACCAGCACAAAACAGGCACAGATCAATGGAACAGAATAGAAAACCCAGAAATGAACCCACATTTAACCATATGGTTAACTACTCTTCAACAGCAGGAAAGAATATTCAATGGAAAAAAGACAGTCTCTTCAACAAATGGTGTTGGGAAAACTGAATAGCAACATACAAAAAATGAAACTGGACCATTTTCTTCTACCATACACAAAATAAATTCAAAACAGATGCAAGAACTAAACATGACACAGGAAACCATCAAAATCCTAGAAGAGAACACACATACAGTGAATTAATTTCAACAATGATGCAAAGTCATTCAGTGAGGTCTTCAAAAAAACTTTGTGTAATAACTGGCTATCAAATAATATTAATAATTACATACCCTGCACTACATACAAAAATGCTCCAAATTGATCATAAACCTGTGGGAATTCACAATACCTGGCTAGCTAAGAAATAATATACACAGTTCTCCTTGAGAGAGGCTAGTTGAAAAGCAAAGAAGGAATGACCCCAAAACTGGGCCTCCTTTGAAGTTTCTGGGCTGAAAATAGCAAGATCCCAGCTGTGGCTGAAAGCAATCTCCCAGGGGGCAGATGCTTAACTTAGGTTAGACATAAATCCTTAGTAGTCACCTACCCTGTCTGCAAATCATGAACACAGATAGCTCTAATCACATGATGCCATGTAAATGTCACTGCACTAGCTATTGAGACTTTACATTCATTTCTAATCTTGATTCTTTGATGTAACAATAGCATGCATAATAAAAATGAAGGCAGAGTTTGGCTTGGGACCTGTCACCACTACACTGTCTGGTCCCCTCTCCCTCTCCTTTCTCCTATTTAGGTGTCTGGAGTAATCTTTTCATGTGCTGCCTCAGGGTTTGCTGGCCAAACCCCACAAAACCTAAGTGTGAACTATGAAATTCCAAATGAGTGCAGGAAAAGATGCTCAATGCTATTTTTTAAATTACATTCAACACTATTACTCTTAGGGAAATTCAAATAAAACCACTACATATCAGACTTCCTCTTCTGGAAAAATAGAGAGAATATACTTATTCCTAATCCTCCTGCCAAATAGAGCTAAAACCACTGGAGATTATATATATATATATATATATGAACATTCAGACAGGTGATGAGAAAGCTGACAGAACCAGGCATTCCAGACCTAAGGAATGACATGGAATTGAGAGCCCTGGAATTTCTCTTTCTCTCACGTGTCCCGGAATGGTGAGCAAACCACAGACACCAATGGGTATAGACAAAAGTCCCAAAACTGTTTTTTTCTCTCCAGTCTAAATAATGAAAATGAGCACTGGGTGTTATTCACAATTAATGAATCCTTGAACTCTACTATATCAAAAACTAATAATGTACTATATGTTGGCTAACTGAGCATAATAAAAAAAAGCATGCTAGAAAGACAAAAAAAATTTAGTTGCTAAGTGCATAATTCCAATCAAAAACCATTGACAATCCAACAAAAATTCACTCAGGAATGAAGGGGAAATCAAGACATTCTTCAATAAAGGAAAATTAAGAAAATGTGTCACCATCAGACCCACTCCAAAAGAACTGCTAAAGGGAATTATCTAAACAGAAATTATGATAAAAGAAGGAATCTTGGATCATCAGGACAAAAGAGATGACAAAAGAAAGACTAAAACTGGGGCGCCTGAGTAGCTCAGTCAGTTAAGCATCTGCCTTGGGTTCAGGTCATGATTCTGGAGTCTTGGGATCGAGCCCCACATCAGGCTTTCCCTCTGCTCTCTTTCCCTCTGCTTGCCACTCCCCCTGCTTGTGCTCTCTCTCTGTCAAATAAATAAATAAAATCTTTAAAAAAAAAAAAGACTAAAACTATCACCAGATCTAAATCACTTTCCTTCACCTCTTGTGTTTTCTAAATTGATAATTGAAGCAAAATTATCAGTTGAAATAAAATTATAACATCCATTGATTCTCAGTTTAAGTAGAGAAATATTTAAGAAATATTAATTATGGTATAAATGGGACACACTAAAGGGACATGAAGGTAAGGCTCTACATTTTACTGAACGTGCTGTGGGTTGTGATAGACTGTAGAATGTGATAGATGTATATATAATGATCAATATAATTATATAAATATATAATATACTATTATATTTATAAACCAGATTAGAACTTATGTATTTACCTTTGTGTATATATATATAAATTATTTAAGAAGAAAAGATCTATTTTGCTATAAATTATACTCTATCAATTAAACAATGATATAGAAAAGTATAACCTACACTTTTATCTCACAGAATAACAAATACAGTATCACAAAAAAATAAATTTCCAATAAATCATAAACCCTGATGAAAAGTTTAATAAATAAAGAAATAAAAAAAAGTAAATCTTAGAAACCAATATAGGAAGTTACATTCATGAACTTGGCTAATTTCTGAAATTGGCCCAAAATAACCACTAACACCCAAAGTCATAAATTGGACTACAGTAGCATTAATAAATTTTGGTCATTAAAAGACTCCAATTTGATAGTAAAAATGTGAGTCACAGGGTCAAAAAATTATTTGCATCTTAAGAACTCCAAAAAAGTTCATATCTAAAATATGACGAGACTACTAAAAAGGGAAAAGTAGACACTGTCTAGGAGAAATGGGCAAGAGATATACTTGAGACTTCTCACTCTCACAGAAGAGAATAGTCAAATAATACCTCAGAAAAATGGTACTGTTATATAACCATCAGAACTTATATTAATTTTTCTGAGACAACTGAGTTTTAGATCAAGGGGCTATTTGGTAAAATGTGTACTTATACTATAGTCTAGGAAAGTGTTGGAATAATGTAATAAATTGACATACACACATATCTATGACCATGTAATTTTGTTATAATGCTTAGAAGAAAATGTATTATAATTATATATAATTGTAATGTTCTATTTCTGCATCATTATTCTATTATGATAAATACAATATGTATATGCCTAAATGTAATATATTATTTACTATGTAGTTATGTATTATATACAAGTATCATATATTTATATAAATATATATCATTAGTAATACAATATAATAAATGAAAAAGATAAAGAAAAGGCTTTTCATAAAATAATAATTGGTAATACCCACATACTAAAAAGGAACTGAATTTCTAAGAATAGATTTTAAAAATTATATTCACATTAGACAGCAGTGAAAATTCACAAACTATAGACAAATGTGATAATATAGAGGATTATAAATATCCTATGAGAGTGAAAGGAGACATACATAAAAATGTATGCTGAATGATTCCGTTCATATAAAGTCCAAAAGTAAGCAAAGATATTTCATAGTATTAAAATCGGCAGGAATGATAAAGGCCCTAAACTTCTATACCCATGATCTGATGCATTTATGTGGTTCTAGCTACATTGTAATCAACCACACAATCATGTGTTTAGTTTCCTTGTTGTATGGTAAAATTAAATAGTAAAGTTATTTCAGGCAAAAGAGCATTTATAGAAGGATAATTTTCTATAAAAAGCAAGACTGAAAATTATCAAATGTACATTGATGGGATAAATAGACAAATAGAATATCATAGAGTCAAACTATGGAATATTAACATTTTAAAATAAACTACAAGTACAAAAATATGGATGAACTCTACAAATATAATATTAACTGGCAAGTTTTGTTTTTTTTTTTTAAAGATTTTATTTATTTATTTGACACAGAGAGAGAGAGATCACAAGTAGGCAGAGAGGCAGGCAGAGAGACAAGGAGAGGAGGAAGCAGGCTCCCTGCTGAGCAGAGAGCCCGATGCGGGCCTCGATCCCAGGACGCTGAGATCATGACCTGAGCCGAAAGCAGCGGCTTTAACCCACTGAGCCACCCAGGCGCCCTAACTGGCAAGTTTTTAATAAAATCTGGAAACATTTGAAATCTTACCAATTCTTCTTCATCATCTATGTAGAGCAGTTTAGAGTTCTTAGAAGCACAGGCTGACAAACTCTCACTCCATGCTTTTCTTTCAGTGCTAATGTAATAGCAATTGCTGGAATATGTAAACCACTCTTTTGGACAATGACCACAGTGATCAGCTAAAGAAAGATTATGAGATATTATACAAAAGATCTTTGAATATTGACAAATTCAAATTTACATACTCACATATGTATACACATATTTATATACATTCACAGGACAGTATAAATTAAAAAAATACTGTCAGACACACTCACAGAGAACAGTCCGCCTGGCATTCCCTAATTTATACGCCCATATAAAACAAGCACACAAAAATATCAATCTTTACATGTCCTGAGATCACTGAACAAAACCAGTATTTTAGAATAGTAAAATTATTTATCTCTTATCTTGTTATAGCAGGGGAAAATTTGAGGTGATTGGAAACAATGGGTATGGGGATTTTAAATGAATATTTCTTCATATTGTCTCCTAAGAAGTAATATTCTCCTATAATCATTTCCGAACCTTTATTACCCAATTTTGTGATTTACTCCCCCACACAAAAGTCTACTATCATCTTTGCCCAAATATAGAGATAAATAGAAACTACAATAATATCAGAACTTTGAAAATCATTTTGTACCTTTCTGGATCTTTGTTTTCAGGGATGAATTATTCTGCTCCAATGTATCAGTAGCTGAAAAAATTAAAGGAATCCTCATAAAAATTTAATATTGAAATAAATATAATGATTTGGGTTCCTTAACTTAGAATTTTGTATATTGTTTGGAATTTAAAAATTCTGTCATAAAATTTATTTTACCAAGCAATATTAATAAAGTAATGAAGATTTAGGAGAAAGTATTTCAAAACCTAAAGAATCAAATCTCTCCATCTCTTACAGTATTGGGTTTAACCAATCTTAAGAATTTGGTTGCTGGGGCGCCTGGGTGGCTCAGTGGGTTAAAGCCTCTGCTTTCGGCTCAGGTCATGATCTCAGTGTCCTGGGATCGAGGCCCTGCTTCCTCCTCTCCTTGTCTCTCTGCCTGCCTCTCTGCCTGCCTCTCTGCCTACTTGCAATCTCTCTCTCTGTGTCAAATAAATAAATAAAATCTTTAAAAAAAAAAAAGAATTTGGTTGCTGGAGGGGATGTGGGTGGGGGGTAGATGGGAGAATTGGGTGATGGGCATTATTAAGGAAGGCATGTGTTTTGATGAATACTGGATGCTATACACGACTGATAAATTACTGAACACTACATCTGAAACTAATGATGTACTATAAGTTGGCTAATTGAATTTAAATTAAAAAAATAATTAGAGGCACCTGGGTGGTTCAGTCATTACTGCCTTCGGCTCAGGTCGTGGACCCAGGGTCCTGGGATCGAGCCCCATATCAGCCTCCCTGCTTAGTGAGAAGCCTGCTTCTCCCTCGCCCACCACCCACCTCTAATGTTCCCTCTCTCGTTCTCTCTGTAAAATAAATAAATAAAATCTTTAAAAAAATAGTTTGCATTTCTTAATGTAGAGCATCTCTTTGAGTAATGAAATTGAATATATGTGTAATACTCTTTACGATTATCTGTTATTTATACTTTTGACAAATTCAGAATAATCGCTCAACATTTAGAGGATACATGCATTAAAATGAAAGATCTATTCCCATAATACTATGAGATATTTTGAGACATTGACAATCATTAAAAGGAAAAGTTCCCAAAGAGTCATTCAAGCATTTACTTACAGAGAGTAAGAGCTACTGTGACCACAGTGGACATCAAGACAAAGGAAATGATTCCCAGGATCCCAGCAAAGAGCTTCCCTGGAAAT
This sequence comes from Ailurus styani, assembly GCA_002007465.1. Taxonomy (NCBI): domain Eukaryota; kingdom Metazoa; phylum Chordata; class Mammalia; order Carnivora; family Ailuridae; genus Ailurus; species Ailurus styani. Next base: position 481,767 of record LNAC01000726.1, on the reverse strand, counting down.
AGTAGTAAATATTAGGAGTAGAAATGGAAACAATGAAAAAGGATGGAGGGAAATAATCATTTAGGAAATTTACATACAAGAAAACCAACAAGGCACAGGGAATCACATGTAAAAACTTGGACCCTAAATCCGTATCTACCATTGTGATCATCTCTCAGAATATACCATTGCATTTTCAGTAAAGATAATGCTCCACGAGCTATTGGTCAAAGACTATGAATTACAATGCCAGAGTAAAATTAGTCTTCAGATTCCAATTACAATACCGTATACCAACTCCAAGCTCTCATCCTTACAAATGAAAAATATGGGAGGTCATTCGCTACTCGTTCACTACAACCCTGCACCCCAAGTGTGTATACTAATATTTTACCTTTGCAGTGGTTGTTCTTGCCATTCGCTTGAATATTCTGAGAAGCATTTTGAAGATTTAATTCTGCATAAATTATTTCTTGCTCAGTTACTGAAATGGAGCTTTTAGTGCTCTTAGGTTTCATTTGCTGTCTCTTTGAGTTCTTCACCAGATTAAGTTCTGCGTAGGTAACTCCTTGGTTATGCATCTCTGCAGCTGCCTGGTGTCAGGCACAGTGCTGAATGGGACTGTACTGAAGGACTTGATATATTGTGTATGCAATAACAAGATTGGTGGGACAGTCACACTGGGTGGAGTGTGTGGTGAGTGGTAATACTCATTTGCAGTTGAAAAATGTAAAATCTGGTACTAATTTCCTTAGAGCTTTAAATAGGTGTTTCATGATAGAAAAAGTGGTTTTTACAATGATATTGTATGTCTGACACAATAGCATTGGTTGGAAAAATGCAAAGCAAAAAATTAGTGAAGAGGAAAAGAATTCATGAATAATATTGTCTGACAAAATAGTATTGGTTGGAAAAATGCAAAGCAAAAAATTAGTGAAGAGGAAAAGAATTCATGAATAATATTGTCCTTATTAATGTAGTCAAATTCCACAGAAATATTTTAACACTGTTAAAATAACTTGGTTATAATTAATATGAAATATTAGAAAATAAATGATGCACCAATTTTTATGACAATTTAAAAATCTGGTAATGGTTAAACACTGAGGGTTCTGATTGGGGAATAGCAGTTTTAGCACATATAGGAATTTCCTGTAATAAATTACTTTTATTTGATAACATTTATTAAAAGGTGATGTGTCATTACCAAATGATTTTTTGAGTAATTGTAGAGTTCTGAGAAATTAAATTAAAAAATTATGTATGTTCAAAATGTTACGTGATATACTTATCCAAAACCTGAGCAATATTGAAAACAAGATAACAAAAAAGATTTTTTTTACAAAAATGATTTTTTAAAAACTACTTATTTAACACCAGAAATTGGCATTAATGGCAAATATGAAACCATAAAATGATAAAAGTGTAGATAGTTTATGGAAGAACACTGTTGTTATAAACTTCAACAAAGATCCCATGGCTGTCCATGGAGTATTGTGAGGGTAACTTTAGTTGTGTAAGCAATTGTAGTAAATCAAATAAATGTAAATTAATAATTCGGCCAATGAGTTCTGAAGTCAGTGAGATCTGGAATTACTGCTGGGATTACTTCTGGCTCTCAAATTTACAAAGTATGACCTTTAAAAGTTACTTCATGTCTAGCTATCTAGCTTACTAATCTAATATTACAGTAAAAATGTGTAAAATATAAGGCACATAAAACATTTAATACACAATCTGGCTTTTATAAACTCTCAATAATATATTAGTTATTTTAATTATTTTTAACACAATAGCCACATTATTATTACTGATTCATATTTGTTAGACCATGCAACATAACTCATTAGACAACAGTGTCTTTCAATATGGAATCTTTTTTCCAAGTTTTGCTCAATTTTTTAAAAAAACCTTTTGATTCTTCATAATTAAATTTAAATTAGCATTTTACAGGGGGGTATGTCTCCCTGATTTTTATGAAAAACCAAACTGCTTCCATTTACCTAAGTTAATTGTATGAGGAATAATGTTTTACCTTCACAATTTGATAAATTCATTTTAAGAGCCCATTTTTAAAGGCTGGACTAAATATCAGATCATACATGTAATTATATCTATACTGATGACAAATCCAAAATTAACTGGTTCTTGTCATGATGCTTATGGAATTTCACTTGACATTATATTGATTTACAAACCCAGCTCTGTGTGTGTGCGTGCGTGCGTGTGTGTGTGTGTGTGTGTGTGTGTTTGTGTGAATACACTTGATTACTTCACCACAGGCAATATTGTAAATATTTTAAAAAATTTTTCTAACACATTTCACATTTATTCTTGTTTTTCTCCTTGAATTATTGGAATAAAGGTACCGATGGTCTCTGTGAATTAATTGTATAATAGTTGTAACTCAGTTTCATCCCATCCAGCACTTGTATCTCCCACTAGGTGAGGTGGCTTGAAAGAGACAGCAGAGGAGTGACACATACCTTCTGTTGTCCAGAAAGTCATGCATCTTCCAGTAGGAGACCTTGCTACTCTTGTAAACAGATAATATCTGTGGTCTTCACAGACTTTCAGCCCTGTGAGAGCTCAGAGTGAGGCAATAGTGGAAAAAGTAGATTTCTCATCAATGTGTCACTTAAAATTTGAACAGGAAATTCTTACACTTGGGCTATTCTGAAGACAGTTTATTTTATCACACACCTCCACAATGTACACATTTTCAGTTTATAGTGTGTCATTTAATTGGCATTGTGCCTCTGAGAAACATTTATGTTCCACAAGATATTGGGGTCAGAGACTTGACCACCCAGGCTGTTAACTTGCTTTCACCTGAATCACAAACACTGAGAACTTAGGCCTTGTGAGAAATGTCTTATTTAAATTTTACTTTTAGACAAGGTTGATAAATTAACATTACATATTTCTTTCTTATGTTCTTGCTATGTTATTTCTATTATACTGAAAATAGTCTAAAATCATCATCCCAATAACAGGCATTTACTGATATTTGACACTAATTCAGAAGACTTAAAACGTTTTCAACTTTATTGTTATTGTCACAATGACATCAATTTCCAAACCTCTCTATTTTTCTGCCTTGGTTTTTAATACATCTGCATTCTATTTTATGATCTGTAAATACGTTATTTAGATTTCTGCCGAAAATAATACATCTCTGGGAAGGATAAAATATCAAAAATATTAAATAATAACACCATGGCTGAGATTTAAATATTAAATAATTACTCATATTTTTCATTGATCCATCCTCCCATGATAACTAGTTGTCTTATTTTAATAGAAATATTTGCTCTAAATGGCAAAAGCTTAAATATGTAGGGGAAGATGAAGGTAATTTTTAAAATATTTATTTTCTTTAAATTCAATTAATTAACATATAGTATATTACTAGTTTTCTTTTTTAAATATTTTATTTATTTATTTGACATAGAGAGAAATCACAAGCAGGCAGAGAAGAAGGCCGAGAGAGAGGGGGAAGCAGGCTCTCCACTGAGCAGAGAGACCCTGGGATCATGACCTGAGCCGAAGGCGGAGGCTTAACCCACTGAGCCACTCAGGCGCCCCTATCATTAGTTTCAGAAGTAGAATTCAGTTTTTTTTTAAAGATTTTATAGAATTCAGTTATTAAGATGAAGGTTACTTTCAGAAATTTCACTTAAAAATCTGGGGAGGACAGAAAAAGTACTTTTAAAATGCATTTTAAATTTTTTTGCATGTATGTTTCTTTTGATCTGTATTTTTCTCTTTGCAACATTGGGTGACAATTTTATTTTTTTAATGATGCATAACTGACATACAATATTATGTTAGTGATTCACAACATAGTGAATCAAACTTTATATACATTATGAAATATTCACCATTATAAATCTTCTTACCATTTTTCACCACACTGTTATAATAATATTATTAACTATATTCCCTATGCTCTAATTAATATCCCTGTGGCTTATTAATTTTATGTTTATTTTTTATGTTTGTGTTTATTTTGTGTTTATTTAACTTCTGGTTAGTTAATAGTGTATTATTAATTTCACGTATAAAATATAGTGATTCAACACTTCCATACGGACAGCATCACAACAAGTGCACTCCTTAATCTCATCATCTATTTAACCCATCCCTTTACCATCATTTTGTTCTCCACAGTTAAGAAACTGTTTCTTGCTTTGCCTTTCTTTTTTTTCCCTTTGCTCATTTGTTTCCTAAATTCTGCATATGAGTGAAATCATATATAGTATTTGTCTTTCTCTAGCTGACTTATTTTGCTTATTATGATGCTAAGCTCTCTAGCTTCATTCACGTCTTTGTAAATGGAAAGATTTGGTTCTTTATTGGCTGAGTAATATTCACATATATATACACATATCTCACATATTTTTTATCCACTCATCAATCAGTGGACATGGGCTGTTCCATAGTTTGGCTATTGTAGAAAACACTGTTATAAACTTGTGGGGGTGGCATGTATCTCTTTGAATCAGTATTTTTGTTTCCTTTGGGTAAATACAGAATAGTGCAATTGCTGGGCCATAGGGTGGTTCTATTTTTAACTTTTTGAGGAACCTCCTTAGGGTTTTCCAGAGTGGCTGCACCAGTTTGCATTCCCACCAACAAAGCAAAAGGGTTCCCCTTAGTTTGCATCCAGACCAACATCTGCTGTTTCCTGTTTTGTTCATTTTAGCCATTCTGATGGTGTAAGGTGATAATTCATTGTAGTTTTAATTTGCATTTCTCTGAAAATGAATAATGTTGAGTGTCGTGTGTCTGTTAGCCTCTATATGTCTTCTTTGGAGAAATACCTGTTCATCTGTTCTTCTGCCCATTTTTTAACTGGATTGTTTTTGGGTGTTGAGTTTTATAAGTTCTTTACATATTTTGGTATTGTCTTTTAGCAGAGATGTTATTATAAATATCTTCTCCCATTCCATACGTTACCTTTCAGCTTTGTTGGTTGTTTCCATCACTTTGCAGAAAGAAGCTTTTTGATGAAGTCCCAATAGTTTATTTTTGCTTTTGTTTCTCTCGAAATTTGCTACAGCCAATGTGAAAGAGGTTACTGCCTCTGTTCTGCTCTAGGATTTTTATGGTTTCAGGTTTCATATTTAAGTCTTTAATCCATTTTGAATTTATTTTTGTGTATGGTGTAAGGAAGTGGTCCAGTTTCATTCTTTTGCATGTTGCTGTTCAATTTTCCTAATACCATTTGTTGAAGAGACTGTCCTTTTTCCATCAGCTATTCTTTCCTGCTTTGTCCAATGGTTATGGGTTCCTTTCTGGGATTTGAATTCGGTTGCATTGATCTATGTGTCTATTTTTGCGCCAGTACCATATTGTTTTAATTGCTACATCTTTGTAATATTACTTGAAGTCTGGAATTGTGATGCCTTCAGCTTTGCTTTTCTTTTTCAAGATTGCTTTGGCTATTCAGTGTCTTTTGTGGTTTCATACAAATTGAAGATTATTTGTTCTAGTTCTGTGAAAAGTGTTGTTGGTATTTGGATAGAGATTGCATTAAATCTGTAGATTGTTTCGGGTAATATAGTTATTTGAACAATATTTGTACTTCCAATCCATGAGCATGGAATGTCTTTCCGTTTCTTTGTGTCATCTTCTATTTTTTTATTAGTGTTTTATAATCTTCAGAGAAGAGATCTTTCTCCTTTTTTATCAGGTTTATTCCTGAGTATCTTATCATTTTTGGTGCAATCATAAATAGGATTAATTCCTTAATTTTTCTTTCTGCTTCTTTATTATTGGTGTATAGAAAGGCAACAGATTTTGGTATGTTGACTTTGTATCCTGAGAGTTTACTGAATTTGTTGATGAGTCTTCAGCAGGGTTTTTGGTGTAGCCTTTTGGGTTTTCTATACAGGGTATCATGTCATCTGCAAATAGTGAAAGTTTGATTCCTTTTTGTTGATTTGGATGCTTTTTATTTCCTTTTGTTGTGTGATTATTGTAGCTAAGACTTCCAGTATTGTATTAAATGACCGTGGTAAGAGTGGACATCACTGACTTGTTTCTGACCACAAAGGAAAACCTCTCAGCTTTTCCCTATTTATGATGATAATTAGCTGTGGGTTTTTCATATATGATCTTTGTGATGTTGAGGTATATTCCCTCTATACTTATGTTATTGATAGCTTTTATGAATGGGTGCTATATTTTGTCAAATGCCTTTTCTGCATATATTGAAATGATCATTTGAGTCTCATCCCTTCTTTTATTAATGTAGTGTCACCCTGATTGTTTTGCAAATATTGAGCCACCCTTGCAATCAAAGAAATAATCCTACTTGATCATGGCGAATGATTATTTTAATGTATTGTTGGATATGGTTTGCTAGTATTTTATTGAGAAAATTTGTATCCATGTTCATCAGGGATCTATAGTTCTCTTTTTTACTGGAGTCTAGCTGGTTTTGGTCTCAGGGTAATGCTGCCTCATAGAATGAATTTGGAAGTCTTCCTTTCTTTTCTATTTTTTGATTCCTGGATGGGTCAATCTGTAGAGCATGTGATTCTTGATCTTGGGGTTGTGATCTCAAGCTCCACATTGTAGGAACAGTTTTAAAAGAGTGGGAGGAAGGATGGAAGGGAAGAAGGAAGAGAGGGAGGAAGGGAGGGAGGGAGGAAGGAAGGGAGGGAGGGAGGGAGGAAAGAAGGAAGGAAGGAAGGAAGGAAGATAGGAAGGGAGGAAAGAAGGAAGGAAGGAAAGAAGGAGGGAAGGAAGAAGAAGACAAAGGGAGAGAAAGAAAGAAAGACCTTGTAGACTGGAATAGGTATTAATTCTTTAAATGTTTTGGAAGAATTTGCCTATGAAGCCAACTGGTCCCGGACTTTTGTTTGTTGGGAGAGTTTTTATTACTGATCCAGTTTTTTTTTTTTTTTTTTTTTTTTTTTGTGTTTTTGNTTTTTGGGAGATTTTTCACTACTGATTAATTTTTTTTTGCTGGTTATTGGTCTGTTCAAGTTTTCTATTTCTTCCTGTTTCAATTTTAGTAATTTATATGTTTCTAGGAATTTATCCAATCTGTAGGTGTCTTTAGGTCTAAAATGAGCCTCTTGTAGGCAGTATATAAATAGGTCTTTTTTTTAATCCATTCTGACACCTTATGTCTTTTTATTGGAGCATTTTTCCACTTATATTCAAAATAATTATTGATAGATACATATTTATTGTCATTTTATTGCTTGTATCATTGTTTCCCAAGATTTTCTCTGATCCTTTCTCGTCTTTGTCACTTTTGATCTTTCCACTCAGAGTCCACTTTAATATTACTTGAAGGACTAGTTTCATGGTCATGATTCCTTTAGCTTTTATTTGTCTGGGAAACTCTTTATATGTCCTCTATTCTGAATGATAGACTTGCTGGATAGAATACTCTTGGTTGCAGATTTTTCCCATTCAGCACTTCGAATATACCAAGCCACTATTTTCTGATTTGCCAAGTTTCTGTTGTGAAATCTCCTGCTAGCCTTATGGGCCTTCCATTGTAAGTTAAGGGCTTTTTTCATCTTGTTGCTTTTAAGATTGTTTATTATTACATTTGCAAATTTAACTACAATATATCTTGATGTTAGGCTGCTTTTCTTGATTTTCACGGGATTTCTCTGTGCCTCCTGAATCTGGTTGTCTGTTTTCTTCCCTAGAGTATGGATGTTTTCAGCTATTATTTCCGTAAATAAATTTTCCGCCCCTTTTTCTCCCTTTTTCTTCTGGGATTCCTATAATATGAATATTATGACATTTGATGGAGTTGCTGAGTTCGCTAACTCAGCTCTCATGTTGCATAATTCTTTCTTTTGTTCAACTTTATTATTTTACATTATTTTGTCTTCTAGGTCATTAATTCATTCTTCTGCTTCTTCCAGCCCACTGTTCATTGCATCAAGCCTGTTTGCAATCTCACTTATTGTATACTTCATCTCTGACTCCTTTTAACTCTTTTCTCTCTGTGGTAAATGTCTCACTGATGTCTTCTATATCTTTCTCAATCCCACTGAGTGTCCTTATGATTGATTTTTTTTTAAGTTTTGCATTAGGTAAGCTGCATATATCTGGTTCACTTAGATCTCTGGCTGTGTGACCTTATCTTCTTCTTGTATCTGTAATACATTCCTTCATCTTGGCATTTTGTTTATGTCTCTGCCTCTTCTGTGTGTGTTAGAAAAACCACTTATGGGGCACCTGGGTGGTGCAGTAGGTTAAGCAATCAACTCTTGGTTTTGGTTCAGGTTGTGATCTGAGGGTCATAAGATCAAGCCCTACATCAGATTCTGTGCTCAGTACAGAGTCTGCTTGGGATTCTCTCTCCCTCTCCCTCTGCCCCTCCTGCTGGTGCTCTCTCTCTAAAATAAGTAAGTCTTCAAAAAGAAAGAAAGAAAAAGAAGGAAGGAAGGAAGAAAAAAAGAAAGCAGTTATGTCTCCTGCTCCTGAAATAATGGCCTGAAGAGGTTAGGTAGCACCTAGCACCTCACACTTCAGGGAGTGTCTCTGGTACATGCTCCAATGTACTCTGTTGTTGCATTTTGGCTGCTGTATCTTTCGAGCCAGTTGTCTGCAGAAACTCTTTTTTCCTGCTGTAGGGAGTGTTTGGTCCCTGGCTTGAATATGGTCAGTTTCAACTACATGTGCTCTCTGGGCTGCTTGTGAAATGAGACTTAACACCAACTCCACCAGAACTGAGGCTTTCCAGAACTCTCTGGTTAGGAGATGCGGTGTGGGCAGGGATTTGTGCTGGCCTTCTGGGGGAGGAGCCTGCCACTCTGGGATTGACACAAACTTGACTGGAAAGGCCAGTCCTGTCAGAGCACAGGGGTGTGGGGCTTGGTGTAAGCAAGTTAGGCAGCCAGTGTTGTCATTATGCTGCTTCCTGCTGATGGTTCTGTGTTTATGCTAAGGTTTAGGAGAGGGAAATGGCACCAACCACCTCCTTTCTTCCTAGAGAGATGTCTCAGTGAATGCTGCCTCTCTGGAATGTGCTCTAAGAAAAGTGAATATTCTCCTCCTTGCGTGCCCCAGTTATTCTTGAGATTGCTATTCCCACACCATCTTCCCCCCTGTTGTTTGCCTTCTCTCGAGCAGCAGAGCAGCCTTCAGGGCTCTATCCCAGCCAAGTTGGTTACCCTTAAAGCCCTTTAAACTCTGCTGGTTGCAAGAGCTCATGAAATTCAGTCCCTCTTGTTTTTCAAGCCATTTCTGGGAAAATGTTCTCTTTGTGTGTTCCCCTGTGTTCTCTTCTCTCTTTCCCTTCTTCATGACCATGGCTCCCTCCCCTCCAAAGCACCCACAATCCATTTCTCTCCTAAATCCTGTCTCTGTACTTTCTATCTTCTTTGATGTGGCTTCTTCTCTCCTTTTAGTTGTGGAGTCTGTTCTGTCAGTTTTCAGGTTGATTTCTGTGGTATTTAGGGTGATTTGAGAGTTATCTAGGTGTGTTTTGTGACAAGACAAGCCTAGGATTCTCCTATTCTGCCACCATCTTCCTCTTTTCTCCTGTGACTTCTTTTTAACTGTTTGTACTACTTAATCTCTTTCACTTATACACCCATCACTCTTCCCCTTTCCCTGTGGCAATCACCACTTTTGTTTCTATGTATGAGTTGGTTTCTGTTTTGTTCATTTGTTTTGCTTTTCTGAGTCCACATATAAGTGAAATCATACAATATTTGTCTTTCTCTATCTGACATATCTCATTAACCAATAAAACGCCCTAGGTCCACCCATGTTGTCAAAAATGACAAGCAAAATTATTATTTTTTTATGGCTGGGTGATAATCCATCCATCCATATATATAATCCATATTTATTTCACCTATCAATAGATGCTTGGGTTACTTCCATACCCTGGTTATTGTAAATGATGCTACAATAAACATAAGTGTGCATACATCTCCTCAATTAATGTTTTCATCTCTTTGGATGAATATCCAAAAGAGGAATTTCTGGGTCTTATAGTATTCCTATTTTTTAAAATCTTTTGAGGAACCTCAATATTCATTTCCATTATGGCTACACCAATATACATTCCCACCAGCAGCCAATGAGGGTTCTCTTTTCTCTATATCATTGCTAATACTTGTTATTTATTGTGTCTTTGATTCTAGCCATTTTGACAAGTGTGAGGTGATATCTCATTGTGGCTGAATTGCATTTCCCTGATGATTAGTGATGTTGAGCATCTTTTTGTGTCTTTTTGACTATCTGTATATTTTCTATGAAAGAATATCCATTAGGGCCCTCTGCCCATTTTTTAATGGATTTTTTTTGGATGTGGATTTGTTCTTTATATATTTTTTATATTAATCCCTTATCAATGTGTCATTTGAAAGGACCATCTCCCATTCAGTAAATTGTGCTTTGTTGCTAATGATTTTCTTTGCTGTGTGAAAGGTTTTTGGTTTGATATGGTCCTGTTTGTTTTTGTTTTTGATGACCTTGCCTAAGGAGACAGATCAAAAAAAAAAAATTAAGACTTGTGTCCAAGATTTTACTTCCTGTGTTTTCTTTTAGATGTTTTATGGCTTTGGGTAATTCATTGGGTTTTAATTCATTTTGAGTTTATTTCTACATATAGTGTAAAAAAGTGGTCCAGGTTCATTTTTTTTGCATGTACTTGCACAATTATTTTGACACCATTTTTTGAAGACTGTATTTTCTCCATTATATATTTTTGCCTCCTTTGTTGTATTAATTTACCATATAAGCACAAGTTTATTTCTGGGTTTTACATTCTGTTCCATTGATTTATATGTGTATGGTTATGCCAGTATCATTCTATTTTGATTACTATAACTTTTTAGTATAGTTTCAAATGTAAGAAGATATCTCTAGTTTTGTTCTTCTTTCTAAAGATTGCTTTGGTTAATTAGGGTCTTTTGTACAATAGACAAATATTAGGATATTAGGATACAAATATTAGGATAATTTGTTCTAGTTCTTTGAAGAATCCTATTGTCATTTTTATAGGGATTGATTGCATTGAATCTGTAGGTTGTGTTGGGTAGCATAGATATATTCAGAATATTAATTTTTTCTTCTCCATAAGCACAGTGTATCTTCTCGTTTATTTGTATCTTCTTTGAATTTCTTTTATTAGTGTCTTAATTCAAATACAGGGTTTTCACATCCTTGGTTAAATTTATTCCTAGGTATTTGATTGTAGATGCAATTGGAAATGGTATTGTTTTCTTAATTTCACTTTTTGATAAGTACTGTTACTCTAGCTTTCTTTTTATTTCCATGTTCATGGAATATCTTTACCATGCCTTCACTCTCAGTCAGAATGTGTCTTTAGATCTGAAGTGAGTCTCTTATAGGCAGCATACAGATTTTTTTTTCAATCCAGTTAGTCACCATTTGGTCCTTTGATTGAAGCCTTTAATCCATTTAGATTTAAAGTAATGTTTGATAGATATGAACTTACTGCCATTTTGGTTATTGTATTCTGGTTGTTTTGTAGTTTTTGTCTCTTTCTTTCTGGGCTTTTTTTTTTTAAGATTTTATTTATTTATTTCACAGAGGGAGAGAGATCACAAGTAGGCAGAGAGGCAGGCAGAGAGGAGGAAGCAGGCTCCCTGCTGAGCAGAGAGCCCAATGCAGGCCTCGATCCCAGGACACTGAGATCATGACCTGAGCCAAAAGCAGAGGCTTTAACCCACTGAGCCACCCAGGCACCCTCTGGGCTTTTTTTTAAATTTTATTTTGGTTTTTATTTTATTTTATTTTGCTTTCTTTCCTTGTGTTTAGTGTTATGTTCCACCTACTTTTCTTTATTTTTTTGTGTGTCTATTGTAAGTTTTTGGTTTGTGGTTCTCACGAGGTTCATATAAACACCTCATGTATATAACAGTCTGTTTTAAGTTGGTAGTCACTTAGGTTCAAACACATTCTGCAAGCATTACATTTTTGCTAATTCCCCACCATGTTTTATGCTTTTGACACAAATATTACTTCTTTTTTACATTGTGTATTATTTAACCAATTATGTATAGTTGTTATTTCTACCTTGGTCTTTTAATCTTTATATTAGCTTTGTAAGTGGTTGATCCATGACCTTTAATATATGTTTGGTTTTTGCCAGTGAGATTTTTTTTCTTTTATAAATTTAACACTTCTATTTATGACTTTTTTCATTTTCCTTAAAAAAGTTTCTTTAACATTTTTATAAGGCCTGTTTAGATGTCATGAACTCCTTTAACTTTTGTTTCTCTGTGAAACTCTTTATCTCTCTTTCAAATCTGAAGTTTCTGCTGAAAATTCAACTGATAGCTTTATGGGGGGTTTCCTTGCATTAGTTTCTCTTTCAGCTTTTAAGATTCTCTATCTTTAATTTTTACCATTTTAATTATGATCAGTCTTGCTGTGGACCACTTTGGGTTTATCTTGTTTGGAGCTATCTGTGCTTCCTAAACCTGGGTATCTGTTTTCCTCTTGAAATTAGTTACAGTTTCCTCTATTATTTGTTTAAATAAGTTTTCCATTCTTTCTATTTTCTTCATCTAGGATTCTTGTAATGCAAATGTTAATAAGCTTGTTGTTGTTCAGAATTTCCTTAACTTATTTCCATTTTTAAAAATTCTTTTATTGTTGTTCTGCTTGTATTATTTCCACTACTCTGTCTTCCAGATTACTGATCCCTTCTTCTGCATCACCTAACTTTCTGCTGATACTTTCTTATGTATTTTTAAATTTTAGTTATCATACTTTTCTGTTCCGATTGATTCTTTTTCCTTTTTTAATATATTCCTTTTATTTTTTAAGTTCTCATGATGTTCATCTTTTCTTCCCCTGAGTGTGGTGAGCATCTCTTTAATCATTACTTTGAACTTTTTATCAGGTAGATTGTTTATCTCCATTTCGTTTTTGTCTTTTTCTGAGATATTGTCCTGTTCTTTCATTTGGAACTTATCCCTCTCTCTCTCTCCTCATTTTACCAGACTCTTTGTGTTTCTATGTATAAGCAGATTAGCTAGTCTCCTGGTGTTGAAGGAGTGGCCTTATTAAAAGGTGTTTTGTGGGGCATAGAATTGCAATTCCCCCTGTCATAAAAATCAGGTGCTCTGGGGTTGTCTCCTACGAAGGTCTGTATACACTTTTCCATTGTGTCTTGTCCACAATTACTGTGAGACTTGTGGAAAGCTGGTCTCCATCCTGGCTGGCCGTGAAGTCCTGCTGGAAGTCCTATAGACACACTGGTGGGCAGGCCTTGTGTGGACTTATTCTTAGAAAATATATTGTAAACCCTAAGGGGATGATTGTGGAAGCAGCTGAAATGTCAGCAGTGTTCCTGTTTTGGGGCTATTGAATGCAATTGCCTGGTAGGAACAGGATCCAATTATCCCCTGAGCCAGGGCATAGATTAGGAACTATAAAAGAAAGTAACCCTCAAACCCCCCTCCTGCCTCAGATGATTGCTGACACAAACATCCCACTCCTCCCTTATAACTTCCTCCCTGCCCACCTGCATGGAGGGGGAGGGGAATACAGGCCAGCTTGACTTCTTTGTACTCTTGTCTCATGCTTTGATACATCTGTCCTTGCTTTTCTGATAAAAAAGTAAAAATAAAAATAAAAGCTATGTGCAGAATTAAGCTGCTGCTATTCTCCCTTGCAGAGGCAGCCCTTCATGGCCACTCAGATCAGTGTCTTAGAGCTTTATTTCGGTGCATGACAATAGCCTTGCCCTTTTACAGCTGGCTGAGAGGATTGGGTAGGGATACTGAGGGCCAGCTATTGGATGAGACAAGCCCCAGTGTGGCTGCCTGTGTGACTTGGCCACAAATGTTGCAGGCACACTGGTAGGCAGGAGATGCCCCCTAGAAGTTGTTTTGAGGGGCTCCAGTTCTGGTGAGGTCACCAGATTGTGGTAGGATGGTAGCCAGTTCAGTTGGGGCACTGCTTGCAACTGAGGACATCTACTAGGTTTGGTGGGCAGAGGCCATTTGCAGGGGTGATAGACCTAGCCAAAGCTGCCTACTGGGTGGGGAGTGGCAGGAGCCACTCTTTTTATAGACACTTTGTTGTTAAATGTAGGACATTATAAAAGAATATTTAAGGCACATTAAATTAACATGTTCTTATAGAGGAAAGTTAAAATAAAACACTTACTGTGACAGATAAGAAAACAAAAGTAGAGTTCAAAGAAATGATACTGGTTATCCCAAATTAGTGATAAATATATTATACTTAACAATTATAACTATATGCTTATACATAGAGATAAAATATAAAATAAAACATAAAATAATTTAAAATTATGATAATATAAATAGAATAGTTTTCATTTTAATTTCAATAATATTTCTATTTAAGTAATTGCTTACTGTTTTAATGAGATACTCCTCCAAGAAAAGCAAAAAGAATGATGAAAGTATAAAAATGAATAAATTATAAGGGCAGTAGAAAACTGTTCTAGGTAATGAACTCTCACAATATGAGGCAAGAATATTTTTGGAAATGAGGAAGCACATTTCATAATGACAGATGAGTATCCAAACATTTGGTAATGTTTTATAAAATCTATATGTACATAATAATACAAGTTCACCATAGATTTGGGAGAAAAAAGTAGTAAACCCTCATAAATGGTGATTTAAACAACTCTATTTCCCTGCTCATCAAACAAACAAATATGACGGTAAGGCTATAGAAAGATTTAAACTAGACAATAAACAAATACATATATGCACATACATACATACACTATATTACTCATATTTTTAAGTTCACATGGAAATTTTCCAAAAATACACTCAACATTTCCAAATATATTAATACAAAATGTACAGAACTATGGTTTCACTGTAGTAGCCACTAGCCAAGTTTGGTAATTGGGCACATGAAATATGGATATTTAAACTTAATTTTAATGATTTGAAAAATAAATAAAATTTTAAGATTTGTTCCTCAGTCACACTAGCCATTTTTAAACATAAATATAGACCATTTCCACCTTCACAGAAATTCTCTAACTGTACTTTACTTAAAATAGAGGTCAGTAGCCAACAATATTGAAAATCCTCATATAGTTTTAATTCAGTAATTGTTTTTAATTAACATGTGAACCAAACAAATGATCACAATGAATGTTCGCACATTTTATATGAATTACAAGGAAATTATAACAGTAAAATTCTGTGTTGTGAAATAGTAATTGCTTTAAACATTGCATATATTATGTTTAAAAAGAGCAAAATCTGAGCACATATCACAAGAAACTAAAAACACAAAAGTAAAAATTAGGTGAAATTAGATCCAAATGAAGTAGAAGGAAGAAAATAATGAATAATACAAAATCATGACAATGAACAAAACTGCAGTAGAAAGAATCAAAAAGGACAAAGGAATTCTCATTGAAAAGACTTAATAAAATTTATAAGGCTGTTGAGGAAAAAGACTAAGAGAAATATTTTATATCTAGATAAAACTTGGGAATACCATTATGATTCTCACAGATACTAAACAGATAGCACGGTCATAGTATGAATGCATTTTAAATATTTCCATTAAATAGAGAATTCCTAGAAAATGCAAATTAGCAAAATACAGTATAACAAAAGAAACATGGTTTATTACAGATGTTTATTACAGAAACTGAGTTCATTACATAAATTTTCCTAGAAAAAAAAACTGTAAAATAAAATGGCATCACTAGTGAATAGTGACACTTAAAAATATAACAACACTCAAATTGTTGCAATCACTATGAAAAACAATATACAATTTCCTCAAAAACAAACAAACAAATAAATAAAAATAAGAATACCATAAAATCCAGAAACTCCACTTCTGAGTATTTATCCAAAGAAAATGAAATCACTAATTCCTAAAGATATAAGCACCCATATGTTTATCGTGGCATCATTTACAATAGCCAGGATATGGAAGCAGCATAAATGTCTGTCAGTTTGTGATATGATGTGAGATTTATATGAGATCTTGCCATTTATGTGATGAGATTTATATATGATGTGAGATTTATATGAGATCTTGCCATTTATAACAACATGAATAGAGGTAGAGGGTACTATGCTCAGTGAATTAAGTCAGAGTAAGACAACACCATACATTTTCCTTAAATGTGGAACCTAAAACAAAACAAATACACAAAGAAACAAACAAAAGAAACCGAAATGCACAAAATAAACTGGCGGTTGCTGGAAGGAACAGAAGTAATGGACAAAATAGGTAAAGGAAATTAAGAGTTACAAAATCTAAGTTACAAAATAAGTAAGTCACAGGAATGAAAATTATAGCATAGAAAACATAGTCAATAATAGTGTAATAAATTTGTGTGATGACAGAAATTAACTACATTAATCATGGTGAGCACTGAGTAATATACAGAATTGCCAAATCACTATGTCATACATATGAAATTGAATATGTTATACATCAACTATACATCAATTAACAAAACAAAACAAAAGATATTAGAAATATCAGTACTCTTATGCAAAGAAAGCCAAGGATTTACCTATATAGATATTAGTCTTTCAGGTAATAGAAAAAGAGAAATGCTTCCCAATATAGCCTTGATAACAAAACATAGCTATCAGTCTAATCTTGTTGTGAACATGGGTGAAGAAAAAAATTCTTATATTTCACAAGACAGGCTTTTACTGTTATATTTTTCTTGTAAGACATATAAAAATTGTGATCACATTCATTGTGATTATTTCTTTGGCTCACATGTTAATTAGAAATATATTACCAAATTTAAAACTATAGAGGATCATTAAATTTGTGGCTACTAACTTCTATTTTAGGTGAACTGTAGTTAGAGAATATTCTCTGAAGCTGGAGATAGTACATTTCTGTTTAAATGTGGCTATTTTAATATAATATATGCACTGATTTTTAAAAAGAACATTACAGAATGATCCTTATGATCTTATTTCAGAAATGCAAGATTACTTTAACATTTAAAACAAAAATTTAATTTATTTTATAAATATCACACAGAGAAAACATTTATCATTCCAATTGATGGAAAACTAATAAAGATGTATCTATAAAATCTATCAGAGATAGGAAAGTTATTGAATTGCTTTACTATAAGAAAACTATGATTTTAAAAAAACCTTAAAACAGGCACCTGGGTGGTTTAGTCAGTTAAGTATCTGCCTTTGGCTCAGGCCATGATCCCAGAGTCCTGGGATCAAGCCCCATGTCAGGCTCCCTGTTTAGCCGGGAGCCTGCTTCTCCTTCTTCCTCTGCTGCTTTTCCTGCTTGTGCTCTCTTTGTCCATCAAATAAATAAATAAAATCTTTAAAGAAAAAAAATCTTAAAACAAACTTCATACGTCAAGATAAAAATATTGAAATCTTTGCCTCTAAACTAAGGAAGGGTGCACATAGAATCTTCACTCTATCTTCTATTCAATATTGGAAATAAAACCCTAGCCTGTGCAAATAAGTTAAGAAAAAAAATTAAAAAGAAATAAAAGTGTGATTATCTATAGGTGAAATAGCTGTGTATAAAAAACATCCAGAAGAACATATATTTGAAATGAAAGAATTAATACATAAAATCAGTAAAATCATGCTATATAAAATGACTATGTAAACTTCAATTGTATTTCTATTTACAATATCAAAAACTTCTAACCCTAGTCAGCTATATCAAAAAGTGAAAGAACCCAAATAAATAAAATCATGAATGAAAGAGGAGAGATCACAACCAACACTGAAGAAATACAATTTTTTTTATTAAAGATTTCATTCATTTATTTATTTGACAGAGAGAGATCACAAGTAGGCAGAGAGGCAGGCAGAGGGAGAAGGGAAAGCAGGCTCCCCGCCAAGCAGAGAGCCTGATGCGGGGTTTGATCCCAGGGCCCTGAGATCATGACCTGAGCCGAAGCAGGACCCTGAGATCCCATGCCACTGAGCGACCCAGGCACCCCAGACATACAAAAAATTACAAGAACATACTATGAGCAACTATATGCCAACAAATTAGGCAATCTGGAAGAAATAAATGCATTCCTAGAAACATATAAACTACCAAAACTGAAACAGGAAGAAATAGAAAACCTGAACAGTCACATAACCAGCAAGGAAATTGAAGCAGTAATAAAAAAAATCTCCCAATAAACCAGAGTCCAGGACCAGATTGCTTCTCAGGGGAATTCTACCAAACATTTAAAGAATAATTAATATTCTTCTGAAGTCTTTCCAAAAAATAGAAATGGAAGGAAAATTTCCAAACTCATAATATGAGGCTGGCATTACCTTGAACCCAAAACCAGACAAAGAGCCCACCAAAAGGGAGAATTATAGGCCAATATCCTTGATGTACGTGGTTGTAAAAATTCTCACCAAGATACTAGCCAATAAGATCCAACAGTATATTAAAAACCTCATTCACCGTGACCAAGTGGGATTTATTCCTGGGTTTCAAGGGTGGTTCAACACCCACAAATCAATCAGTGTGATACAATAAATTAATAAAAGAAAGAAAAAGAACCGTATAATCCTCCCAATAGATAAAGAAAAGCATTTGACAAAGTACAGTATGTTACCTTGATTAAAACTCTCCACAGTGTAGGGGTAGAATGAATATACCTCAATATCATAAAAGCCATATATAAAAAGTCCACAGCAAATATTCTCAACAGGGAAAAGATTAGAACTTTTCCCCTAAGGTCAGTAACATGACAGAGATGTCCACTCTCACCTCTGTTCAACATAGTACTAGAAATCCTTGCCTCAATAATCAGAAAGCAAAAAGAAATAAAAGGCAACAAAATTGATAAAGGAGAGGGGTGGCTGGGTGGCTCAGTCATTAGGCATCTGCGTTTGGCTCAGGTCATGATCCTGGCATCCTGAGATCAAGCCCCACATTGGGCTCCCCGTTCAGTGGGGAGCCTGCTTTTCCTTCTCTGCTCCTCCTGCTTGTGTTCCCTCTCTTGCTGTGTCTCTCTGTCAAATAAATATATATATTTTTAAAGTTGGTAAAGAAGAAATCAAACTCTCACTCTACAGAGATGACTTGGTACTCTATGTGGAAAACTCATAAGACTCCACCCCAAAACTGCTAGAACTCATACAGTAATTCAGCAATGTGGCAGGATATAAAATTAATGCACAGAAATCAGGTGGATTTCTATACACTACCAATAAGACAGAAGAAAGAGAAATTAATGAATTGATTCCATTTACAATTGCACCAAAACCCATAAGATACCTAGGAATAAGCCTAACCAAAGAGGTAAATGTTCTGTACTCTGAAAACTATACAACACTTATGAAAGAAGTTGAGGAAGACACAAAAAATGGAAAAACGTCCATGCTTATGGAATGGAAGAACAAATATTGTTAAAATGTCTATGCTACCTAGAGAAATTTATATTTTCAATGCAATCACTATTAAAATATCATCAACATTTTTCACAGAGCTTGAACAAATAATCCTAAACTTTGTATGGAACCAGAAAAGAATTGGAATAGCCAAAGGAATGTTGAAAAAGAAAACCGAAGCAGGTGGCATCACAATTCCAGACTTCAAGCTACATTACAAAGCTGTAATCAAGAAAATATGGTACTGGCACAAAAACAAACACATAGATCAGTGGAACAAAATATAAAATGTAGAAATGGACCCTCAACTCTATGGTCAATTAATCTTTGACAAAGTGGGAAAGAATATCCAATGGAATAAAGACAGTCTCTTCAACAAATGGTATCGGGAAAATTGGACAGCCACATGCAGAAGAATGAAAATGGCTCATTTTCTTACACCATACACAAAAATAGACTCAAAATACATGAGAGACCTAAATGTAAGATAGGAATCCATCAAAATCCTAGAGGAGAACACAGGAACCAACCTCTTCGATCTTAGCAGCAACAACTTCTTGCTAGGCATGTCTCCAGAGGCAAGGGAAACAAAAGCAAAAAATGAACAATGGGGACTTCGTCAAGATGAAAAGCTTTTGAACAGCAAAGAAAAAAAAAGGAAACAGTCAACAAAATCAAAATCAACAAAATCGAAAGGCAACCTATAGAATGGGAGAAGATATTTGCAAATGTCTTATCAGGTAAAGGGCTAGTGTCTGAAATCTATAAAGAACTTATCAAACTCAACACCTAGAGAGAACAAATACTCCAGTCAAGAAATGTGCAGAAGACATGAACAGACATTTCTCCAAAGACACCCAAATGGTTAACAGACAAATGCAAAGTGCTCAACATCACTCAGCATCAGCTAAATACAAATCAAAACCACAATGAGTTACCACCTCACACCCATTAGAATGGCTAAAATTAACAAGTCAGGAAACAACAAATGTTGGCGAGGATTCAGGGAAAGGGGAACCTTCTTACACTGCTGGTGGGAATGCAAGCTGGTATAGTCACTATGGAAAACAGAATGGAGGTTCCTCAAAAAGTTAAAAGTAGAGCTATGCCATGACACAGCAATTGCACTACTAGATATTTACCCCAAAGGTACAAATGTAGTGATCCAAGGGGGCACCTGCACCCCAATGTTTATAGCAGCAATGTCCACAATAGTCAAATATGGAAAGAGCCAGATGTCCATCAACGGATGAATGGATAAAGATGGTTTGGTATACATATACAATGGAATATTACTCAGCCATCAAAAAATAAATCTTACTATTTGCAATGATGTGGATGGAACTGGAGGGTATTATGCTAAGCAAAATAAGTCAGAGGACAATTATATGATTTCACACATGTGTGCAAGTTAAGAAACAAAACAGAAGAACATAGGGGAAGGGAGGGAAAAATAAAACAAGAAAGAATCAGAGAGAGAGATAAACCATAAGAGACTCTTAATCATAGAAAACAAACTGAGGGTTCCTGGAGGGGAGAGGGTGTGGGGTGGGGTAACTGGGAATTAAGGAAAGCATGTGATGTAATAAGCACTGTGTGTTTTAGAAGACTGATGAATCACTGAACTCTACCTTTGAAACTAATAATACACTATATGTTAATTAATTGAATTTAAATTTAAAAGAAAAGAAAAAAAAAAGACTCGACTCAGTTGGGTCAAGACAGGGGTCTTTCCCCACCCCCAGAGGACAACGTGCTTGGCCATGCTGTCACCACTTCGCCCTCTGTCTCTGCCCAAGTGTCCTGCCTCTCAAAACCCAGCTAAGAGCACCAGAGAGGAAAGCACCCTGACCCCTTCACACTAACCAGAGGTGTATAGCTCTGCATTCAGAATGGGTGACCCATGGTGATTGGATCGCGCTCCCTCCAGAACCTGCCTGTGAGTTGGAAATACCTCACCACCCTTCCACAGGGAAAAGACATTTGAGGACATCAGCAGTTTCCTGAAAGCCAAAGAAAAAAATCCAGCAATCATATCTAGATTGTGAACAAAATCAAAAGTAATGTAAGAGTAGAAAGAAACCAAATGTTTAAAAAACTTTGTAAGAAAAGCAGCAAATGTCACCAGGGACCGTGAAATGCTGAGGCCATGTCCCTTAAAACAGGGAAGACAGAAAGAGAGATGTTTGCTATCACCCCCGGTACTCAGAATGGTTTGGGTACTATTAGCTAATAAAATCAGAAGAGAAAATGAAAGTATTACACAGGAAAAAAGAAACAAAAAATGAGCTCCCCCCCCCCAAAAAAATGAGCTTCCCCCACAGGTGGCTATGATCCTGCACTTGGAAACCTCAGGACATGATGCAAACCCCTGTGAATCAGAATCAGGACAGGAACCTAGGAAGTTGGCTGGGTAGAGGACACCACGCAGAGGTTGAGGGTTTTCTCAGTAGAAGCAAAGAAAGCGTAAAACTGGGAAACCCATGTATCAGCTCCATGCGGAGCCTGGAGGTTGGCAGAACAGAATGAGCTCACAGGTGGGAATGGGGAGGGGAAGACAGCTGGCCCCTGCCACACCCCAACTTTCTGACTGTAGGATCCAGGCAGGTATCAGGAGCAGAGGCCCCCATGACCCGCCCTGCCTTCCCAAGTGCTCTGAGACGGGCCTGTGCTCTGCATTCCAGGGGGCAGCTTCCCCGGGGACAGGCTCAGGGTCCAGGCTAGGGCTCAGTCCTGGACAGGCCCCTGTGCTGGGGAGGGGAGGAGCCTCGGGCTGACTCTTGGGGGTGCTCTCCCTCCCCAGGGCTGCTGAGCAGAGCCCTGATGCAGATATCATGGGCAGGGTGAGCACTTGTGACTGTCCCTGGCTTCAGAAGCAGGTTCCTGAAGAACACACTCATGTGGCAGCTTCCAGAGCCCCCTGCTGAGGATGGCAGTTGGTGGCAGTTAGGGTTCCGTGTACCTCCTGAGGCTGGCTCATCCTCCCCAGTTCTGCCCACAGAAAATGAAGGAGCAGGCCGAGCTCTTCTCCCAGGACGTAATGCAGATCGACCAGGACTGAACCAGACCTTCAGCAAACACATCATGTTCTGGGACCGCTACAGTGTCAGGTGAGGCTGCTGAGCAAACAGGGATGTGGGGGTCCCAGGGGCAGGAGAGGCAAAGGGGAACACAGGGTGTCTAAGGAGAGGGGGGTTGATAGCAGCACACGAAATACTACCGCAGAGTAAATGGGTTCCGAACAACCCATGTGCCCCGCACAGGAGCTGCTAGGGTCTGCGGAGATGGGGCAGGGGACAGAGCAAGGGTCTTCTGACATCGCTTTGTAAGCTGACACCAAAAGTGTCCTGTGGAACTGGCCACATGAAGAGCAGAGGAGTAGAGGGTGGGGGCCATGGGTGGGGGCAACTAAGGGCAGGTGGGGCCAGGCAGCCCAGACAAGGCTGGACAAGGACACACATGGATTAAATGCTGGTCAGACAGGTCAAAATGATACCCATTCTTGGTGTTTTTATTTATTTCTGAATTTTTTTACATTTTATTTTAGAGAATTTCCATCGTTTGTAAAGATAAATAGTATGATGAACCCCCAAATGCCGTCACCGGGTCCAGCCCAGGGCTCTGTGCTCACCACACACTTCCCCAGCAGCAAGAGTGTCACACCGAACCCGAGACCTCGGGTCAGTCTGCTGTATCTGGAGATGTCTCCATGGGCATCACAGAAAACGGGGCTCCCCTTTGTATGCGGGCCCACAACACCATTGCCACCCTGCAAGGATTTAGTGCACATCCTTATCGTGCAGCCTGTGTTCACACCTCCCTGGCCACCTTGGGGTTCTCTGGAAGGTCGGTTCTCAT
The DNA here is from genome assembly GCA_002007465.1 of Ailurus styani. Taxonomy (NCBI): domain Eukaryota; kingdom Metazoa; phylum Chordata; class Mammalia; order Carnivora; family Ailuridae; genus Ailurus; species Ailurus styani. Next base: position 458,596 of record LNAC01000726.1, on the reverse strand, counting down.
CAGAAGACCAGGTTTCAGGTTGAGTCCCCGGGTGCCGGTGAAGAACCTGATGATGCGGGGGGCTGAGCTGGAGGGGTGGGAACACAGCATGCGTCCAGACAGGCTGGGGTGCAGGTGGATGGCGGCAGGAGACGGAGCTCTGTCTGCGTGGAGAGGGGGGCGGCTGGTGGTGTGCTTCAAATCCTGGGGCCCCAAAGAGGTTGACCTGGAGGGCCACCAAGCTTGGGGCTGAGGAGCTGCCTGGATTGGGGTTTCCTATGGGGCTGCCCCATAACTGTTTCAGGATGAAACATCCACAATCCCTTACCAAGGGAGGTGCCTTGTACCCCTGATCCTGGGCGGCCCCTCGCACAATCGAAGACTGGTCCAGGGTGCGCAGCCTCCAGCACCCCTGAACCCCAGTCACCACCCCAAACATCCATCACCCTATGGCCACCTTGCCACATGCCTCTCAGAGACTGGCCCTGATGTAGGGGGCAGGCCTTACCCCCGTGGCACCCCTGGGCACAGGATGGGTGTGCTATAAGGATCACAGGGTAAATATTTTCCACTCAGCACCATCTGTTGCTGTCCTCCAAAGCAGGCGGTTCCATATGGGGACGCCGGCCCAGCTGCATGACTCTATGTTCAACCCCTAACCACGTTGTAGGGAAGCTGTAACCTATTCAGGGCACAGAAAACCAGAAGGCCAGGCCGTGGATGGGGAGGAAGAGGCTGGTCAATGGGGAGAAGACAGGCAAGAGAGAAATCAACAAATTGGAGCTCAGCTAAATCAAAAACTTGCATTCTGCAAAAGACACCATTCAGAGAGCAAGAAGGAAATGTACAGAGCAGGAGAGAGAATTCGAATTGCGCCTTTAATGTGGGGCCCCTGTAGACTGAGGACAAGCACCTTGGTTATCTAACACAGGAGGGGGCACAAAATGGGCATAAGATCTGAACAGACATTTGAGCAAAGAAGATGCACACACACACAGATGTGTATTCAACAGAATGGAGATAAGCACCCATCACACTGTATGTCTGAGATACTGCATCTCACTGTGTGTAGAACCGACCCCAAAGAAACGTGACACACTGAGGTGCCCTGAACACCACAGGGCCTGCGTGGCTGGTTTCTTAGCCTGGCCATCCTTGCTGTGTGGGTTGGCCAGACAAGATCCCCTTTCCTAGGCAGCAAGCCCTGTGAGTGTGCAGCCCTGTGAGTGCCCCACAGCTGTCCTTTGTCTTGAGTATTTGTGACCAAACCTGACCTACTAGTTAGTACTCCAGCTCCCACTGTCTCAGAGAGGCAAGGTGAGGGCTCCCTGATCTACGAGGGGCTAGCGTGTATTGCTGCTATTGTAAAACTTGGGTCCGGATCCTGAAGATTCCTTAGCAGTAATCAGAAACCGGGTGAGGAGTAAGGTCTCCAGTACCCTGAACTGCTTAATAGTGTGGCAGACCAGGACATGGCTCCCGGGGAGGCTGCTCCCACTCTGCCACGCATTCTGGAAGGTTCCCTTGAGGAACATCGCCTCAGACACTCCACAGGCTCTATGGTGGTATCTTGGCCCCGCTGTCCTCATGGGCCCTCCCATGTGCCACAGTCAGGCCCCCACGCTGCACTCATGGTGGGGTCTCTAGACCTCGCTGGTCCCCTTCACCCTGGCACACCTCACTGAGGCACTTCCTCCTCATCTGAGAAAGGAGACCCTGGGAAGGCACCCAAAGGGCTTAGTAGAGGGGATGGGTGGTGCTGGTGCCTGAGCTATCTGGGTAAACCTGCACCCTGCTCTCCTCGCCTTCCGGGGTTTTCCTCTGTGAGACCAGGCTGTGAGAAAGCTCTGGGAGCCAGATGCCAGTGCCAGGAGAGGGCACAGAGGTGACCAAGGGGTAGCCACCTTCCATGTGGGTCTGGCTTTTGCCAGGGCATGAACCAGACCTCAGCCACCCTGCTGATGTTCTTGAGTGAGGAGGTTGCCTTCTGAGTGCTGGCTCAGCTGATGACCTAAGAAAGGCATGCCATGCATGGTAGGAGGCCAGCTGGGTCACTTGGATGGGACTTGGAGGGGGGGAGACTTGGAGCTCAGGAGAGCCCCCTGCAGGGCTGCTTCAGCACTGGGGCAGGTGGGGACCCCACCTCGCCTGCCTCCCCACGGGCAAAGGGCATTGATTCCCCAGGTCGCCTTCAGGGTCCTGTAGCCATGGCTATTGGCCCCACCAATTGCAGACCCTTCTTGCATCCCCGCTGGTCCTTCAGCCTCCTGCCTGGCTGCCTATTTGACCGCCCAGGGACCCTGCCAGCCCACAGCCAGAGGAAGCCCTGGTGGCGGCGTGTCCTGCTCCTGTGTGTCCCCAGCCTGACTCCCAAGCCCAGGAGATGGCCGTGCACACCCCCATCACCCTTTATGTGGGCGACGCTCTCTGCCTCTCAGTACTGGGGAGCCCCTTGTCCCCTGCTGTGGCCCCTGCAGGAAAGAGGGTGCTGGGTCCTCAGCACAAGGCACCAACGCAGCTGGGTCTCTGTGAGGAGGAGCGTTCTCTGCCCCTGCCTCCCCAGGCCTGGAAGGCAGTCTCCATCTCTGGGAAGTGTGTGTCCAGCCAGGGCTTGAGAGGGTTGTAAGCACACACTGGCGTCGGGGCGTGGGAGAGGAGGCACCTGACAGAAGTCACCCCCCCCAACCTGGTCAGGGAGAAGGCCCTGATTGCTGGGGGGCCTGGGCACTCCCAAAGCTGAAGAAGCATATGGCAAGTAGAAGGACCCCAGAGGCACTGTCCCCATGGCCTGGGGCAGGGGTGGAGGCATGCGGAGCCCTTCCACAGGTGGCAAGGGTTTGGTGTCTTATTCCTTCTCTTGCTGGGGCCAGGGGCACCTTCAGGGTTGAGCAGGGCTATGGGAAGTGTGTCCTCTTCGCTCCGTGGGGCCCTGGCACAAGGTTTCCTGCCACCGGTGGGTCCTCAACACTTTCTGCTCTTTTGTCAGGACACGAAACAGGTGTGCAGTGGCATTTACCTCATCAAATTGTTCCTTCAGTGTTTCATTGCCCAGGTAAGGCCACCCAAGGAGACCTGTCCCCTGACCAGCTCACTGCACCTGGGCCCTGCGGAGTTCCGAGCTCAACCCGACACTCCAGAGAAGCCAGGCACAATCTTGGGTCATCAAGGTTAAGTCTCACAGCACAGACTCATCCTGGAGAAACCCAGAGGCCTTCTTGAGGAGGTTCCGGGGACCTGGTGGTCGGTCTCAGCTCCCCCAGAGAAGTCCAGCTCAGCCTGGTATGTGGACGAGCTCTTGGCCCATTCTGTTGCCAGCCTGGGTCCTCTTGGGGCATGTTACTACCAAGTGTGGAAAGAGTCCAGCAGCTCAGCCTGTTCCCTCCACACCTGCTGTCCCCACAGACTGCCTTCTGGCTCACCCTGAATCTCTGGGACACCTAAATCCTGGACGGCAAGCACGTGCTCACAGCCATGGCATCCATAATCCTCAAGGTGCACAGCAGCAAGCGAGCCCACGGGAGCCCAGGTGGTGCAAGGGTGGGGAGCAGGGCCATGGCCCACTGCTCTGACCAGTACACAGGCCTTGGAGGAGGGAGCAATGGCCGGGCAGGTTGGGGGGCAGAGCCCTTGGCCGCAGGCGTGGGGCCTCCCCCTGCCATGGCGCTGCCTGCAGAGCTCCTGGGCACAGATGGACCCCAGCAGCTACCCCCAGGAAGTGCCCTGGGGCGGAAAGGCAGGCCCCCTCTCCATCTGATTCACACCCAATGCCCAGAACACCTTCTGAAGCTGCCCTGAAGCTGGAAGGTCTTTGGGAGTTTCCGCAGGATACACTGTCCCAGACCTGGCCCCTGGAGGATGAGGTGGTGCTCAGGCACGGTCAGGCCTCCATGGCCCAGCAGCAAAGGATGAAGTGCGACCTGTCCCCCTCAGGTGGGATCAGAGCCCAGTCCCCTCCTGATTCACCCTCCTGGGGCAGCAGACGGTAGACGGAACCCCTGGGGCCTTCCTCCTCATTTCTGTCTATCTCCTCTTCTGCTCCGACCTTGGGAAAACCAGGCCGGGGCCGGGAGTCGGAGCGCTCACTGTGCTGGGGCTGGGATCAGCAGCCTGGGGAGTTGTCAGTGTCAGGCCAGTATGGCCATGCAGGGAGTCATGAGGACTCCCTGGGGCCCCGGCCAGCTGGGGACAAACGGTCTGCCAGAGACACTAACCCCGTCTGCCTCTTTTCAGTGGAACCTGAAGAGTTCGCCATGATGCTCCTGAGGCTGCAGCAAGTGTCCCAAGCTCCCAGGCCTCTCTTCCCTTCTCCTAGCGTGGAGACACTCCCCAGAGTGGACGGGCTGGCCTCCCCAGGCCCGGCCACCCTACATGAGCAGCCTGGACCCCCCTCCTGGCTAGGCCATTGTCAAGACCGAGGAGCAGGTTCAGGGGAGAGCCTCCACAGAGCCCACGGCTGCACACCTGTGTGTGGGAGTCCCAGGGGATCAGGTTCAGGTCTGCCACCAGTCCTGGACCCCTCACTGGCCTGGTTGTCCCCATAGTGATGGAATTCCCTCTCCAACTTGCCAGTGAACTAGGAGTGACCCAGAAGTGACCTTGAAGCCAGAACACTCAGTCCCTTCCTTTCATCACCTGCCTGGGACACCTCAGGGGCCACACAACAGACCTGTCCCCGGAACCCCACCGGGACTCCCATGAGGGGCCCCAGACAGCCCACTAAAGATGAAGCTGTAGGACCCAAGACACTCCTCCTACCCTGTGGCCACTGCAGCTCATACCCCTCTCTGGGTAGTGACTGGCACAGCCAGCTGCCCCAGTGCTCAGCACATGCCCGCAACCCTCTGGCCTCTGTGTCCACAGGGAAGCTGGATGCTCGAGTGCCTCTGGAGGAAAGGCTCATGGGGGGCATGGGGGCCCTGAGGCTCTGGTCAGCCAGCGGCATGCCCTGCCTCATCACACTGGCCTTCCTAGAGGACGGCACCCCCCACATAAGGCACGAGTCCCCAAACCAGAGGGGTGCAGCCTGGCCCCAGGCTCTAGGGGGTGGGCAGAGATAACATGACCACCCCCACACACAATAAGAATAAAGACTGATAAGACAGAACACCCCCCCCCCCCCCTGCCGCCATGGCCCTGCCAGTCCTGGGTTCTGGCCCAAGTCTGGACATGCACTCTCAGAGCTCTATGTGGACCTCGGCATGCCTCACACATCCACTTTTCTGACTTAGGGCAGTGCGGGGAGCAATAGGCCACCCCAGCGAAGCGGCAGGCAGGTGGGGCCCACCCTCACCCACACAAGGAGGCCGGTTCCCCCAGTGCCGGGTGTAACTTGCAGTCAGTCTCCTGGTACCAAGGGGGCAGAGGCCAAGCCTAGGCTGACACAGGGGCCTGCTCGGGAACCCCAAAGCTGTAGCCCCAGGTGAGGCCTGAGGATGCCAGCAGGTTTGGACCTGGCAAGCCGAGACTATCACTCTGCCATCCTCAGCAACTGCCTCTCAGGGACCCCAAACTAAGGAAATGTGCCGCCACTGGAGTCAGCAGAAGGCTCCAAGAGAGACCTCTAGCACCCCTACTCCGCCGTGATTTCAGCATTCCCTAAAGGAGGAAAAGGTCTCCCTCTCAAGGGAAAGGCACACGCCCTTGGCTCAGAGCCTCTCTTTGCTGTTGAAATTTCAATAAAGTGTTCCTTAAAATAAAAAGCCAGCCTATTCCTGCAGAGCCCAGAGCTCTGTGCAAGAAATCCTGCACAGACACCCAGAGAGGAAGAGGGTGGCACGGCCCAGGCCACCTGACCAGCCCCGCCAGGCGCCCCTGTAGAGGGGCCCTCAGGCAGACTAAGCTGAAGGTCCCCTGTGCCTTCCAAACTCGACCAGACGCCAGGGTCAAGACCATCAAATAATTTACTGTGACTCAGCCTGAGCCCAATGGGCCAGGACCCAGCTGGGAGGAGAGTGACAGCCAGGGTGCCCATGGTGTCAGTTCATGACACTCTGTGCACAGCATCCTAGGAGGTCTGCAGTCATTCTATCTGGGGAGCCTGGGCTGGCTGGGCTCCAATGGTGCTTCCTTGCTTCCTTCCCTGCCTCCATCCTCCATTCATTCCTCCTCCTGGCATCTGGCACCTCCAGCGGGCACGTCAGAGTGGCCAAGGAAGGGATGTCAAGAGAACAGGCACTTGCTTGCTCATGCAGCCCGGCCCACTCTCTTTGGGCGGGCTCGGCTTTCCCATCTTGTGCTGCTGAATCTCTTGCACCAGTATGTAGAAGGCATCCTCCAGGCCCTAAGAAGAAGGTTCTGGCTCAGAGTGGGACTCTCGGAATATGTTAACCACTCCTTTGGACAACGACTACAATGGTACACTGAAGAAAGTGTATCAAAAAAAAATTTGAGATTGGCTCAAATTTCTTCCTTCTGTAATATATTTGAGTCAATTGGCACACAGATATAATAATTTTAAATGAATATTTCCTCATATTGTTGCATAAGAGGGAATTGTTTTCTGTAATTATTTATGAACATTCATTGCCTAATTTTATAATTTGTTTCCTCAAAAATATTTTCACCTAGCCTAAGATGAACACAAAATATAAACTGCACTAATATCAGAACTTTGAAAATCATTATATACAATTGTGGATCCTTGTTACCAGGGAGGAATTATTCTTCTCCAGTATTTATTACAGTAGCTAAAAAAAATTAAAAATTAATATTGATCTCAATAAACCTTAATAATTTTGGTTTCTTAGTTTGAAATTTGTGTACTGTTTTGGATTAGAATAATCTGGATAAAATAGATTTTACCAAGAAGAAATAAAGTATTGAAGATTTGGGGGAAAGTATTTCAAAAGCCCAAAGGACCAGACTTCACCATCTTTCACAATATCATTTTTAGCCAATCTCAAGAATCAATCTGTATTTCTCAAAAAGGTCTTTCAGTGGCCTAAAGTTATAAAATCAGTGTCCTTTGAGTTATAAAATCTAAATATATATGTATGATATTCTTACATATATGATTTTCTTTACAGTCACTCTGTTATTTATACCTTGGAAAATTTCAGAATAACCACACCACACTTAGTCTAAAAAGATATATTAAAATGAAAGTTCTATTCTGTAATATTGTGAAATATTTAGAGGCATTAACAATCATTAAAATGAGAAGTGCCTTTATAATCTTTCAAGAATTTATTTACCGGGAATAACAGCTATCATTGTTACCACAGTGGACAGATAAGGCAGATTATTCCTATGATCCCATCAACCAGCTTTTCCAGAGACGATGGTAGATCTGCAGGGGGAAAAAATGAAACACTGAGAAAAGATGGATGGAGATAATCCTTTAGAAAGTTTACACACAAGAGAACCCAAATGCATAGGGGATAAAATAGATAAACTTGGACCCAAAACCTGTATCTACCATTGTAATCTTCTTTCAAAAACATGCTATCGCATAATGCTTCATGAGTTGTTGGTCAAAGACTACAAATTACAACAATGCCTGAACAAAGTTAGTCCTCAGGTGTGACTCACCATTACATTTATTTAGTGGCTTACATTTATTTATTAAAGGGGTTACAAAATGCTAATAGCCCACTGTTGATTGATAACATGAAAAGTTGATTAACACTTATTTTGTATGTTATATGTATTATATTATATTCTTTAAGTAGGTAGAGAAAAAATATATTATTAGAAAATCATGGGCGCCTGGGTGGCTCAGTGGGTTAAAGCCTCTGCTTTCGGCTCAGGTCATGATCCCAGGGTCCTGGGATCGAGGCCCGCATCGGGCTCTCTGCTCAGCAGGGAGCCTGCTTCCTCCTCTCCTTGTCTCTCTGCCTGCCTCTCTGCCTACTTGTGATCTCTCTCTCTGTGTCAAATAAATAAATAAAATCTTTAAAAAAAAAAAAAAAGAAAATCATAAAGGGGCACCTGGGTGGCTCAGTCAGTTAAGTCTCTGCCTTTGACTCAGGTCATGATCTCTGGGTCCTGAGATAGAGCCCCGCATTGGGCTCTGTGTTAAGTCTACTTGAGATTCTCTCTCTCTCTCTCCCTCTGCCCCTCCCTGACTTTCTCTCTCTCTCTCAAATAAATAAATTTTAAAAAATAATAAAAGTCCTTTTCTATAATTATTTTACTTTTTAAAAGATTTTGTTTATTTCTCATAGAGAGAGCACAAACAGGGAGAGCAGCAGGCAGAGGGAAAAGCAGGCTCCTCACTGAGCAAGGAGCTTGATGAGGGACTTGATCCCAGAACCATGGAGTCATGACCTGAGTCAAAGGCAGATGCTTAACCACTGAGCCACCCAGGCATCCCTATAATTAAGTTTAAATTACCATTTTACAGAAGCTACTGCATCCTGATTTTTGTTGAAAATCAAGTAGCTTTTATTCAATCTAGGTAAGTATAATAAGGAATTATGTTTGGCTTTTATCATGCAACAAATTACCTTTAAAGAATTTATTTATAAAGGTTGAGTAAAATGTATCTTAACATACCAGTATATGAAAACCACCTTGTATTGATTACAAAATCCAAAATTAATTGTTCCTTGTCACGATGTTTTGTGGGTTGCATTTTAATTAATATCGACTTGCAAACCCAAATATGAATGTGTGTATGCACTTGACTAATTTCCAACAGACAATAATTCGAATGCTTTAAGAAATCTTCAAACATATTTTATATTTTATGGATATTTTTTACCCTGAAATATTCAAATAAAAACACCAAGGTTCCTTGTGATTTGACTGAATATAATTATACAGATTGCCAGCTGAGTACAGAGCCAAATGCTGGATGCAGGGCTCAATCTCATGACCCTGAGATAATGACCTGAGCCGAAATCAAAAGTTGGAGACTCAACTGACTAAGCCACACAGGCATGCACCCTCAATCCTGTATCTCTTTAAACAGCTTCATTATTATCCATAGGCAATGGTTATGCAATGTTTGCATAAATCACCTGGTATTGACTGATTTGAGTTTTACATATACCACTGGTTGTTGTAGAGAAATGAAATTGACCTTTAAGAAAAGCTAGGAAGATATGAGTTACAAGACACCAGAGACAATTCAAGAGACGAATGATAAGAGTTTTAATGAGGGATATCATGATGGAAATATAAACATGCTCAATAATTATAATTAATAATAATAAACAGTGGATCAGCACAATCCTATGCTTCCAGATCCCCTCCGCATATATGTGCATGGTCAAATTTTATATGCTCATAAGTATGGAAGATTAGTCTTCCCCTTTCTCTTTGTGAATATCTTTAGATCAATCTCATTTTCTCTACTTGTGTCTTATTTACTTTATTGTCCTGAAAAGTTCCTCATTTTATTCTTTGTAGTCTTTCTGTTGTCAAGAAATATATTTACAGAAACAGCTTCATTTGAAACTTCTCCATTAAGCAACTCACACGCAATTCAAGCCATCGTTTCAGCCACATAGTAAACAGCACCTCCAACAACGTGGACCCCATTGGCTGAGCTACACGTCCCCTTAAAGCCACCGAGGTCCCACCGCAGTGTTAGTGCTTGTTCTGTATCTACAGGGGTGAGCAGAGATGCCACAGCGCATGCTCACCAACTCAAGCTCAAAGTGGTTGTTCTACTTACTCTTCTGCTATCCATATATTGTTTTTTGCACACATTCAATTTTATTGGTTATATTGCACTTCTAAGTGCTTCCTGAGTAGACAGTTCCACCACCTCCTTTCAATTCCTCATTATCACCTGAGAGTCAACAAATATTTTATCTTTTTGTTGTTATTACTTGATAGAGCATACGAGAAACACTGAGACAGAAAACAGTGTTACCTTTGAATATGCTGTGCCTGAAATATTCTTTACTCCCTTGCATTTGGTTAAATCTTAAGTATCACAGAAAATTAGCATCAGAATACCCTCCACAGCCTACATTGGCATGAGGCCCATTTTATAAACTGCCAACAAAGCCTAGGCTCACCTTAACCCCTATCTTACTGCTCTACACCATGATGTCTATGTCTCATTCTCCATAGACCACAGGTGTCTTGACGGGAACTATGCTTACTGATCTTTTTTTTACTTTTCTGACAGTCATAATTTTTAAAGTGAATGAGGAAAATAGCACCATTAACCATAACTATTACAGGTGGAGACTTCAACACATCACTATCAGAAACTGACAAATCCAGCAAGCAAAATATCTTTAAAAATATAATTGACCTGACAGCACTAATTAAATCAACTGATTTATTCAACAACAGTAGAATATACTTTCTTCTCAAACTTCATGGAACATTCACCGAGATCAACTATATAAAACATACCTTAACAAGCTTAAAAGAATAGAAATCATACAAAGTATCTTCAGAGACCACAATTACTTTAATATAGAAATTAACAACAAAGGATAGCTGAGAAATGTTCAAACAATTGAAGCTTAAACAGCACCCTTATAAAAACAAATGCATCAAAGAAGTCTGAAGAGAAAATATATTTTCAAAAACTTTTAGCATTAAATGAATATAATAGAAAAATAAAAACATCACAAAGCCATGTTTCTAATGAAACTAAAGAAGAGCAATGTAAGCCTAAAGCAAATGGAAGAAAGAAAGTAATAAAAATTAGAGCAGAAATCAATGAAATTGAAAACAGAAAGCAAAAGGGAAAAATCAATGAAACCAAAAGCTGATTCTTTAAAAATATCAATAAAACTGATAAAATTCAAGTCAACTGACCAAAACAAACAAACAAACAAACAAAAAACAAGAGAAGACACAAAATACTAAATCAAAAAACAAAAGAAGAGATGTCAGCACAGATTGCATTAAAACAAAAGGAAATCCATAAGGTATTAATAAAACAGGATAGAATTTTAATTAATTTAATTTAATTAATGAAACAGGGAAAAAAGCACTAGACTTAATGGTTAATTATCTTTTGACAGATGTTATTTTCTTTTAATCTCTGTAGTGTCAGTAGCCATGTTTTTTCTTTCATTTCTGACTTTCTTTTTTTTCCCCTTGGTCAATCTCCCTAGAGATTAATCAGTGTTTTAGTCTTCTTAAAAAACTTGCTTTTGGTTTATTATATTTCTGATTTATTTTCTATTTTTGCTCTTATTTTCATTTTACATCACTTTGTGTTTAATTTTTTATTCTTTATTATATTTACTTAATTGGAAGCTTAGTTAACTGATATGAGACCTAATAATTTAGTTGATAAAATTCCCTAGAATAATAAGTGAGTAAAAATTGGAAGAAGGAAGAATTGTACTTTTTTCCACTTTACTTTGCTCCTTAACTTGTGAGTTTGGGGTTCATGTGCTCAACTTTTGTTTTTGGATTTTTAAATCTAGAGTGTTGTATTACAGTTTTCTTGTGTTTCCTGTTTTTTGGATTTTTTTTAAGATTTTATTTATTTATTAGACAGAGAAAGAGAAATTACAAGTAGGCAGAGAGGCAGGCAGAGAGAAAGGAAGAAGCAGGCTCCCCGCTGAGCAGGGAGCCTGATGTGGAGCTCGATCCCAGGACCCTGAGATCATGACCTGAGCCAAAGGCAGAGGCTTTAACCCACTGAGCCACCCAGGCGCCCCTCCTGTTTGGTTTTTATGGGAGAATTTTCATCAGCTGAAATGTTTTGATTCTCATTTTCAATGTTCTTCCTGTAATATCTTAAAATATGTGAAACGTACTTTTTACGGAGTGGAGTGGAAGGGTGGGTGCTTTGTTGGATTCCCAGGTCAAGAGTGGCCTCTTCTGTCAAGAGAATGCAATGCAGCACCTTCAACAAGTGGATTTTGGAGACAGAACAAGGTGGGGCTTCTGTTTTGTTTTTTGGTTTTTTAATATAATTGTCTAACATATCCTAACACTCTCCCCATTTGACACACATGTACCTGCTTCTTTTTTCACTAAGTTAGCTTGGATTATGAAATGCATTTTTATTATCAAGAACCATTGGGCACCTGGGGGGCTCAGTCAGTTAAGCATCTATCTTTGGCTCAGGTCATGATTCCAGGGTCCTGGGATTGAGCCCCACGTTGGTCTCCCTGCTGGGTGAAGAGCCTCTGCCTGTTGCTCCCTCTGCTTGTGCTCTCTCTCTCTCTGTCTCAAATCAAAATAAAATCTTAAAAAAAAAGAACCATTGATGATATCTCTCTTTACCCAAACAAGCTTGCAAACTCCATGCTTTTACATACAACTTCAGTTAATTTTCTAGGTCACTACAGTAGGCATAGACTCTAGGAGGTATTAAAGAATCCCTTTTACTTTTACATTGGCTGGAATCACATCTCATCTGAATTCAAATACCCTGATTAAAACAAGTATTATTCGTCCACTGTTGCCCAGTGGAAGAAAAAAAATCTAAAACTTTGGTCCCTATCCAGCATTTATTTTAGTCACAGAAGAGCAAAAACACCTTCAATATTACCAAAGAGAGTTTTAGTTAAATTTACACGGTAACCTCCTCCTCTCTTTTTTTAAGATTTGGTTTATTTATTTGACAGAGAGAGACAGTGAAAGAGAGCAAGCAGGGGAAGCAGGAGGGAGAGAAGCAGACTCCCCACTGAGCAGGGAGCCTGATGCGGGGCTCAAGCCCAGGACCCCAGGATCATGACCTGAGCCGAAGGCAGCCTCCTAACCAACTGAACCACCCAGGCACCCCTCTCCTTCTCTCTTTTTTTTACTTCGTCAGTGTTGACCAGAAAGTGTCATTCTAAACAATAGGTATCCTATCCAATATTTAGCCCTCCATTATTTCTCCTTATCTATTGTTATATAGTCCTGGAAGTGTTTAAAGATTAAAAGCTACACGATTGTGAGATTCTTATCAAGATTCTTGTCATCGTTAGAATGTCATTCTATGCCATTGTCTGTTACTTCATAATATTTCCCCAGTGCCTCTGAAAGTATCAGTAGTCCCCCCTCCACCATCTGTGGTGTCAGTTACCATGGGCAACCGCAGTCTAGAAGATGATCCTCCTGACATTGTCAGAAGGTCGATAGCAGCCTAACACTAAGTCACAAAGCCTACATCAATCACCTCACTTCATCTCATCACGTAGGCATTTTCCCATCTCAAATGAGCACAAGAAGGATAAGTACAGTACAAGATACTTTGAGATACATTCTCACAACTTTTATTATTGTATATTATCATAATTGTTCTATTTTATTACTAGTTATTGTTATTAATCTCTCACTGTGCCTAATTTATAACTTGAACTTAATGATAGGTATTATATGTAAGAAAAACAGTATATATGAGGCTTGGTATTTATCCCCCATAGATAAGGGGGAACTGTACATGACTGAGATCTTTATTATTTTTTACAGATATACAAGGCATAGTTAGATATTAAGAATATTAACTCAGTCTATGATGTACCTTATAAATATATTTTTCAGTTTATTCTTATCTGCCTTTTTTAAAAATTAATTTTTGCCAGTTTAATTATAAGCCATCACAAATTTCCTGACAATTTTTTTGTAATTTTTGCTTTAAAAAAATCCTTCACACTCTGATTCAATTACTACATTTTCACTATTTTTTTGTTTGTACTTCTCATTCTACTTTCATCTTTTTTTAAAAAAAATATTATTCATTTATTTGACACAGAGAGAGAGATTACAAGTAGGCAGAGAGGCAGGCAGAGAGATAGGGAGAGGAGGAAGCAGGCTCCCGGCTGAGCAGAGAGACCGATGTGGGCCTCGATCCCAGGGCGCTGAGATCATGACCTGAGCCGAAAGCAGAGGCTTTAACCCACTGAGCCACCCAGGCACCCCTACTTTCATCTTTTAAGTATATTTTGGCATAGAGTAGGTAGGGAATATGTAAATCTATAATTTTCTAAATTATTTGTTATGAAATTAATTGTCCTTTCTTAAATTATTTAAAATGCCACTTGAATAAGAACAATGATACTCTATTTTTATAAATCTGTTTCATTTAAAAATATGGCAGTAAAATGTCTTAACCCTATCAGACAAATTTTCACTTATTATATATTTTTTTTACTTATTTCACTTTCATCCAGATGGACTCTAAACCAAACTTCTTGATTTATTGTTTGTGTACAACACCCAGTGCTCAAAAACTAATGATGACTAACATAACATAAGAAAAAGATAAATAAATAAATAAGAAACAAAACCTTTGAAATAATGGGATATTTGGAATAAGGCAGTAATTAGAATAAAGCAATTTGTATATGTGTAAAAAAAATAAACCCAACTCCTAACTAGTTTATATTAAATTGATATTTAAGTCATGAAAGCCAAGTGTGCAGGTTTATCTACATAAAACCCTTATCGTTTTCTTAACTTTGGGGTAACATGATAAAAGAAGTCTAGTAAGAGTTCTCTAGCAATGTAATTAAGATGGGTTCACTGAATCAGCGAGAGACTACATGAGGACGTAAAATAACACTTTCCATTGCATGTTTTCATGGTGACTCATATTCCGCTTTAGCTATACATAAGCAATAATCAGAAGACTATTTAAGTGATAAGAAATATTTAAATCACTTTGATACGGTGCATTAACAGTTAAGAGTAAAGTAAATATCCCCATTCCTCATTAAACTAAAGTTTATTAAAACTACTTAATAGCTCCCACATGAGTCTCAATCTACCAATATTACCTACAACATTGGCTCCCTACCTTTGATTTTGGTTCCTATTCATTTCCTTTCTTAATTAAAAACTCAAATAGAAACTTAATTTTTTTCATATTAAACATTCGCTTGTATTTTAGCACTTTTTATGTTAGCACAGAACATATATAAATGCTCGGGGGTTTAGAAAATGAAATAATAAAAAAACGTAAAGAGTTTAGCATCATTGAGACATCTTCAATCTGTTCAAAAGAAAGAGGAAATCATCTAGTGTGAATACTTTCTTTTATCACTATATGGGATTAAAATATTAAGTATAGTTCTCATGCTTATCTTACAATAAGTGTTAAATATAAGGAATATAGTAGGGAAAACATAATAATGTAGGAGATAATAAATATAATTTTAGCCACTATTTACTGATCATTTAATGCCAGACATGTTCCGAGTCCTTAGATGATGATAACCCTGGATACACGAAAGATGATAAATGAGTAGGTACATAGATGATAGGTGGGTAAGTAGATCGATAGGTGATAGATAGATGACAGATAGATGATTGATAGACATTAGATTGAATAGTATGAATTTACCTTGGCAATGATATGCTGAAATAGGGAGACTTACTGTTCCACAGAGCCCACTGCTACCATTTCAACTTCAATTTCACACTGAGATCGGCCATTTTTGGAAGAATTTTGTATGTCCAAAAAAGTGGTTTTGTTTGTTTTTGTTTTCAAGTGGGTGTTTACTCCCCTCACAGCACTAGGCTTTTTCCACTCCCTTCCTCCTGACTGAGAGTCCTCAATCTGTATTATTGAGGAAGTGGAAGTAACGGAGAAGATCTCTGAAGTTTTCTTACTTGTTGAGTGACAGTCAGCTAGTTCAGTCTGATAGCCTCAGTTTCCAGACACATTCTCCATATTTCCTTATAAAACAAAGGTAAGCAAAATGGAGGCCGAGAGGATCCACTCACTGACTTGGTCCTTCATTTTGAGTTTAAAATTTTCTAGTTTCCATGAGTTTACCTTCTACATAATTAAAATACATAGAGAAGAGGAAACATTATTCACTTATATATATTCATACATGCTTAAAAACAGAGGCTGAATATATAAGATGGGTTATAAAATTCTTCCTATGGTTTATTTGCATATTACGAGGCCAATATTAAAAAAATCCTTGGGCAATTTGATTACGTCTTAATTTTATGGCACATAATGCATTTAATTTTTTTGCTTTCCCTCTTTCATATACAATTGAGAAATAATTTCACTGTGTGTATTGCAGCTATGAATGTCACTGTAAAAGAAAAATGAGTAGCAGAAATGGGAGCTGTATATTTGGCTTAATAGCATAGGAGTAAATAAGATGGTTTGAGTCATCTACAAGATATCATTACAGGCACTGAGTTAAACCAAGGTCTCAAACACATTCATTTAGTATTTCTTCAATTAAACAAAAGCAAGCACAGGTGCAGAATTTTTTTATTAACGTGACCATTCCATCACATCTATTTCTCTCTCTAAATCCCCAAGGGGAAATAAACTACTAAATGTTGTAAATGTTTTTCAGTTAAAATATTTACTCAGCCATATTGGCATGCAAACTGTAATTCCACTTAAAATAGCCACTTTCGTTCATGTGCTTTACCACACTAATGATATTATCTCTTCGTGAAAGCATTAAAACTAAGTTCGTAACTACTTCACAATAGAAAAATAAAGACACCACTGTGACCAGACTGGTTTAGAAGTTCTGCTGCTAGAGAGGATGTTGGGTAACCAATAAGTCAACCTTCCCCAGTTCATCACCTCCTCCAGCTACTACCCAAGCTGTTCTTCATTTAACATCTTGAAAAAAAAATCTAAACTTCTTTTCTCCATCTCAGAAGCCACTGCAACCTAAGTTTTGTTCTTGTAAAAAAAAAAAAATTAGCAGTATTTTCTAGGCAATAGTTTACTATACATGAAAGGGCTAGATCCCAGATTGTTTGACAAGAGTTTGTAGATGCCTGCAAATTAAGGTTTGAGGGAAGGGAGCATAATTTCATAGTTGGTACTGGGACAGAAATTCAATACATGTAGTTATTTTATGGTCTGTCACTGATTAACTCTTTGACCTAAATTAGCAGACTCCATTTTTTTATATTATTTAAGTTATTGAAGAACTGGAAGCTTGGTTGATGTTGCAAATCTTAGCTAAAAGCATGCAATTATTGGCACTGTGGAATAATTTCTTATAGCACATCACTGTGTATTTATTTAACTTTTCCTAAGAATATTACTCATCAAAAAAAAATTTGAGTATAGTTGACACACAATGCCGCATTCATTCCAGGTGAACAAGAGAATGATCCCACAAATCTATGCAGTATGCTATGCTCATCACAAGTAGGGCCACTGTCTGTCACCATGTGATACTATTGCAACAGCACTGACTATATTCCCTATGCTGTGCCTTTCATCCCTGTGACTTATTAATTTCTGTAACTGGAGACCTATATCTCCCACTCCCCTTTCCCCATTTTGTTCATTTCTCCATCCCCCGCCCCTCTGTCAACCATCAGTTTGTTTTCTGTATTTACAGGTCTGTTTCTGGCTTTTTGTTTATTCATTGGTTTTTTGTTTTGTTTTGGGTTTTTTGTTGCTGTTGTTGTTCTTTAGATTCCACATATGAATGAAATCACATGGTACTTATCTTCCTCAGTCTGATTTACATCCTTTAGAAGGCATTTTAAAAAAGGAGATTATGCCATTTGCAACAACATGGATGGATCTAACTTTTGTTCTACTATCCCATTAAAGCTGCTAAAACCAAGATCACAAATGATGTCATCTCTGTAGCTAATGACTATTCTTTAGTATTCACCATATTTATCACTCCATCATTCTTGAAATACTGTATTTCTAAGGTATTAATTTTCCACATTCTTTTCTTTTACAGGACTATGTAATGATACATTCTCCTGTGGCTCCATTTACCCTTATGTATCATTTCAATACGCATTCAGATATGGTGCTAGACCTCCTTCTCCAGCACGGCCCTGCTCAACTAATCTTTATTAATAAAAGGCAATTGTCAGCTATATATTGCTGACTTGTATTTTTGTGTTTTATATAAATTGTATTATACCTCCACAGCATGTCAGCAAAATAGTTATCTGTTAGTGCAAATGTAGATAGCCGGACATCTATGACATCTTGTCATAGAGAAATGAAAGGAATATATTGCAATTATAGTGGCTTTTATTTTGATCTCTAGCTGATTAAAGCATGATTACTTTTCAGTCCTTTCCAAATGTGCAGACTATGTAAATATAGTCAAATTGTTTCTATGCTCACAAAATATTCAAGCCTGCTCTCTTCCACTCGTTGCTGTTTCCTGTTTTCAGTAAACCACTGTTGAATGTGCTTTTTTTTACTATGATAAGGGAAATAGATTGTAATTTTCTCTTTTTAAAAATATTTATTTATTTATTTTAGAAATAGTGCACATGTGGGTTGCTGGAGGGGCAGAAGCAGAGGGGGACAGAGTCCCAACCAGACTCCACGTTGATCATGAAGCCCAACACAGGGCTCGATCTCATGACCCCAAGGCCATAACCTGAGCTGAAATCAAGAATCAAACGCTCAACTGACGGGCGCCTGGGTGGCTCAGTGGTTAAAGCCTCTGCCTTCGGCTCAGGTCATGATCCCAGGGTCCTGGGATCGAGGCCCACATCAGGTTCTCTGCTCGGCAGGGATCCTGCTTCCTTCTCTCTCCTCTCTCTCTGCCTGCCTCTCTGCCTACTTGTAATCTCTCTCTGTGTGTCAAATAAATAAATAAAATATTAAAAAAAAAAAAAAACGCTCAACTGACTGCATCGCCAAGGCACCCCTAGATTAAACTTTTCTTCACCGAAAATTTTAATATAACTCTGGCTGTGACTGGAGAAATGAAATGCAAAAGGGAAAATGTCTTGATTTATAGCTAACAGTATGTGAGTCCCTGTAAGTCCCTCACAATCCCCCAACTTTCTTTTGTCTACATTTTCCACAGACATTTCTGGAAC
Organism: Ailurus styani; assembly: GCA_002007465.1. Lineage (NCBI taxonomy): Eukaryota > Metazoa > Chordata > Mammalia > Carnivora > Ailuridae > Ailurus > Ailurus styani. Next base: position 439,954 of record LNAC01000726.1, on the reverse strand, counting down.
AATGAAACCCCTTGGCAGGGCACAGGAAGAACTACACCACTGTGTGTTCTCTTGCTTCCACACTATGTTGTGTGTGGTTTTATTTGCTTTCTCTGTGTCCATTCACAGGCTGAGAGGCATCAAGGACCATGTGATTCTGAATTTGCAGGAGGGGACTTTTCAAAAGTGCTTTTCACTTGGGAATATTTTTTAAAATCTATTTTTTACTGATAAAAATTAAGGCTAAGTGCAGAACAAATTTTCTGAGCATTTTTGTTTTAGCTACAATTTGTTCTATTGTTAATTGTATATGTATAAGTTAAGAAGAGAAATTTATAAGTTAAGAGGTTCTGAGCATTCTATTCTCATTAAACCAATTGGGCTGTGCTTTTAGAGCATGAAATCAGCTGGATATTTCACAGATATACCAAACTTATTATACCTAAAACTTACCATTCTGGATTTCCGGAAACCTTTTCTTTCTCCTGTGTTCCCCACTGAGTGGAGCCATCAGCCAACCAGATGTCCAATGATATCACTGGACTTAACCCATGATTCTAAAGAACTGATTCAAATGAGTAAAAAAGAACCCCTCTTTATTCCATCTCTTTTCAGTCAGAGGTTGAGTAGTCACGGAGTATACCGTTCTCTGTGCTATTTTCTCTGTAGAAAAGGTCTTATGCATAACATTGACTTCTGACCAATTCTAACTTAATCCCTCAGGTTTGAGTTCTTTAATCCATCCTGGCTGATTCCCCCTCCAGGACTACCATACTAATTTGCACAGATGCCAGGGATGCTGATACATGACAGCTCTGAGATCTCAGCCCAGAGGCATTGCCCTCAGCTAAAGACATCTGACTCACTCAGGATCATTACCCATTCTACTGGACACCGACATCCCATGTCTGGGGAAACAAGAGAGATAAAGGCCTGGTCCTCACTTCAGTTTGGAATTATTCTGGTGGACCTTCCCAGCTTCAGGGATTCCCATGAAGTTGGCTGAAGTTCTAAGGTGGTTGTGAGTTCATTGCAGTTCATTCTGTCCAATACTGTCCTTCTTTCCTATAAATTACTGGTCACTAGAGCATTTTTGATTCAATAACCTTTGTCTCAGATACTATTTTGCTTGGAAACTGACTCGCAACATATTCAAAAAGCAATTTAAGGCTTCTGCTACATATCAAGATATAGTTCTAGAAATCCCCTAATATTCCTCTCCTGACTCACCCTTAAATCTGAGTTGTGTCCCTTATCATGTACTCCCCAAAGAACGTTTTCTCTGTCACTGAAATTCTACTGCAAAACTGCAAAAGCCTGTATAGTCTTCTGAATTCCCCATTATTTTGTATTGACTATGGAGTCATTAAATTTTTTTATTCACTGTTTTCTGAGGATTCTAGTATAATCTTACCTGCCATTAAGTGATATATTTACGTTTATGTTAGTTGCCTCCTTGAGTATGTATATGAGAAGATACACATGCTATTGTGTTTCAGGGCATGGATTTTTACATTAAGATATCAGAGTTCAAATTCTAGCTCTGCCACTAACAAGTTCTAAAACCTTGGAAAGTTTAAAGTAGCCACTTCTTTCTTCTATAAAATATTACAATCTACCTTATTTGTTCGAGAATAAATTTGATTAATACATATAAATCACTTGTAATAGCACTTGACAGAGTAAATTCTAAATGTATGTTTGCTATTATTTTATTTTTCTTAAAATCTCTAGGCTTTCTTGAGGAATATGTTTGGCTTGTGGCACCTTTTATTTGGAAAAATAAGTGCATGGCTGTAGGGGCACCCATGTTATTATCAGTCAGACAATACCCTTTCTTTTGAGAGCTTCTCCCCCTTCCATACATAAGCCTATAACTAAGGTGCCCATATTTTGAAGGTTAGCTCTCCCTTAACATGACATTATTTATTTTTTCTAGTAAAATTAAATAGGAAACTTTCTCATAATAAAAACTATAAGATGGATGCCTGAGCATAGCTATTGTCTAGGTTTCCAATTACATGGAAGGAATCTACCTTTGTGAAAATAAATAAATAAATAAATAAATAAATAAATAAATAAATAAATAAATAAATAAAACCCACACAGAAAGAGAAAGGCAGAAAAAAGCATCACAAGTGGCTGGTAGACTTGAGTTTCCTGGCTTGTTTTCCCTATGGCTAAGCTCTATTGTTACTTTTCCTATGGTTTGTTCATTCAAACTCTTCTTCAATTAGACATAATAAGCAAGTACATTTCCAAAGGGTTCCCATTTTGTTCAAGCTAGATTGAATCTTGTTTCTGTTACTTGTAATTAATAAAGTCAACCTGACTTGTAGAATAGGTAAAAGGACAGGAAGGTAGTAATGAAACCCGTGCAGAAAATTGAATGAAAAGGCAAGGGGATAGAAAGGAGTGAAAGGCATAAAAAGGAAAGTAGATTAAAGAGGTAAAGACGTTAGTTGTCTTACATGTGTGAATAGTGTGCATTTCAATCACCAAAATCTCTGCATTGTATCATTATTATTTTAATAAGAATACTTTTGAGTCATATAATGTTGCACAGTTTTAACAAGGAGCTTAAGATTTTTCTTCTCATCTAAAACAATAGCCACCTCCAATCGACCACGTGCTCTGATCTAGTTATTCTTCTAAATGCTTCAAACTCACGATGTTACTTAATTCTCAAAGAGCTAGGAGCTACAGCTATTATCATCACAATCTTATGAATCTCAGGAAACTGAGATTAATAGATGAATAAGTCGTCAGATGGCAAATATATAAGGAGTGTAATAGAAGATATTTGAGCCCAGGCCTACAATTTCTTACGACAAAGTTTTCTTTACCACACTTGTGTCAATAAATTGAACATCATCCTAAATGAAATGACTGTTCCCTAATGAAAATTTCAAGCTGAAAAACATTAGGGAGCAATTTTAAAAAAGATCCATAAAGGAGACTAAAACTATAGGACCAGAGTGGAAGGAAGAAAACCAAGAAGGAGCAAAACTGTTCAAAGTAAAATAATGCTGTATCCAAAGACGATGATGACGATGATGACAAAGTGTCAAGAAGAATGAAATAAGTAATCCAGTAAAATTCTGCAGGTAGAGCAAATAATATAAGCATTGAAATATATTGGATTTGTGAATTTAACATATTCCTAAAACAGAGACAGACGCACAAAAATTCAAAGCGAATGAACAAATGAATGACTACCAAATAGACCATTAGTGTTTTAAACAAAAGCAGTCTCAATAAAGAGAAGAAAAAGAAAATACAAATAACAGTGTTCTGAATAATTATTTGAAAGTGAGAAAGTACATAATTCATGTAGATTCTTCCCTCAAGTACATTTACTTTGAAAAGAAGCCTAAATAAGGGGCAAATTGAAGGGGACATAAGTAGAACCAGATGGGTACCGATGCATGAGTGTGTTTGTGTTGAAAGTAATGTATTTTAAATGGAAGTGGTTGCATGTATGTGATGGGAAGATTAATGGCATAAAACTTGAAACAGTGCGGGGAAGTTGTGGGGAGTTGATCCAGGGTCTATTCAAAAGTAGCCTTTTCCACTAAAAAGAGAAGCAAGGAATTGAAGATATAAGTGAAATTAATATATTTAAAATCTGCTAGGAAGACTTCTGTAAGAGACTTTGGAAATAGATGACTTCAGAAATTTGTTTTATTTTTTTAATTTTATGATTTTGTTACTGTTGATGCTCCTCTGTATTTTTTACATCTTTTACATCCTTGTATGCACAAATACATGTGTGTGTTAAAAATACATGTATGTGTTAAATCATTTATTACTTTTATTTCCCACACTATTTGTTCTAAGGGTTTATTTCCATAGGGTTGTAACTATAAATGAATAAGTAGACTTTAAAAACATAAAAGAGGTCCAAAAAGATTAAGTAGTCATAATAAATGATATATTTATTAGTTCATTTATATAATTCTCACAAAATCAAACAGCTTCTGAATTTCTAACCTTTCTCTGTTACTCTGAGATTTCTGCTACAACTTTAGATCTTGCCTTCTTCTATCACAAAGTCATTTATCATTTTCTGCCATGAAAAATAGTTACAAATAACATGAATAAACAATAGAATAAAGACAGGCAGATCTTAAATCCGGAATATTATTGAGACGTGAACTTCATAGCTTTTCTCTTTCTTCTGATTTTTAGTGGACAGTCTTCTCACACAAGCATGAAGAGGACTTAGTGCAGTTATCAGTACCAACGGTGTGTGAATTTACATACACACATTTCCCCTGGAAATCCAGACTTGGCTCTGGCAAACCCCTGAGAAATTAGAAAACACAAGTCATTGGCCATACTCGCTATGTTCAAACTGTATGGTATTATTTAAAAACCACTATGTGAAATTCATTATGCGTAGTGCTGTCAAGAACTCAAGGCTGTAAAGACACTCTCCTTCTTTTGAATAAAGAACTCTTACATTTATAGAAGAGATGAATATATACACAATAAATAAGTTTCACAAAATGTGATAATTATTTACAAGTGGGTAAATATACACCAGTATAGAGAAAAGAGAATGATCTGGCTGGAAAATTATGGGAATAGCATGAAAGGACATATGACCTGGGATATAAAATTATGTTTTAAGTACTGATTGGCATAGTAGAAGCCATTCGACTATGCATGTATAGCTGCAGTTAAAGGAGGGATATTTTGCTTATAAAAACATTATATTAGATACCTAATATTAGTAATGAAATTTAGAATGTATACCTGTACGCATATATGTGTGTTTCAGTGTCTGTGTATGTCTGTGTCTGTGTGTAATATGTCAGGACCCTTCCCTCTGCTCTATAAGTTCTTCAATTTACAAAATCACCACTGACATAAATGCCATACAGCAGATGGTATCAAATGCTCTGGTTGAATTTAGTCCTTGACTAAAGATCTAGAGCATTTTAGGTAGTAAAACTACCTTTCATCAACTCTACAGCAAAAGTAGTTGTCTAGGGGCGCCTGGGTGGCTCAGTTGGTCAAGCAACTGCCTTTGGCTCAGGTCATGATCCTGGAGTTGTGGGATCGAGTCCCACATCAGGCTCCCAGCTCCATGGGAAGTCTGCTTCTCCCTCTGACCTTCTCCCCTCTCATGCTCTCTCTCACTCTCTCTCTCTCAAATAAACAAAATCTTTAAAAACAAAGTAGTTGTCTAGTATTGCCTAAACAAAGGTAAAGCTTACCTACTCAATTATTAAATTCATAATACATTCCTTTTCAAAATGCCAAAGAAATTAGAAAAAAAAGAATTCTGAACTGTGTAGGAAAAATAAATTGCCAAAGTATTTTATACATTTTTCTATTCATTAAGTCCACATACTTATTGAGTATTCTGTGTACCAAACTTTGTACAGAGTTTAAAGTAGAGGAAAACATTCCAGTCACAAAATTCTAATAAATAAAATGATCAACCATGTCATCCAGTGTCATCCTGAGTCTGATTACTAAAATTATTTAGACATGTTTTTATCGTCATAATGTTTATGACATTCCTCCTTCTCTAGAAGATTGATGGAATTTACTGTGATTGTGGAAATGTGATTATCCTATAAGAAGAGATAGATCATAATCACATAATCACATGATATAGGGGTAGCTGGGTGGCATAATTGGTTGAGTGTCTGCCTTTCACTATGATCACCATCCTGGGATCCCTGGTTCGAGCCCCATGTCGGGCTTCCTACTGGGGAGTCTGCTTCTCCCTCCCTTTTGACCCCCCATTCATGCTGTCTCTCTCATTCTCTCATTTTCTCTTAAAATAAGTAAATAGAACCTTAAAAAAAAGAAGCCCGATATAATGATATCGAAGTCTTTATTAAAAAACCCTGCATATTTAAACCAATTTTGATATGGAAATATTAAATCCCTTTATCTTTTATAATTATTAATTTGATAATGATATTTCTTGTAAGGCAAACTTATTTGGACACTTACAATGAAAATATGCCAAAGATATATGTTCTTTTTCTAAATAATTTAAAATGAAAAAATGTGATTTCAAAGCCAATATGATGTTTCATTTGGCAAAGGAAGAAGAATAAATTTCATTTTTAAAAACCAGAAAAAGTAATAAATAAAATTATCAACCATGAAAATAAGCAGACTCATAATTTGACACAATGGTATAGGTATATCCAGAAAAATATTCAAGGCTATTTACATATTAAAATATTTATACAAACTATGAAATATTTAAATGACATATTAATTGAGCTAAATTATTTAAATATTAAAATTTCTGTAAATGATAAGTGTGACATTAAATTCAGTGATGAGAAAATAATCAATCGTTTAAACAGTACTCTAACAATTGATTACCTAATTGAAATATACATATTAGGGACAGATATAATTATAACTAATGTGAATACACATGTACATGCTTCAACTTTCTCCACCTTATATCAAAACAAATTTTAAATGAATAAAGACAATCTCAGTCTACCTAAATGTTAACTCTTTGCTCACTTAATAAAAGCAAATAAACTTAAAGGGCAAATCACTAAAGGAAAATACTTGTAAGAATGTCTGGAAGAGAGTTTAGAAACTTAATATATAAAAAGCCATAGCAAAAAATTAAAAAGTAAATAGGATAAAATGGTCAAAAGTATTATTTTAGGTTATAGGAAAAACAGTCTCACTAAACATCAGAAGAATATAACCTAAAAGAATAAAATAAAAATAATCAGCTATCAAAATTAGCAAAACTTTGAAATTCTAAGTTTTTCACACAATGATGAAACAGATATTTATATATATATAATTTGCCATAATTGTCTAATGAAATATTTCTGGATCACAATTGATCAATATGTGCTTAAAACCAAAAAAAAGGACACAAATTCCGTGGCCAAAGAGTGAAATTTTATACTTCTTCTCCTAAGAACAATAGAGATGTCCCAAAGTTTATATATAATAATATTCTTCTCCACATTACATTTTTTTAAGATTTATTTATTTATTTGTCAGAGAGGGATAGAACAAGAGAGCGAGCACAAGCAGGGGGAACAGCAGGCAGAGGCAGAAGCAGGCTCCCTACTGAGTAAGAAGCTGGATGTGGGACTCAATTCCAGGACCCTGGGATCATGACCTGAGCCAAAGGCAGATGCTTAACTGACTGAGCCACCCAGGAGTCCCCACATTATAGTTCTTATCTAAAATTGTAATTCATCATATCATCTAATAATAGAAGCATATTTACACTAATTATAAAATATCTGAATGACTTTATGATTTATAAAATTGCTGAAAGTATAATATGAAGTAACAAAAGCAAGAAACGAAAGTGTCCATATTCTGTCCCAGGTAATCTTGTCTATTTTCTCAAGCTCTTTAAGCAAAAGACATTAAGAAAGGAATAAAGAATTGGGTTATATCTTAGAAACTTACAGCCCAGGAGAAGGAGAGGAGCCATCTTCCCACCTCCATTCATTATCCTCTTTCTTGTAAGACAGGCCAAGCCAAGTATGATTTACTGTAATTAATTTCATGACATTCTGGATGGAACAAACAGATGCAAAAGTATTAATACTAAAAGCACATTAGAGATGAAAAATAAGGAATTTGTGTCAGACAAGAAGTAAAGAATCATAAAAAAATATATACTGCAGTCTATGTATGTCCACTGATAAAGAAAACATCAAAAAAGTATTTATTTTTGTAGTGTCTGTGCTTTTCTCAAACCAGGAATTAAATACGAAGAAAAAGAAAAGATAGCTAATAGAAAGTTGTATATTCAACAGGACACAGCACACTAAAAATAAATTATTTTTCTTAACTCATTTTAGCACTTATTAAATTCTGTGCCTATTCTTCTAGATTAAAATATGTCATTAAACAAAAATGAGAAAATTCTCAATTTGGGGTGATTGGGTCCAGATAGAAGTAAACATCTTATATACAAATGATATGTTAGAAAGTGACAAATTCTATAAAAGAAACTAGAGCAAGGATTCACAAGGAGGTATCACTTCACAGCTGTCAGAATGGCTAAAATCAACAACACAAGAAACAACACTTGTTGTTGAGATGTGGAGAAAATGAATCCTCGTTCACTGTTGGTGGGAATCCAACTGGTGCAGTTCCTGTGGAAAACAGTATGGAAGTTCCTCAAAAAGGTAAAAATAGAATTACCCTATGATCCCATAACTGCACTACTGGGTATTTACCTAAAGAATATTAAAACATTAATTTGAAAAGATCTATGTATCCTTATTTTTATTGCTACATTATTTACAATAGCCAAGATATGGGAGCAGCCCATGTGTCCATCAATAGATAAATGGGTAAAGAAGATGTACTGCATATATATCTCCAATGGGACGTTACTCAGCCATAAAAGGAATAAAATCTTGTCATTTGTAACATGAACGGAGCTACAGGGTATACTGCTTAATAAAATACACCAGTCAGAGAAAGAAAAATACCATATGATTTCACACATATGTGGAATTTAAGAACCAAAACAAACGAACAAAGAGAAAAAAGAGACAAACCAAAAACCTACTCTTAACTATGGAGAACAAACTGCTGGTTACCACAAAGGAGGGGAGGGATGGATCAATTAGATGATGAGGATTAAATAGTACACTTATCAAAAAATAATGATGTCATTATTTCAGTCACCAAATTAAATAGAATACGTTAATTTGAAAAAAAGGTGCACTTAAGATGAACACCGAGTAATATATAGAATTGTTGAATCACTAGGTCATACACCTGAAACTACTATAACACTGTATGTTAACTCTACTGCAATTAAAATAATATAAGAAATAAAAGGCAAGGCAAGGAAAAGAAAAAAAATAGAGCAGGGTCAGAAGGACTAGGAGTACAGAGGAGGGCCATCTGTGGGGGGTAGAAGGTGGGCACTGAAGCACAAGTTGCAATTTTAAGTGAGGGTTGTCAGGGTGGGTCTCATTGAGAAGGTGATAACAGAATGAATGCGAACTTGAAGGAGGTGAAGTAGGTAGTCATGGTTATAGGAGAGAAGAACTTTGCATGCAGAGAGACCAGCAAATGCAATGTTTCCACAGGGAAAGTATGTCTGGTGTGCTGGGAAAGACAAGGTGTGCTGAAGTGGAGCACACCAGGAAAAGATGAGTGAAAAACGAAGCAAGACAGTATTCCTTCCTCTGCTTTTAGAGGTGCAGATGAACACTTCCTTTAACTGGTACCTATTACATACTCATATCCCAGAAGCAAAAAATAAAATACAATCTCACCTTCAATCTACTCCCTTCTGTCTTTAAAAATGTAGCATTCAAAGAGACACAAAGATCAGAGCAGTTTAACCAAGAAACCATTTCCATGGTTGGATGGTAGCAGTGGTCTTTATACTGAACCCAGTGATTCAGAAGAGGTCCACACTTGACTCCTAAGAGAGAAGAGTTTTATAGCTCTGAGTCCACACACCCTCAGAGCCCACAAACAAGGCCTTATTGCTTCGTAGCTTTCCCCTTTATGAGATCGTTAATAAGAATTATTATTTTAAAAAAAGAATTATTATCAACTCAGAATTTTCTCAGTTTCCTCCAAATTACCTTGTTTCTCCTTTAGTTCTTGTAAAGCCTCAATGAGATAGTCCTTCTGGCTCCAGAGCCACTGTAGGGTTTCTACATAGGACAATAAGATGTAATAGATGAGAATAATATTATATGAGATTTTTTTTTACTATTTTAAGAAACATAATAATGAAATCCTCAAGTGGCAAATATACAAGTAATTTTGGTTCAGTCGCCTTCTTTTCTGAATTAGTTTCATCTCTAGCTGAAAGAATCGGTTGCTTAGAAACTAGCCTTTTAAAATGTACAACATAGTGGTCATAGTCAGCAATGCTGTATTATAAATTCAGTTGCTAAGAGACTAGATTTTAATTGTTCTCAATACAACATTGAAGTGATAATCATGTGACATGATACATGACTATAGTAATCATGCTGCAATATGTAAATGCATTAAACCAGCATGTCATACACCTCAAATTTACATAATGTTACATATTAAGCATATCTCAATAAAATAAGAAAAAGAAAGAAAGAAACCTGTCTTTTAACACAACCTATCATGAAAGGACTCTCAAATGACTGATTCAATTATTCAATATAGATTTGATACTTCACAGGAAACAAACTAACATGGTAATACAAGGCCTTTGTAAAATATTTATTTACGGTAAGCAGAATAGTTTATATTACAATTAATTAGCATAAAAGAAGCTTTATGATGACTCTAGTATTTTAAACTTCTCTCCTTAGGAGGCATTTAGAAATTATGAAAATACTACGATTTTTCAGATATTTAAGTTCTCCCATTCCCATGCTCCCTGAATATCTTGCACGTACCTCTACTTCACACCTGGACACTTAGATTTATTTTTGGTTTATATGATTTCTCCTGAGCCTCCTAAGGGCAGGGATCATACTGGTCACAGCCTGGTGACTGGTATTCAGTGTGCATTGAACAAATGTGAATGAATACATGAGTGAATAGGCTAATTAAAATAGGAGGCTGTGTCTCAAAATGTGTAACTCAATTTCAGAAGATGATGGGAAGAAGAGGCAAGAAACCAAAACCGCTACGCTGCTGTGTTAGAGAGCTCCTGTTACATTATGCAATCAACCATGTTAGGGCTGCAATAAGAACAGCCCAGCATTCTGTAAAGAAAGTTTGTTCTAGCTCTCATATTACCTTTGTTTTGGTCAAGAACTTTCTGGATCTTTAGAAAATTGTCAGTTTTGTTTTGGAAAGACTCAATCCACTCATTCAAGATCTTCATCTTGGTTGCTGATGCCTCAACAGTTTGAAAGTCTAAGAACAAGAATTCCCAATACATGTAAGCCACATGCTTAATTATGAAACAGCAGTGTATTCAATTATAAAGTATATATATATATATATATATATTTAGTTTCCTACTTACTAAAGTTCCCCATAAATGTTTTTAAAAGCTGTAAAAGGTTATTTGGCCAAATACTCTTTCATTTATCCACTATTATTTCTAAAGTCCACATCTAAATCTAAAATATCAGCATGATTTCCTTGTAAGTTTGAATACATGTCCTATTAATGGAAAAATGGTTCAATTCGATTAAAACAGACAACAAAAATGGCAAACATCATCTTGAATAAATTGTTTGGCACCATGATTTAATGTGTTGATGCAATGTGTAGAATTTCACTCCCTGGTCAAAATAATAGAGTTTTGAGTATCAAACTAGTGTCGTCAATGAAAGAGGGACATTTACTTTTAAATCACCAGTTGGGAATAATTTTAGTAATAATAAAAACATTCGATTGATCTAATTTAGGCTTCTGGAGACATTGACAATTTAAACAAATTATAAAAGAAGTTACTTTCTGATTTCTAAATAAAAACAGTTATAAATTCATTGAGCTTATTTCTTAGCAAGTCGTAACTTTCAGATAATAATAAAAATTGTTACTATCAAGATCTCTACAGTAATTGCAATAATACTGCTTCCTTGGAAAAATATTGCAGTTATTGAGAGCTTACAAGGTTAAAATCATTCATATACTAAAAAGTTGTATTAATTTCATGCCATTTTTTGCCTGTTCTTTTTTCAATGGCAATGAAACTTTTACCAAAAGCTATTATCTGAAAATGGTTTAAAGAAATATGATAATCTGAGAAAACTTTCCTCTAATTAATCTGACTTACACTGGTAAACAAAGAATCCACACAACATCAAGAGCAGCAGGCTGAAGATTCCCAGGATTACAGGAAACATTCCTTACAGAGAAAAGGAAAAAGAAGAAGCTAAGAAACAGAGTAAGTGATAATTAGAGATATTGTGAGTTCCCGTTGTCTGAAAGATTAACAGCATTATTTTCCATTTGTTATTACTCTTAAGATATCCCAAATTTTCTGATATTATTCAATGTACGAATTACTATAAATTTTAGGGTGAATGTGAAGAAGAAAAAAAAAACCTACTTAAAAGGGTACACAGAAGTGAGTTAGCATGGCAGACCTGACTACCAGCCTCTGAAAGGTCTGCTTGTAAGGCTGGTCTTTGGCATAGGGAAACCTACATTTCAAGATGGTTCCCACCACAGTTATTGATAAGAATAGTTCACTATTCCTAAACTGTTTGTGCACACTATGTAGTTTGTGATAAACACTTATTTTCCTTCTGGAAGTCTGGAATTTTGTTACATGTCAGCCAGAGGTTGCCTATGTAATCAGTCCCAATTAAGATCCTGAATACTAATTATCTAATGAATTTCCTGGGAGAGCAACATTTGATACAGATTATCACAACTTACTGGAGGAATTCGTGTGACCCATGGGACTGTACTGGGAAAAGACCCTTGGAATCTTGAGCCTAGTCTCCACCATTCTTCACTCCATGTACCTTTTCCCTTTGCTGTATGTGCTTGATAGCCTTCCATTGTCCTAAATCTTAGCTATAAGTACATGTATCTATGTGAGTTCTCCCAGTCAATCATCAAACCTGAACATGATCTTGGGGACTTCCACCACTGGTGAAAATTTTACGTGCAGGTATTAAATATCCTTAAATACCAGGCATAAAAATTTCAGTTCAGATTACCTTATCCTCACTAATATAATTAGATGGGGAAGTACTTAATTATTTTAAATCTGTTATTATTAAGATAGATTCTTTATTTGAACTTGCTGACTGGTGGTATATTCTTCTCCTAAAGGATTATTACAAATCTTATGGAATTTTTTAACTGGATGATATTCGGTTTTAGGCCAAACATCATCTATAATTTCTTCAGTTCCACTACAATAATATGTTACATTGCCACATTCTAGAAACCAAATTTTCAACCACCATTGTTTAAAATCTTTTCTTGAACATCATTGTTAATAGTCCTTCTTTTCAGAAGGAAGTAAACATATAGACTGTAATGTTAAAAAAAAGTATTTATACTTCTGAAGAATTATACTTCTGAAATAAGGTGAAATTCTGCCATCAAGGAGAATGGTTATATTAATAGCTAATGTCCAAATCATTTCTTAAACTTTCTGAATAAGGTAATGGTGGTTATCAACCAGAGACAGTTTTGTACCCAAGGGACATTTGTAAATGTCCAGAGACATTCTTGGTGTCAAAACTGAAGGGTAAGTGCTACTGGTGTCTAGTGAGTAGAAGCCAGAGATGCTGCTAAATGTCCAGCAATCACTGGACCATCCCCCACAACAGTTATCTAGCCCAAAATGTCAGTGGTGCTGAAGTTGAGAAATCCTGCTCTACTAAATGTTTTGTTGTAATCAAAAGGAGGCAATCATATAGTAGGGCTCTACCTTTCTTGTCTTTTTACAAATTTGCTGAAATTTAAATTATGATCATGTTTTAAATTTTGAATTTTGATCATGTTTAATTCTCTCAGTCTCATGTCAGGAAACATGTCTAAATTTGGACAAATGACTTCTTTTATCTTTGAATATTTTCCTTAATGTATGAAATTTTCAAATGTCTTTGTGAGAAAATATGCTTTTATTTTACTTTCATATACATTTTGAAATTTTTTAAATCTCTATATTTTCTCTAAGTTGTAAAATTTCCAAATAGCAACAGTTAGAGAAAAGTAAAATCAGGTCAAGAAGTACCTTAAGATAACAAAAAGAGAACATAAATGCATAAAATCTGCTATGTATACTGTACCATTCACCCTGGTGGGCTCAGAAACCGGGCTCCATTCATCCTCTGGATGAGGAGGAGAAGGAGAAGGGGGAGGAAGGTCAGGAGATGGTTCCAAGTTTGCAATAGGTATTGTCTCTGTCAGCTCTGTGATTTCTTTTAGCATAGAAAATAAATTGATATTAGAACTTAATTTAAGAGATTTATTATTATTTTCAAAAATTACTAGAAAAACAATTACAGTAGTAGATAGTCAAACCACATTTCCACCCAACAGCCCATTCAGCTAAAACTATTTAAATGATAGATTACACCTTAGGTTGATCCAGGAAACAGATCATTATTTCCGTTAATTTTATTTAAAAGCATCCTTTCAGTATATCTGAAAAATATTAAAGAAAATATAAGAACTTATTCTCCTGTTATAATCATAACCAGCAGTGATGATAGACAAAGATAATTAAAGTGTTATTTTCATTAAAATGGTATAAGATTTTAAATTTTAAAAAAAGTACCTGGAGGCAGCTCGGAGTCTGCATCATTGGACATTATGAAGCCTTCTAGATGATTTCTTTATCCCAATAGTGAAGAAGAGCCCACAAAGATATTGGTAGGTGAATGAAGAGATTTGTTCTCTACTATCCTCCTAGAGTCGATGAAAAGTCCAGACCTAGTCTAAGTGGGGCAGCTGCTTACAGTTGTAAGAGACTAACTTACTTTGGTAAAAACCACAGAGGAAATGTGAAAATAACTGGATATATTTCTAACAGTTTTGCAAAAATAAAAAAGCTCCTATTTAATTAAATTATGTAAAATAAGCCTTTTAATAGCATCTAATTTGTGCAAGTAATAACCTGGAAATAAATTAAGAAAAGCTACAGTCATAAAAAAAATTGTAATTGATAGTTCGTAGTGAAAATTTTCATGAGAATTGAGTATGTATTGAAGGAAGATATAGGTGCATGGAACCAAGAGTCTAGGCAACTAGAGGAATAAGAAAATGAACAACACTGGAAATAACAGATATCTGTTAAAGATAGATTTAAATGATAACCTATAATAAATGACTATTGAAAATATAGACCACATAATAAAATCTGTAGATCTAGATATTGACAGTTTGGCTTAAGGTTTTTTGGTACGACGCCCCTCCACCAACTTTCTTTTTTTTTTTTCAAGTAAAAACAAGTTCCATTTAAAGAAATAAAACTGAGTAACCGCCAACAGTCTACCATTCGCTATTTATTGGACTCCCATGGCCCAATATTTGTAGTGAGTAGAAATAGATATTGTACATAAACAAAAATAGGCATAAGACTCTTTCTCATCATTGAGGTTATAACCTCATAGAAACGAATGTATATTTAGGTCAGTCTGGTTGAAACCACACAAGATACCTTAGATATAGGCAGTTGTCATGTTTTCCACGTTTCTATGTCCAGTTCATATCAGTCTTACAAGTAAATCCTAAAAATATATTGCATTTTGTCTTTTAATACATGAAATGTAAGGTTGGTTGGCTAAAGCAAATATTATAACATTACTGTTCATTCAAAAATCTCAGTAAATTTAGTGATGGAAAGAGCTGATACTTAATAAAAAAATATCATACATTAACTTTTTGCCCATCTTGTACTTCATTTTTATTTTATTTTCTGACTTTAAATTTAAATCTGATTACGTTGCATTGGTTAAGGATTCAGATAAGTACAAGTGGGAAAAAAGAAAAAGCACTGATCTCTAATGTTTGGATATCACTTATAATAAGCAAATATGAAAAAAATATCAAATGGATATGTATAGTATTCCATTCACGGATCCATTCGTTCTATTAGAGTGAAATAAACTTACTGTACTGTAGCCTTTTGTTATGATTAATCATCTCTCCACTTGAGTAGTTATATATCCATGCATTTTTTTCTAAAGATTTTATTTATTTATTTGACAGAGAGAGAGAGATCACAAGTAGGCAGAGAGGCAGGCAGAGAGAGAGGAGGAAGCAGGCTCCCTGCTGAGCAGAAAGCCTGATGTGGAGCTTGATCCCAGGACCCCGAGACCATGACCTGAGCGGAGTGTGGAGGCTTAACCCAATGAGCCATCCAGGCACCCTATATCCATGCATTTAAAAGAGAGAAGACTTTAAAGAATAAGCCAGAAGGAAGGTTCTATATGTTTTGTTGTTTAGAAGCAAAAACCAAGTTGCAGAGTAGTGGGCACTTGTATAGCATAAAAAAGGAAAAGTGGAAAGGAAATCAGGAGGAACAAGACAATAGAAGAAGGACAGAAAAAAACAAGAATAATGTGTAAATATGTTTATTTAATTCATGAACATAAAAAATATTTATACTGGTCATCATAGGCAAGTGAGACTATAAGAGAGAGCAAAAAATTATTCATATTTGCTCCATTTTAAGCTTAACATTATATACATGCGTTATATTTATCATGTTTTTAAATAAGTTCTGTTTGAGATAGGAAGTAAAAGTCAAGTCATTCAGCATAAAGAAAAAAATCATGCTGTGAACAAACTTTGTCTTAGAGGATACCCATAACAGTATTATATCCAAGGACCAGAAATATCAGGAAAGAAAATGTGTCCATAAAAGAGGAATTGGTTAATTCCCTACTAATATAATGAAATACAATACATATAATACAATCACTATATTGAATCTACTTTATGACATAGACAGATGTTCATGTAGAGAATTTCACTGAATGAAAAGACTTTTAGTCAAATTGAGAAGTGTCTCCATCACAAACAAAATGAAAAGACAAATCATGCAATGGGAGAAACTGTTTACAAATCATAGATCTCATAAGGGGCTAATGTCCAAAATATATCAAGAACTCATACAACTCAACTAAATAATTTAATAAATACACAAATTAGTACATAAGTAAATAAATAAATAACCAGTAAACTAAAATATGGACAGAGAAGCTAAGATATTGTTCCAAAGAAGATATACAAATGGCCAACAGGTTCATGAAAAGGTTCTCAACATGACTAGTCATTGGGAAATGCAGATCAAAACCACAGTGATTCCTCACCCCTAAGAACTGCTATCATCAAAGAGATAAGAGATTAACAAACTTTGATCAGGGTGTTGGGAAAAGGAACACTTTTGTACTATTAATGGGAACTCAAATTAATGCAACCACTATGGAAAACAACATGGAAGTTCCTCAAAAATTTAGAAATAGAACTACCGTATGATCTAGCGATCCCACTTCTGGGTATATATTCAAAGGAAATGAAAGCATGATCTCAAAGGGGTACCTGTACTCCCATGTTCATTGCAGCATTATTAACAATACCCAAGACATGGAAACAACCTAAGTGTCTGCCAACAAATGAATGGATGGAGATTTGATACACATACATGCTTACACACAGAAATATTACTCGGCTGTGAGAAAGAAAGAAATCCTGCCATTTGCCACAACATGATGGGCCTTGAGAGCATTATGTTAGGTGAAATAAGCCTGACAGAGAGAGACAAATAGTGCATGGTATCACTTATATAGAATCTGAAGAAAGAAACCAAACTCATGGAAACAGAAAGTAGAAGATTGGTTGCCGAGGGTTGTGGGGTGGAGGAAACAGGGAGAGGTTGGTACAAGGATACAAACTTTCAGCTACAAGATGAATAAGGTCTGAGGAACTAATATGATAACACTATATTATATAGTTGAAATTTGCTAAGGGAGGAGAACTTAAACATTTCCACCTCCCCAAAGATGTTTTTTCAATAAAGCCAAAAAAAAAAAAAAAAGATGTGAAACTTAAAATCATACAAGGATAGAAAAAGAATGGAAGTGTCTACTTTATTTTGGGGTTTTTTTTTCAGCTTTATTAAGTTATAATTGAATTATAACATTGTGTAAGTTTAAGGTGTACAACAGGTTAATTTGATATATTTATATATTGCGAGATGATTCCCACTATGAAGGTAGTTAATACCTCATCTCATCATATAATTATCATTTCTGTTTGGTAAGAACATTTAAAATCTACCGTCTCAGCAACTTTTAAGTATATAATATCTATATTATACTACACTATCATTAACTGTGCTCACCATGCTGTTACACTAGGTTTACAGGATTTATTTCTTAAAACTGGAAGTTGGTACCCTTTGACCAACATCTCTCCATTTCCTCCATCCCACAGTTCCTGGTAGCCACCATTCTGCTTGCCATTTCAATTTGTTTGGCTTCTTCTTTTTTTTTTTTCTGGAACACTATGCAGCAGGTTTTTTTTCAAGTTTTTACTTAAATTCAAGTTAGTTAATTTAGTGTAGTATTAGTTGCAGGAGTAGAATTTAGTGATTCATCACTTACTTACAACACCCAGTGCTCATCACAAGAGCCCTCCTTAATGCCCATCACCCATTTAGCCAATCCCCCCACCCATCTCCCCTCCAGCAACCCTCAGTTTGTTCTCTGTAATTAAGCATCTCATATGGTTTGCCTCCCTCTCTGTTTTTATCTTATTTTATTTTTCCTCCCCTTCCCCTATGTTATCTGTTTTCCTTCTTAAATTTCACATGAGTGGAATCTTATGGTATTTTTTGTTCTCTGACTGAGTTATTTCCCTTAATGTAATACTCTCTAGCTCCATCCATGTTGCTGCAAAAGGCAAGGTTTCATTCTTTTTTTGACTGAGTAGTAGTCCATTGTACATATATATGCCACTTCTTCTTTATCCATTAATCAGTCGATGGACATTGGGTTCTTTACATAATTTGACTATTGTTGATAGTGCTTCTGTAAACATTGGGGTGCATGTGCCTCTTCAAGTCAGTATTTTTGTGTCTTTTGGATAAATACCTAGTAGTGTAGTTGCTGGGTCATAGGGTAGCTCAATTTTTAACTTCTTGAGGAACCGGAGTGGCTGCATTAGTTTGCATTCCTACCACTGGTGTAAGAGGGTTTCTCCACATTGTCGCCAATATCTGTTGTTTTCTGAGTTGCTAATTTTAGCCATTCTGACTGGTATGAGGGGGTATCTCATCATGATCTTAATTTGTATTTTTCTGATGACGAGTGTTGTTGAGCAAGTTTTCATGTGTCTGTTAGCCATTTGTATGTCCTTTTTGGAGAAATGCCTGTGCACTTCTGTCCATTTCTTAACTGGATTTATTTGGTACTTTTGGGTGTTGAGTTTGATAAATTCTTTATATATTTTGGATACTAGCTCTTTATCTAATATGCCATTTGCAAATATCTTCTTCTAATCCATAGGTTGTTTTAGTTTTGTTGTTTCCTTCACTGCGCAGAAGGTTTTATTTTTTTAATTTAATTTTATTTTTTCAGTGTTCCAAGATTCATTGTTTTATTTTTATGAAGTCCTAATAGCTCATTTTTCTTTTGTTTCCCTTACCTCCAGAGATGTGTCGTGTAAGAAGTTGCTATGCCTAAGGTCAAAGAGGCTGCTACCTGTGTTCTCTTCTAGGATTTTTATGGTTTCAGGTCTCACCTTTAGGTCCTTCATTCATTTTGAGTTTACTTTTGCATGTGGTGTAAAAAGTGGTCCACTTTTATTCTTCAGCTGTCCAATTTTCCCACCTCCATTTGTTGAAGAGACTGTCATTTTTCCATCCAATATTCTGTCCTGCTTTGTTGAAACTTAGTTGACCATATAGTTGTGGGTCTATTTCTGGATTCTCTATTCCATTTGATCCATGTGCCTGTTTTGGTACCAGTACCATATGGTCCGGATGATTACAGCTTTGTAATATAACTTGAAGTCCAGATTGCGATGCCTCCCACTTTGCTTTTCTTTTTCAACATTACGTTGGCTATTTGGGGACTTTTCTGGTTCCATACAAATTTTAGAATTGTTTGTTCTAGCTCTGTGAAAACTTCTGGTGGTATTTTCACAGGGATTGCTTTGAATGTGTAGATTGCTTTGTGTAGTATAGACATTTTAACAATATCTGTTCTTCCAATCCATAAGCATGGAATGATTTTCCATTTCTTTGTGTCTTCCTTAATTTCTTTCATAAGTGTTCTATAGTTTTCAGAGTACAGATCTTTTAACTTTTTAGTTAGGTTTGTTCCTAGGTGTATTATGGTTTTTGGCACAATTGTAAATGGGATTGATTCCTTGATTTCTCTTTCTGCTGCTCTATTATTGGTGTATAGAAATGCAACAGATGTGTGTTGATTTTATATCCTGTGACTTTGCTGAATTCATTAGTTCTATACCAGTTCTATATCAGTATCGGTTCTAGCAATTTTTTGGTGAGGTCTTCCAGGTTTTCTATACAGAGTATCACATCATCTGAGAAGAGTGAAAGATTGACTTCTTCCTTGCCAGTTTGTATGCCTTTTATTTATTTTTGTTGTCTGATTTCTGAGACGAGGACTTCCAGTCTATGTTGAACAACTGTGCTGAGAATGAACATCCCTATTGTGTTCCTGACCTTAGGGGGAAAGGTCTCAGTTTTTCGCCACTGAGGATGATATTAGCTGTGAGTCTTTCATATATGGCATTTATTATGTTGGGGTATAGTCTCTCTATCCTTATATGGTGGAGGGTTTTTATCAAGAAAGAATTATGTATTTTGTCAAATACTTTTTCTGCATCTGCTGAGAGGATCATATGGTTCTTATTCTTTCTTTTATTAATGTGGTACATCACATTGATTGATTTGCAGATATTGAACCACCCCAGAAGCCCAGGGATAAATCCCACTTGACCATGGTGAATAATTCTTTTAATGTACTGTTGGATTTGATTTGCTCTTTATTTTATTGAGAATTTTTGCATCCATGTTCATCAGGGATAATGGTCTGTAATTCTTTTTACTGGGATCTCTCTTTTTTTTTAAGATTCTATTTATTTATTTGACAGAGAAATAGCACAAGTAGGCAGAGCAGCAGGCAGAGGGAGAGGGAGAAGCAGGCTCTCTGCAGAGCAGGGAGCCTGATGTGGGACTCGATCCCAGGGCTCTGAGATCATGACCTGAGCCGAAGGCAGCAGCTTAACCGACTGAGCCACCCAGGTGCCCTTTATTGGGATCTCTGTCTGGTTTTAGAATCAAGGTAATACTGGTCTTTTAGAATGAGTTTGGAAGTTTCCTTCTGTTTCTATTTTTTTGAACAGTATCACAATAGGCATTAACTCCTCTTTAGATATTTGGTAGAATTCTTCTGGAAAGCCATCTGGCCATGGACTCTTGTTTGTTGGGAAATTTTTCATTATGGATTCAATTTCTTTGCTGGTTATGGGTCTACTCAAATTTCCTCTCTCTTCCTGTTTCGGTTTTAGGAGTTTATCCATTTCTTCTAGATTGCCCAATTAGTTGGCATATAATTGCTCATGATATTGTCTTCAAAATGTTTTTATTTCCTATGTGTTGGTTGTGATTTCTCCTCTTTCATTCATGATTTTATTTATTTCGGTCCTTTCTCTTTTCTTTCTGATAAATCTAGCTAATGGTTTATCAATTTTTTTTAATTCTCTCAAAGAACCAGCTTCTAGTTTCATTGATCTGTTCTAATCTTTTTTTCATTTCAATATCATTGATTTCTGCTCTAATCTTTATTATTTTCTTTCTTCTGCTGCTTAAGGCTTTATTTTGTTGTTCTTTTTCCAGCTCCTTTAGATAAGGTATTTGAGCCTTTTCTTGCTTCTCTTGGAAGACCTGTATTACCATATACTTCCCTCTATTGTCCAGCTTTGTTTCATCCCAAATGTTTTGGACTATCATGTTTTCATTTTCATTTGCTTCTGTGTATTGTTTTTTATTTCTTCTTTAATATCCTGGTTAACCTATTCATTTCTTAGTAAGATGTTCTTTAACCTCCATGTATTTGTGGTCTTTCCAAATTTTTTCTTGTGGTTTACTTCAAGTTTCATAACATTGTGGTCTGAAAATATGCATGGTATGATCTCTGTCTTTTTGTATTTGTTGAGGGCTGATTTGTGACCCAGTATGTGTTCTATTCTGGAGAATACTTCATGAGCACTTGAAAAGAATGTGCATTCTGTTGCTTCAAGATGAAACACTATATATATATATATATATATATATATACACATACACACACACACACACACACACACATATGTTAAGTCCATCCAGTTCATATCATTCAAGGCCATTGTTCCTTGATCATCTTCTGCTTAGATGATCTGTCCATTATTGTAAGTAGGGTGTTAAAGTCCCCTATTATTTTTGTGTTGCTAAAATAAGTTTCTTTATGCTTATCATTAATTGTTTTATATGTTTGGGTTCTCCCAAGTTGGAGGCATCAATATTTACAATTATTAGATCTTCTTCTTGAATAAACCCCTTTATTATCATATAATAATATGATAATATTATTATCCTTCTTCATCTATTATAGTCTTTGGTTTAAAATCTAGTTTGTATGATTTAAGTATGGCTACTCTGGTTTTCTTTTGATGTCTATTAGCAGGATAAATGGTTCTCCATCCCTTCACTTTCAATCTGGAGGTGACTTTGGGGCTGGAATGAGTCTCTTCTAAAGCAGCATATTGATGGCAATTTTTTTCAATCCATTCTGATACCCTATGTCTTTTGTTTGGAGCATTTAGTCCATTTCCATTCAGATTAATTATTGAAAGATATGAATTTAGTGCTATTGTATTACCTGTAAAGTCACTGTTCCTGTAGATTGTCTCTGTTCCTTCCTAGTCTTTGTTAATTTTGGTCTCTCCTGTTCAAAGGGTTTTTAATTTTTCTTGCAGAGCTGCTTTAGTGTTTTTCAACTCCTTTAGTTGTTGCTTGTCTTGGAAACTCTTTATCTCTCCTATTCTGAGTCATAACCTTGTCAAATAAAATATTCTTGGCTGCATATTTTTCTCATTCAGCTCATTGAATATATCAATTCACCCTCTTCTGGCCTGCCAAATTTCTCTGGACATGTCTGTACTAACCTTATGTGTCTACCCTTGTAGGTTAAGGACATTTTGTCCCTAGCTGCTCTTAGAATTCTCTTTTTATCTTTGTAGTTTGCAAGTTTCACTATGATATGTCCTGGTTTTTACCTGTCTTTGATCTGGTATGAGTTCTCTGTGCCTCCTGGACTTGAATACCTGTTTCCTTCCCCAGATTAGGGAAGTTCTCAGCTATAATTTGTTCAAATAAATCTTCTCCCCGTTTTTCTCACTCTTTTTCTTCTGGGTCTCCTATGATATGGGTATTATTGTGCTTTGAGGAATCACTGAATTCCCAAATCTACATTGGTGATCTAATAGTTTTCTTTCCCTCTTCTTTTCAGCTTCTCTATTTTCCATAATTTTATCTTCCATATCACCTATTCATTCTATTCATTCCTCTGTTTCTTCCATCCTCATTGTAATTATATCCAGTCAATTTTGCAACTCAGTTGTAAATTTTTTTTTTTAATTTCAGCCTGACTAGTTTTTAGGTCTTTTATTTCTGCAGCAAGGGTTTTTCTGGTGTCTTCTATGCTTCTTTCAAGCCCAGCTAGTATTCTTAGGAGTATTGTTCTAAATTCTTGTTCAGAGATATTGTTTTTATGTTTTGAGCAAATCCCTGGCTGTGATTTCTTCTTGACGTTTCTTTTGAGGAGAATGCTTCCTTGTTGTCATTTGGTCCAGGTTTCTGTCTCTTGCAAAATATGAAAGCTTGTTACCTTTCCTTTTCCTGAGAGTAACGTCATATTAGAAGGGGTCATATATTGTCCAGGGCCTGGTGCTTCAGGAAGTGTTTCTAGTGTTTGCTGTATACACTTTACTGTTGTATTTTGCCTGCTCTTTCCCACAGGTCTGTCCTCACAGAGCTCCTCTTTGTTTGCAATGAGGAGTGTTTGGACCTTTAACCAGGTGTTCTTTGATTTATTTATTAAAATAAGCCTGAAAAAACAAACTGATCCAAAAAAAGAGAAAAGGAAAAAGAACAAGACAAACAGACAAAAACTATAAGCCTGATTCTAAAGAAAAAGAAAGAAAAAAGAAGCTTTATCCAAAAAAAGAGAAAAGGAAATGAAAAAACAATAAAAAAATTATAAGCCTAATTCCAAAGGAAAAAGAGAAAGAGAAAAAGAGAGACTGAAAGAGAGAGAAAGAGAGAGAAGGCCTAGTCCTATTTCCACCAGAAGTGAAGCTGATGTTTTCGAGCACTGGATGATCAGTAGACTTGGTTCACACAGGGGACCTGTGCTGGTCTTCTGGAGGAGAGGCTCACTACACTGGCTCACACTCAGATCTGCCCTACTAAAGATGTACTTGCAGGATTCAGGAGAGTGGGGTTTGGTATAAGTGGCTCCAGCTTCCACAAAGGGCACTGTATTGCTCACTGAAGAAGAGGGCTGGAGTGGGGTGGAGGGGTGTGGGGGAAATAAAATTGAAATCAATATTTTCTTCATCAATTCACTTTTATATCAGTATAAACATTTTTTTAACTTTTCTTCTGTTAGTACATATTTCTTTTTTCATTTAGAAGTCATAGTTTTTATCATTGTTTTTATTCCCTACTTTATTCCCTATTTGTTTTTTCATATTTAATAATTGTGGGATCAAGCCTCACACTGGGCTCTCTGCTCAGTGAGGAGCCTGCCTCTCCCTTTCCTTCTGCCCCTGCTTGTGTTCCCTCCCTCTGTCTCTCTCTCTCTCTCTTTCAAATAAATAAATAGTCTTTAAATAAATGGATAAATAAATAAATAAATTTATCTTAAAAAAACAACAATGTTGGGAAGTGCACATTGCTTAATTTCAGATTTAATATAAAATTATATTCAAGATAGTGTGGTATTGACAACAGATTAGGTTTCAACAAATATGTAAATGGTGGCTGGTAGAAAACAAATTCCACACTTTCAGAGCAACAAGGAAAGATGAAAGTGAATGCTAACCACTAGAGCACAGTCAGAGACATCAGTATGTATTCATGTTTAGCTTAGTATATATACAGATGGTTTGATACATAAACAAATATACATATGTGTGTTTATCATGGAGCTCTGCCCACTTAAGAACCTACAAGCAATGAAATCCCACAAGCAGAGCACCCAGCACCAGATATGAGTTTCTAAATACTATTCATCAGTAAAAGGAATTACACATTCTTGAAGAAATAACTGATTTTAAGGATAGAGAAAAGAAAAACCAGGGGAAACACAGAGCATCTTATAATGCCAGAAAGTAAGAAAGCACTCAAAAAATATAAAGATTGGGGCATGTCAAAGGCACACAGGAACTAACCTGAAAAGACTCCCAATGGCCAAAACTGGAACAACTTACAACAAAACAAAGTAGCATTCGATCATAACTGAAGTATAAAGTTAATATCTATAAGCCATGTTATTATAAATGATTTAATAATTGAAAGACAAATAAATGGGAGGGAGAAAGACAAATCTTTACAGAAAAATTTCAAACGCTACCTTTCCAAGAGATTTAATGCCACCTAGAGTGGATGGAACTTGGAGACTTTGTACAAAGAACACAGAATGGAAGAAAGTGGTAACTCTACAGTAGAAGTACCTGGCAAAGGCTCAATTAACCAAGTGATAAGGTTAATAAGCCCAGTGATGTCATGTGGATAACTTGTATCCCTGGTAATATTTGATCCCACCTTTGGAACTGCCATTCTGGAAACCCATAACTCTAATATGAACATGAGAAAATCATTAAAAAAACAAAAATTGAGGGGCATTTTACATACAACCTGACCACAAGAAAAGACTGCAAGTGTCACAGATCAAAGGAAATGTGATGACTAAATGTCATGTTGTATTCTCAATTAAACCTTTTTTAAAAAGAATATTAAGGAGTGATGAAATTCTAATACTACATGGAGATTCTTTATTAGCAATGTATCTATGTTCAGTAATTTGGGTTTTGATTGTGGTAACATATGATTACATTAAAGGAAACTAGGTGAGGAGTATAATGAAACTCTGTACTATGTCAGAAACTTTTCTGTAAAATCTAAAATTATTATAAAATAGAGCCACTATTAAGAACATGATAAAATACCATTGTTAAGCGTCTGCCTTCAGCTCAGGTCATGATCCCAGGATCCTGGGATTGAGCCCCGCATCAGGCTCTTTGCTCAGCGGGAAGTCTGCTTCTCCCTCTCCCATTCCCCCTGCTTGTGTTCCCTCTCTTGCTGTGTTTCTCTCTGCCAAATAAATAAAATCTTTAAAAATAAAAAAATATAAAATAACAAGTTATTTTTTAATTACATTTGAGGAATATTCTTGTCAAAAATATGTAACACTCAGTACTATTAGTCATTCAAAGAAAATAGAATGTATAAAATCTATCAATAATTTTGCAAAAGGTAATAACAAAGATCTTTCTGTTTACCTAATATTTAAATGTCTTATTGAGTAGTTATTGTCTTGCTAAAAGTAATAATATTTCTTTCTTCAAAGAGCAAAATATTTACTGCTAATGGCTGTAAACAATTATTATTCAAATACTACATGGGACAGAAAGGAAAATAAACTTGTGGTGTATTTAGTATATAAGGGAAGTCAGAAAATATTAAATTGATCCTTAATTTTTATAATCAGAGAAATAAGGCATAAAGACTATTTTGAAAAATGTAATATTTTTCAAATATTATTTTTAAGAATAAGTATGCTTCATAGATGGCAAATATTGTATTCCCAATACTAACATTGTCTTAGTACTCTCGTCTCTTCCATATTTTTTTTAAGTAGGCTCCATACCCTGCATTGAGCCCAATATGGGGCTTGAACTCATGACCCTAAGATCAAAACCTGAGCTGAGATCAAAGTCAGGTGCTCAAATGACTGAGCCACTGAGGCGTCCCTCCATAATTTAAATGTTGAGTTATTTAAGCTTGGTTTTTTTTGGTTCTTGATGGTAAGTAATGGTTACCCGAGGCTTACGTGAATAGGGTTTGGTTGGTTTTGGGGGTTTTTTGGGTACTTATTTCCATATTTTTTAATTCTTTTTTCAAATTCAGTTTAGTTAATATATACTGTATTATTAATTTCAAAGGTAGAATTTAGTGCTTCATCAGTTGCATATAACACCCAGTGCAAATAACAGGTTCTTGAGTGAAATATGAGTTTTGGATGATTTTGTTTATAACTACATGTACATATACTTGATATTAAGACAGAAAGGAAAGCCAACAAGAACTTAATACCTATTAGTTTTACTATTACCTAATGATAAAAATTATGATTTATTTTTTAGAAATTTCAAATTATTTTGGGATTGAAATGACATCTGCAAAGTGCTTAGCACAGTTCTGACTTCTTGTAAAGTTTCAGTAATCTGGATGAATTAGTATTAAAAAATTAGAGAAAGTAACTTGTAAAGTGAGGCATAATCGTAGCGAAGACTAAGAGAACCATGTTGAATAAGAAAGGTGAAAGAATTAGTGAAATTTTTGGAAATAATGGGGCACATGTGCTGTATGATATAAATAACTATTACAGTCTATCATTCATTAAAAAATATAAAGTGCTAAGAAGGATGAAAATATTCGATGGACTTACAATGTGAGAAACTGAGGCCTAAGCAAATAATTTCAGGGTATACTATTCCCATCACAATAGTGTTGAGTGCTGAGCTTGCCTGAGGGCTGTTGTGGTGTGTAGTCTCTAGCAGTTTGAGAGAGCAGGACACCAGAAGAGACTCCTAATCTCAGAAAACAAACTGAGGGTTACTGGGGGGTGGGAGGGTAGGGATAGGGTGGATGGGTTATGGACATTGGGGAGGGTTTGTGCTTTGGTGAATGCTGTGAAAGATGTAAGCCAGATGATTCACAGACCTGTACCCCTGGGGCAAAGAATAAAAAAAAAAAACCAAACAAAACAAAACAAAACAAAACAAAAATTTATGCAAATAAAGAGGGGGAAAAAAAAGAAAACCCAAAGGAACACACAGCCAGAACAAAAATAGGGTTATTCTTTCACAGGATGCCTATGTTTATCCTTTGATTGCACTCATTCTGTTTGAACATTTCTGTAAACCCTTGCATTTACTGCCAAAACAGATCTCCCATTACATCATTTCTCCAGACTAGGACTCAAGGGAGGATGTTTACAAATGTGCCACTCCCAGAAGTTTTTCTATGTGGATGGAATCCACAACTGAAATATATCCCTTTACTGTGTTTTTCTGTGATTACTGAATGTGAAAACAGATAAAGCTAGTTCAATCCTCTAATACTGAGCTAGAATCCATTTATTTCACCTGCATTTGTGACCTTTTACTTATGATTACACAGGCAATGCTTCCTTGGACTACAAAGGAGAAAGCTAAAATATTTCTATTCCTTGTAATTACAGATTGGAGGGGAACCAAAAATCATCAAGACTTGAAATTTAGCTTAAATATACTCTATATTTATGCTGGAATGAGCTGAAAAATGGACTGCAAACACAATATGTTATGGGGGAAAATGTTTCAAGAGGTAAAGCAATTGAATGTAGATGTATTTTGAAGGAACCAGGGATTGAGTGGTTCTCAATCTAATAAACCATAAGACTTGAAGACTTTGTTGTTCAAAATCTCTTTCAGATAAATGTGAGAAATGATAGTCTATTAGTGTTCATGGATTTTCACCCAGCTGATCCTATAGTAGTTTAGAAGATAGATTTAAATATCTCATCAAGAACAGTTTCTGTTTAGAGCCCTGAAGGTTACTGTGTGTTATAGCGATTATATTTAGAATCTTAGCATTTAGTGGTGATGGTCTAGTGGTGATGGTGGTCTTTTATTATACATATATATATATGTATAATAATATATATATGTATAATAATATATATGTATAATAATATATATATGTATATATATACATATATACATATATATACAGTATATATATATATATACTGTATTTTGATTCTGTGCAAAATGGACATCGCCTTAAATTATATTGCCCTTTCATCTTCTCTGTTGAAAAAACTCCTATTTCCGTATTAAAATATGCAAATGAGAAGCCGGAAGTTCAAACAGGAACTGCTTTCTCACACTTTCACACGTAGCTGACAAATTCTGAAGCCTGTTGGGTAACAAGAGCAGAGAGCAAACAGAGCCCAGAAGAATCGCGTTGGGTCATAACTCCCACTTCTATTCCATTTGTCTGCTGGGGCTCCCCTCTTCTGTTTGGATCAGACTCCAGAGCCCTTAGAAGCTGCAGCCCACGGACACAGGTATCACCAACTCTATCTATAGCTCTTGCTCTCAGCTCATCTCACTGGTACTAGTGTTGCTTGATTGTGTATATGGAACACAAAGAATAGAGATTTAAAAAAAAAAAATCCAGTCAATTTCGTCTTGCAAGCAGACAAGCTAATCAATTCAGATTTTAAAACTACTTTACAAAATGAATTTTTCATGGTTTACCACTGAAGATAAGTATAGTCTTCTTAGCAAATATTTCAATATATCCCTGGCATTAACCACATGTGTTAATAGAGCAAATGGTCACATCAATGAAGGTAGGATATGAGTGTTAACTAATTATTTAATGAGCAATTTTTCTTGTCTACATAATAATGTGTTTCTCTGTTTCACATCCACACTGAAACTTTGCTTATTTATGTGATATAGTTTCTCCATTCTGATATATTCCAGACTTTGCAAGCCACACAGGTACTTCACAATCATAATTCCTTAAGTACTGTTATCATGGGGCGCCTGAGTGGCTCAGTGGGTTAAAGCCTCTGCCTTCGACCCAGGTCATGGTCTCAGGGTCATGGAATCGAGCCCTGCATCGGGCTCCCTGCTCAGCGGGGAGCCTGCTTCCTCCTCTCTCTCTCTGCCTGCCTCTCTGCCTACTTGTGATCTCTCTCTCTCTCTGTCAAATAAATAAATAAAATCTTAAAAAAAAAGAATGGTTATCATGTGGGAAATTATTAAATATCAGAAGTGAACATTGTGAACACACAGATGCCTATATATTTCTAATTACACTATAAAAGATAACAATAGAGCATAATTCTCTGAAAATACTAAGATATGTAAAAAATGTTTAATGTGAATGTATACTGGCAAACAAGTGAGTATCAAAACTGTAAAATCTTTATGGTATCAGAATTCTATTTCACATAAATTTGTTTGACTACAAAATAATATTTAAATACTTGAAACAAATTAACTCCTCAAAAATTTGTAAGAATTGGTTGCTTTTAGCATACCCAATAGGAGCACAGCTAAACCAAATTGATCCTAATTGTAGGGCATTCATTTTTAACATCATGTTGCAAGAGTTGACCATAATCCTTTAGGAGTTTATGGGAAACAAATTGTCTTTGAGTCATAAAGAAGAAACAGTAAAAATAAATCAAATAAAAATACATCAGAAAAGATCATGAGGGAGAAATTTTAGAATAAACTATTATAAACTATTTATTTTTATAATACAAATGACTCATAGAAATTTTTTGGTATTTTTCTGGATAGAGAAACTTTTTAATGTAGTAAAAATATATCATAGATTATGACATTGTTGCAGTTTTAAAATTAATTTAATACCACATCTGGTAATTGAATGACCATACCTAAGCATGCTAAAGAGATATGCTAATCACCGGTAAAAGGAAATAATCTGAGGCAAAAATCTTTCTTGGAAGAAAATTGAGAGATAAAATCATATATTAGCAGTTACATGGCATGAAATACTAATTTTAGTGGTATACTAATTTTAGTGGTAAACCCAGGAAGGGCAGAATGTGAAAACTCACTTTAAAATATAGCTGTCAATCTTTGTGTCTTTTAGAGTCGTATCTTAAAGTTTCCCAGAGATGAATGAAAAACATGCAACATATACAGAGATCAAACATCCTCCAGCAAAGAAGAAAATGCAAAAAGAAAGTATTGCTATTATTTTTTTTTTCTAAAAGGGGTACTGGGTGCCGTAGTCAGTTAAGCATCTGATTTCAGCTCAGATCATGACTTCTTGGTCCTGGGAACCAGTCCAGCATTGGGACTCTGGCTCAGTGGGGCATCAGCTTTTTCTCTCACTCTCCCTCTTCTTTCCCTGCCATCCCCTGCTCATCCTCTCTCTCTCTCTCTCTTAAATGAATAAATAAAATATTTATTTTTTCTTAAGAATTTTATTATATTTTAACATTTGATACATTATGTCTAACTTATGTTCAAGATTTTGTTGTTTAAAAGATTTACCTGATGGACTCAACCCTACTAAGCAGAAAACAATTCCATTGATCTCCTTTACTTGGGGAAAATCTTATTCTGCCAACTCTCTTCATGTGTTTTAACAACTTACATGCTTTCTCAGAAATAATGTGAATATGAAACAGTAAGTACATCTCTGTCTTAATCTTCAGAGATGAAAGACCAGCCAGTTTACTCAGAAGTGAAAATAGATACTTCAAACTCCAATCAGACAAAGACAAAAACGCAACCATCTACAGAAAAAGGTAAAGTACATGTAGAACACCTAGCTTACCTGTCCTCCAATTGCTTAACCTGTATGTATGTGACTCAAGTAACTTCAAACAGATGCGACTGACACAAATAAGAGTCAGTTTGCCCAAATTCATGAGGTTGCTTAAACTATATATTATGATGTAAGTGAAAAAGCAGTGTTGAAAACCTAATATCCATGGTTAGTATATTCCAGAGAATTAAAGTAGTTTGAGTGCTATAATAATACATTCATAATTGAGTCAAGTGTGGAAACTATTTCTTTTCAATTTGTTTGGAAACAGTTGTGGATACCCTGATGTCACTACTGACTCATTCTATGATGTTTCAAGATATGACACTTGATTAACATTATTTGACACATGTTTGTGATTGTAATTTCTTCCGTATAATAGCTGTGGCTATTCCTAATGTTGAGAAGGGTAGTGAGGCTCCAATGAGACAATTGTGGATGTTTAAATAACTAAGCAAACATATGATGTTACAAGCTAATAAATACCTTCCGATTGTGGGTCATTAAAAGTGATTTCTATGGATATATTTTAGAATATATTAGTTTACTTTTTTGAAACCAAGTCCATATATCTATTCCACTTTGAACCCTTAAATCACTGAGTTAAATCAGGGGATTATTTTAATAAAGGTAGAATCAGGGAGTTCCCCAAGAGATATCGTACTAACAGAGTTGGGAAAAGAACCCAGGCATGTAACTCTCAGATCGTTACTGTTTCCAACTGATCAATGCCCCTTTCAATTTAACATTCCCCATTTAAAGACACTCAAAAATTAGGGTCTTGAATTTATGGGAAAGTCTCCCTCAAAACCCTGATCTTTTATTCAGTCTTTTCTCTGCTTACCTCCTCCGTGTCTCATTTTCTCTCTGGACAGGGTCTTCGGTGCCATTTGCCTGGTATCTCACAGTAGTGATTCTTGGAATCTGCTGTTTCTTTCTCCTCTTAACAGTTGGAGTCTTGGCAAGATTCTCTGGTAAGTCAAACAATATCTGTTCCTTGAACCAAAAATCTTCTGCTTTAGGAATAACTATTTTCACTGGTCTTCCTCTCCTGCTAGTTCCACAGCTATGATCTCGAGTTTTACCCAGGAACTCCTTCCAACTTCACCACTAATGTCATTACTTGGCTATTTACAGCATTCCTCAGAAGCCACTGATGCCTCCTTTACTTATAAACCCTGGATCATATTCAGGATATTTCCAGGAAAGCTCATATGTGAGGTTTTGTTGATGGTCAGTCATGCTGGGTGCAGAGTAATCGCTCCCTCTTCTCTGACATCTCTTTTCAATAAACTGTCCAGTCCTAGTTCTACCTCCATGTTTCCATTCTGCAGCACAAATTGTCTTTAAATTGTTTATTCTCATAAATGCTTAATACAATCATCCATAGTTTTCTCCTGTACTATTCTAATCACTTCCTAAATTACCCTGAAGTCAACAGACTCTCAAACTCCTATTGAAATAGCCAAAAATCTTCTACAAATACATCTCTGATCATGTCACCAAATACCAAGAAAACATTAACAGTTTTTCATTCTTTCCTGAGTTAAGTTGAAGTTCCCCTACCTATATTTCATGAATCATGATCTTATTTCAACCAATAATTTTCAGCTCACAAGTCATGGCTTAAGGGCTATGGACTCTCAGTGTTCTCATCAAGATTTAGTACATTTTCTTACATAAATTTTATCATGTATCCAGGAACATTATTCTATGCTGTTACAAATATTATTCATTCAATATCAAGTACAATTTGTGTCACATAGTAAATACTCAAATTCTGTTTTTATCATTTTATCATTTCAAAATCAAAACACAAAACAAATAAGAATTAAACCATCTAACTATTGATGAATTTCTATCACAGACTTTCCACAGAAGGATAGTAAGTATATTCCTTAGTTAGACTGAAAAATGAACAGTTCAGAAAATGTTTCTCATACAAAGAGTAAAAATCTGATTTACTTAAAGAAGAATTATAAATGAATAGATGGGAAGAAATGCAGATATTTAAGGAAGAATAAATATTCAGGCTGCATTTTATGGCTGATTAGTTGTGGGATATAAAGGAGAAAAATAAATGACATTTAAAATCCATATTCCGGGGTCCTTTTATGTGGATAGTGGTGGTTTACATGAAAAGAAATAGAAAAGTTCAGTGGATATTATACTGTTTTGCAAAAGATATTGAGCTGGTAAGAACTTTTGAGTTTGAGGTGATTGCAAACAGCCAAGTATAGAGCTGCTAATGTTACAGTTGTAGGACTGCAGCATAGAAGATTCAGGAAAGCAATTGTGCGTCCAAATTATTTTTCATGATTCCCACATCTTTGCCCTTGTGTTCATCCTTTGTTTAGCAATCAAGTGATATTTAAAATCTGATCATTTGGCTTTACTCTTAAGTAGCTTTCAGAAGCTAAACAAATTTCATATCAATGATTCTCAGTAAATCAGGTAGTGACATAGTCTTCATGATGATTAAGACCATTAGAATAACTAACAGAATATTGAACATTACTGATATTTCACAAGTGTACTGTTATGGAAATTAAAACTGTTTAGACTGAGGTCCTGTGTTAATAACTTAGCATCTATATAAAATTTATCTTTTCTATGATGTGATTTTTGTTTTTCTTCATAGCCTTTTCCCCCTAAAATCCCTTATATACAGTGTACCTTCTGGATGGACTAATTTTGTTTATTTTTATTATTATTATTTGTCCCAGGGGTGCAGGTCTGTGAATCATCAGGCTTACATCTTTCACAGCATTCACCAAAGCACAAACCCTCCCCAATGTCCATAACCCCTCCACCCTGTCCCTACCCTCCCACCACCCAGTAACCCTCAGTTTATTTTGTGAGATTAAGAGTCTCTTATGGTTTGTCTGGATGGACTAACTTTGAACCAAATTAATACACCATATTGTCTCCATTTCTCTATTTTAGAAAATTGTGTGCCCAGATCTAGAATTTTATTATCCATCCTTTTCACTTTCCTGTCTCATCCATAGACAACAGCAACTTTAATATCAACACTAATATGTGAAGTCTTGCTGACCTGTCACCCTATTCTAGAACATATATTTAGTCAGTCAACCCTCTTCTGAGTTCTAAGAACAGCTCTCCATTACCTTTGCTCTATCATCCATCACATATTCCTATTATTTCATGCTCTCCCTATTACAGTGAGTTCCTTGAAGCCAGAAGCTTTGCATTTATGATTGTTGTATTATCAAGGACTAGTAAGATGTCTTGTCATTATTTATGTATTTTCCACAAATGAGGTATAAGTGCAGAGAAGAGATGCCTAAAAACAACAGGAATAAAAATGATCCTTACTCATGGACATTGACTAATATTTTAATTAAAATTATGCCTTTTATTCAGTCCCATGTTGTTTCCTTCAAGCTAATGATGTAGACTAAAGTTTTTCAGGATCAGAAGACAAGCCAAGCACAGAACCTTTCACGGGACAATGCAACACAAGAAGACAAGTCCACATTTAAAAACATTACTTTCAAAGAGCATCCACTTAACACAGGTATGCAGGTATGGATTGACTGAGACCTACAGGTTTCTACTGTTTCCCTCAATCTCCTGCTACTCTGCTCAAATTGGACTTTCTTACAGACTTCTTATAGAGTCCCATTTTCATTCTTTTTTTTAAAGATTTTATTCATTTATTTGAGAGAGAGAAAGAGAGAGTGAGAGAGAGCATGAGAAGGGAGAAGGTCAGAGGGAGAAGCAGACTTCCCATGGAGCTGGGGGCCTGATGTGGGACTTGATACCGGGACTCCAGGATCATGACCTGAGCTGAAGGCAGTCACTTAACCAACTGAGCCACCCAGGCACCCCCATTTTCATTCCTATGTAATTGCAAAAGAAATCAGTCTTTTCCAGACCTTAGATTTTTCTGGAAGAATGATATTATATATTTTATATCACCATCTCTCAAAATAATATTTTTCTACAAAGTATCCCCAAAGATTTCCTTTGTCATATTTTCTAATCATTATTATACCCTTTAATACTGGAATATACTGGAACATAGTGAAATACTAAGTTAAGATCAACTCTGTACCTATAGATTTTCCTCATCTGGAGAAAACAAAGATGTCACTTTCCACTCTGGGGTCCTTTCAGTAAGGTCCTTTTCCTAGAGATTTTTGGATATATATATATATAAGTAATGTGACCCTCTTCCCAGCTCTCTTCAGAAAGCAGAAGTGAAGTGCATCAGTCTCATAAATAAGTGGTCTTCAAGTGACTAGGACTCAACCTCTCAGCCCAGAGGTGCCTCTCAGGGACAACACTGATTGGTCTCTGGGGCATATCTTTTGTTTTCAAGGAAACAAGAATGGCATATGTAAAATTCAATGGTCATGTTGTGAAGATAAATGCTATCATTTTTCAAGTGAATTGAAGAACTTTGAAGACAGTAGGAAATCGTGCGAGACAATGGGCTCCAAGCTTGTTAAAATAGAAGATGAAAAGGATCTGGTGATGTATATTTTCTGTTTTCTACCTCACACTGTATTTGTCTAGCCTGTACTTGTTGGCTAAACCTTAATGCTCAATAATATTTGAGCATGTCTGACTCAGATCCAGACAGTGGCCATGTTGAAGTCAGACACACCAATTGAAATAAGATTAGAATTTCATTTAACTTGTCTAATTCATCCACTGTTAGAATTTCCACAGTACAGCAAATATAAAGTCAAACATGAAGCAATTAGAAAATGTTTATCTTTAAAATATATTGCTTTATCACAAATATCTCTATGTCTCCTATTGGTACATCATAGAAGTTTAGTTTCAGCCTCTTTGAGAGAAATCATTATACCTCTAACAAAATTAAGAAATAGAGCATCATCACTGAGCTTGAAGTAAAAGAAAAATCTCTATATGAATTTAAATTGAAGATCACTTCATTCCAACTCATACAACATTTCAATTCATGCTAGCTTCCAAAGAACTGAACTGAATGTTTTGTAATACTTATCATGTCTTACTTTGAATATAGAAATAATTCACCATTATTTCTATAAAAATTAATATGTTAAAATTTTCCTATGAGGGTAATCTTTTAATATCCTTCCAAATATAGATTAATGGCAAGAATCACTCAGTTCTCTGTTCTAGTCTAATTATCCACATATGTTCAACAGTTCTGAAATAGCTATAAAAATATGACTATAAAAATCATCAATAAAACCGAGAAAATCTGAAATCCAAAAAGAAAACATTTGCAGAGTCTGAATTAACCTCCTTTTTACTCCAATACAAAATTGCATGTGTGATAAGGAGGTTGACTAGATTTATTGTGATCATTTCTTAATACATTCAAATAGTGCATCATTATGTTGTACAACTGAAACTAATATAACCTTATATGCGCACTATATCCCAAATTAAAAAAAGAAAATTGAAATTGTTTTTCCATTGTTATTAATACAATTAATTTTAAAATCCTAATTTGTTTGCAGACAAGGTAAAGAATTTATATAAAAATATAGCGAAAGTAGACAGATAATGGAGTGAGTGTGAAATCTGTTCAGCATAAATTAAAAATCACATTGAGGTGAGAAAGTACCTTATAATCTTAGGTGAGAACTATACAATATACATGCAAAGCGACCACATTTTTAGAAAAATATTATGTAACTATACTCATACCACCCAGAACTATTATAGAAGCACAGAAAAAGAGCTGAGAAGGGTTATCCTGTGGAACTTTGGCTCTTCCTATGAGTGTCTCTACCTTAACTGAGTTTACCTTCAGCCTTTCTACAGACTTACAGAAATTTCAGAAGAACATTGTGAAAGATGTATTCCGTTATCCTCTATTGGTTTACCTACAGGGGATGCATCGTTCAACATAAGAAATCTTAACCTGGGCTGCTTGGGTATACAGAGTCCAAGTATGAGTGTCAGATTTAGAAGCCTTTATCTTTCCCTCAGGTTATCTTCATTGACTAATAAAGCCATATGGGGAAACCCTGAAGTCGAGGGCCATAGCTGATGCTTAGATGTTCACATCTCTGGGTAGAGTGACTAAGCTTTCCTCATCTTCTCAAAGGGGTAGGAATAAAACTAAGGAATAAAAACTAAGGGTGAAATTTAAAGCAGAATGGAGAAAAATAGAAAGTACAGTCAGAAACCACTAATTTACCTCCCTTTCATGTGTTATTTTATGTGACTAAATCGACTAGAGCATCAGTATCCACACTTGGAAATGGCGGGGAGTAGGTAATAAAACTGTCTGTCATGGTAGCTACGCTCTGTGGTGAGCAGAACATGACATATAAAGTTGAACCACTATACTTTACACCTGAAATTAATAATTGTGTGTCAACTATACTCAAAGAAATAAACAAGCAAATAAAATAAACTCTCTTAAGTGTCCTCTCCGCCCCCCCCAAAAAAGCTGACTGTATTTTCTTTCCAACATATTTAGGAAGATCAAGTAAAATAATATATGCGCAGATGCTTTGTAAAAATTAAATATCGATATTTTATACTTACTAAGTACGCCCAGCTATATAAATGCCTGATCTGACGGGGTAAGGACCCCTTCCTCAAGATGACCATTTTGCAAGAAATAAGCACAGTGTGTACGGAACAGACATATAAAACAACGTTGGTAGTATTCTTATAGCTATCATACCTCATTCCAAGGTATAAATCATACTTTGCTAAGCACTCATCTTTGAGCTGCAGGAATAAGTTCTGAAAGGAAATTAAGAAATAAACATAGTTAAACTAAGAGCCTTATTTTATGCCTCAGTCATCCCTCTGTGTTTAATAAAATATCAATAATTAAAATTCCATTGTTTTATAATTTAGGTGGAACCAGGATGAAATTAATTGTATGCTTTTTGTTATTCACAATTACAAAATAATATTAACAAGATTATTACTTAATTTCAGAAACTTAAAAAGATTTTTTTCTCACAAAATGTGTTTCTTGTATTACAGAACTTCATTCAAAATCAGGTGTCCTATTTCACTTGGATTGGACTGTCCCGTAAAGGAATCAGCAGTACCTGGACATGGGAAGATAATTCACTACCTTTCCTCAAAATGTAAGGCTCTAAAGTAGATAATAACTAGTAAGTTCTATAATCACAGATAGGGATTTGCCCTCCTGAAAGTATAGAGGAAAAACATGTACACGTGTGTATATAGGCATATTTATACATACATACATATATGTGTACACACACACACATACACACACAAACACATGAACCCCACACACACTTCAATCCAAAGGACTTAAGCTTAGAAAATGACTCTGTAGAGAGAGAGGGGAGGGCTTTCAAACTGCATGCCTGTCTTCTTTATAAGTTACTTTCTGGGATAGCCTGGGCACAGAGTTTGAGTTTCTAGAAGGAAAGAAAAGACATACCACATTAACTTTGGACCAATATTTTCTATTATGTCTGCATTTGTGAATGTATATTTTACATCATTTATATGCTATTTCAGGTCAATTGATTGGAAAGGGTCAAAGTTTGGAAACTGTGTAAGCATGACTGGAATCCGGATGGCTCCTTCTGACTGTTCCAAACCCATGCACTCTATTTGTGAGAAGAAAATTTCTTCTGTGGCCACCTGATAATAGGAAAAACAACAGAACACAAGTACAATATTTTTTCTTACAAAGACCCAGACTCTTGAAAGTCCTAGTCTTCCTCTTTCATTTCAGAATATTTTTGCTCTTTTCTGGGTTGTACCCATATTTCAGTTTTTAGCTGATATGACGTTGGAGTATTGGGTGCACCAGAACAAGGTACACCGGTCCCTCTACCTCTGCCCTTCACGTGGAGACTGCCATGTTATGAGCACAGTTTGGTGGAGTAAGAGAATATCAGTTCTTCTGATAAGGGTTAAAAAGCAAACATCTCTATAGTCTATTTCTCAACTCACACAAATTAAGGAAGTGATCCTGCAAATCCTTCAGTCACTATCGTGCATATTTTGTCTGGAATCCAGTGCCAACTGGATTAAAACTATTATTATTCAGAAAAGTTGTGTATGCATTTCTACTTGATTCCTTACTTTTTAAGAGAAAGACAACATGGTATCCTGGAAAGAAAACAGTATCTGAATTAGATCCGAGTTTGAGTTAGCTATGTGCTCTCTGGCAAGTTCAAACTTCTGGGTCTTAATTTCTTTATCCATGGGTAAACTGCAAGCTATTTTTGCGAAGTGTGTATATCATTTTGTATTCCCATCGGCAGTGTATGGAAGTTCCATTGTTTGCATCCCTCTGACATTTAATACTGTAGTTTTTAACGCCATTTTCATAAGAGTGTACTATAATTAAATGTGCTTTTCGTTAGCATTTTCCTAATGAATAAAAATTCCAACCATATTTTCATGTGTTTTTTTCAACCATATGTTTTCCCCCTTTTTTTTCTTTTTTTATGTTAACATATAATGTATCATTTGTTACAGGTCTGCGAATCATCAGTCTTACACAATTCACAGCACTTACCATAGCACATATCTTCCCCAATGTCCATCACCCAGTCACCCTATTCCTCCTCCCCACCCCCAGCAACCCTCAGTTTGTTTCTTTTATGGCAAAGTAATGATTCAAATTTGTGCCTATTCTTATTTGGTTGGTGGTTTTCTTATTATTCTTATCTTCTTTTGGGAGAGGAGCAGGAAAAGTTGGATTTGTTTCTGACAAATGAGTAGTAACTTTCACTTTGTTCCTAGCATTGCAAATGTGAAATACAATTTTTATCCTCAATTGAAAACATACAGTCTTAAAAATGATTACATAGTGAGGTTTTTTTTAGAGGAACCAATTAATTTATTTTATTTTATCTTATTTTGTTTAGTTTCAGGTATAGATTTCAGTGATTTATCACTTACATACAGTGCCCAGGGCTCATCACAGGTGCCCTCCATAATCCCCATCACCTATTCGATCCATCCCCCACCCGCCCACCTCCCCTCCAGCAACCCACAGTTTGTCTCTGTTCTTATCTTTCATTCTCTTAACATTATCTTTAGAAAATTTGGGGAGTTTAGAAGAACAGAAGTTTCCAATTTGATAAAGTGTAATAATTTTTTTAAGTTCATGATTTCTGAGAGGTGTTTTTTCCCCTAAGAAACATTTAATTAACTTGAGGTTGAAAATGTATTCTCCCATGCAGTCTTCTAGAAGTTATAAGTTTAC
>LNAC01000726.1:332196-389115 GCA_002007465.1 Ailurus styani | reverse complement strand
TTTGTCTCCTTCCCCATCCCATCTTGTTTCATTATTTTTCCCTCCCTACCCTCCACGACCCCCCACCCTGACTCTCAAGTTCCTCATATCAAAGAAATCATATGATAATTGTCTTTCTCTGATTGACTTATTTCACTCAGCATNTCAGCACGACACAAGATAACCCTTTTTATATTGGTGAAGATTTTATTGGCAAAATCAAACAGATTGATAACACATGGTGATAAAGAAGTGAGGAAGCAGGAATTCTTGAATATTGCTTGTGGAGATGATCAGTGTACAGCCTCTACTGAAATGTTACAGGCCCTTTAAAATTTAATGTACACATCTTTTGATAACAGAGATTTCACTGCTAGAGATTTACCATATATATAAATAATGATAAATATACTTTTATATATATATTGCCAATGATACTGTATTAAGTACTATTCATTCCAGCATTTTTCTAAAATTGTAAAACTGGAACAAACCTGAATATCCACTGGAAATAAAACTTGTAGATAAATTTTTGGTACATCCGTTTAGTGTAGCATTTGCAGCTGCTTACAAACAATGATATAGCTCCTATGTATTGATACAGAACAAACTGTATGATATATTTTTTAACAAAAATGTAAAGAAGCAATACTGTTGTTATGTAGTTGTGTAACATTCTGTTTAGCAGATAACATGCATATGGCTGTACTTTCCTAGAATATCTTTGGAATACTATTTACCTATTACCTGTTTGCCGATCAGAAGGGAACTAGGTGAATAAGGAACAAGATGGGTTAAGAGAATCTGTTCACCATCATATATCTCTTATATTTTGAACAATGTGAATGTATTAATTACCTACTTGTATCAGGATTATTTAATTATTTTTAAATGTAAAATCTTACTCTCAATCAAAATGAATTAGTTTCACATTCTCGGATGGATTGGTTCTTGAAATTTCTAAAAAATGAACTTATTTTTTGGATGTATAATTTTCCTATTTATACATCTTAGTGTTTTAACCTTGCTGAGGAATGCTTGAGAGATCATAACCCTTAATAAATCATGCATAGCGGACTAATCTTAGTGAATACGCTAAGGTTTTTCCCTAATAGCTGTTAAAGAAAGAAAATATTAAAACTTTGATGACAGTAATTCTTTTAATGATCAGGGGCAGAGAACTCCTTTTCACAAATGTAGTAAAAGAGTTTACTACAATCAGCAGTAAAAATATTTGATGGCTTGAGGTGTCCACATTTTATATCCGAAAAACTCTGCTGGAAATTCCTGTATCAGAGAATATTTTTATTTTAGAAAGTCATTTGTCAAGCAAAATTTATCACAAATTTAAAACATAAGTGCAATTATTTCGATGGACATATGAATGTTGTGACAGACATAAAGCTGTAAGATTATAAAGTGTAACTGTATCTAAACCTAAGGGAAATGTTGTCAGTGGACAGTTGGAGATAGGGAAGAGTAGAAAGACTAGTGTAGACAGGAATATATATATATATATATATATATATACACACACATGGGTTAGACATGCACTCTTGAAAATTGTTCTTCTAAGATCCTGAAACTTCTGGAAAGTGACCAAATTTAATAAATTCATTACATGACATACTATAACTACATATAAAAATACTTCGTTTCCTGTGATTCAGATTAAATGTTTACAGAGTATGCATTTAAAATGCTAGCCTCACTTTAATCATAGAAGGTGCTTATATGCATTTAAAGCAGAGTACACTTTTCCCCACTCAGCCTCCTGTCTTCCACACACAGCATTAAATGGTGTGAAATTGGGCAAAAGAATAAGGTACCTGGATTTTAAATTTGGGAGTTAGGCTACAGTATACAGAAAAAAAACTGTTACTTAGTTTTAATTTCCCTCCAAATGTTCATGAATGTAACTGATAAGAAGTAACAATTTCAAGTAGCAGAATTATCACTGAGAACTCACCAACCTTTTAAATTCTGCTAGTACTTCAGTAGTACTTCTTTTACAAGGATTCCATTACCCTATCTGTTTGTTAATGGTTTTACTTCTGTATCTTGAGGCCCTTTTCTCAGTGATATTTTCTGGTTATCCTTATCTCCCCATTATCTTATCATTATCTTAAACACTTGGGGGTCTAAGGGCTCAGGCCTTAGATTTCCTGAGAATCACTTCTACCCTCTTACTTATTTCACTGTGCACTGCTGTGTACAACATCTGCATCCCCTGCACAGACCTCTCACATGAACTTCATAATCATGTATCATAATGCCCTGTGTGACTCCCCTATACATAGCTAAATGTCGAATAGATTCATTAAATTGTATCTAAAACTGAATTCCAATTATGCCACATTAACATTAATAGCAACATCAATCTTACAACTTCTGGACCAAAAACCCTGGAGGCATCCCTGATTTGTCTGTCTCTCACACATCTTTGAAACAAGTGTGGAATTGGGCCACTCTACACCAGCACCAACCATACCAGTCACCATCAAGTCACCACATCTCACCTGGATGACTCCAACAGACTCTTAAGTAGACTCCTGCATCCTCATTTATACTCCCTGCACCCTCCCCAAAAGAACACACACCAAGTAATCTCAACAGAGTGTCCAGAGGGACTCTCTAAATAAGAAGCCTGATTTTGTCCCTCCTCTGCTCAAAACCCTCTAATAGCTTCTCATTGTCTTCATGAAAAAATCCAAGTTCTCACACTTTTCTGATGTCCTACACACTCTCACCATCATTAACTCTCTAATCTATACCTACCCCCACCCCCTGGTTCACTTTGCTCTAGCATTGCAGGCCCTCTTGCTATTTCCTCAAGCATGTTACATACACTCCTACCTCAGTCTTTACACCAGCTGTTTCTACTGCTAGGATGCTGTCGCAGCAGGTAATCCACAGGACTTGCT
Source organism: Ailurus styani (assembly GCA_002007465.1). Lineage (NCBI taxonomy): Eukaryota > Metazoa > Chordata > Mammalia > Carnivora > Ailuridae > Ailurus > Ailurus styani. The sequence continues at coordinate 386,212 of LNAC01000726.1, read as the reverse complement.
CGTTCAAGATACTGTATAAACATCATTCTCAAGGACGCTGTCTCTGACCATCCCATTTAAAACAGTGAAATCTCTTTCTCCTACCTTCATACACAAAAGACCCTGTGATATTGCAAAAAATAAGAGACTTCACAACACTCCATAGCATTTATCTTCTTTTAATGTGCCGTATAATTTATTTGGCCTATTTGGTTTGTCCTCACTCACCCCCACCAGCACTATTCATGCCTGCACTAGAATGTAATATCCATAAGGAGAGGACACTGTTGCCTGTTTTATTCATCACTGTAGCTTCAATGGCTACAGTAGTGCCTGGCATACTACAGGCCATCAATAAACAGCATGTTAAATAGGCCATATCTCTCATACTGTCCCCCATGTTACTTAGATTTATTTAGATCATTTGCTGCATTTTCTAAACCAGTTTCCTGGACATCAACCAACAAATGCATGGGATTTACCAATGAGACAAGACTACCAAAAATTGTGTGGGCTTGTGTGAAATAATAGCATGAAAGACACTAAGTGACCACATTAGAGATACAAGATTACTCAAGGATTTAGTGGAAAAAGCTTTTTTCTTTTTAGTTCTTGAATGATACCAAGTAAACAGGTACAAATTGCACTGACAGAGGGAGCTAGATTTCGGTACAACTTTTCTTTCCTTATTATACTTTTACCATTTCCTGCAACCATACCAGTGAACGTGCTAGTATCACAGAACATACAAGAAAAAGATACAAAAGCAAAATGTCTCTTTATTGTGTTTGGAATGACCCTCCACTAAAGAACATGGGAATAAATAATGCTCTTTGGGTCTATTGGAGGCCTGATATTTGCATTTGGTTGCCTATCTGAGAAGTGGGATCAAATGAGATTCAGGATATTCCCTAAGTCCCCAAGGAACATTTCCTCTTCTTGACCTATAATCTACCAGGCAGCTCCTGAGCAGGAAAGGGGATGGGAAAACTGTGACATGAGAACTTACACCGTCTGAGATAGGGGTGTGCCATCCAGCCACTTCCAGGGATGCTTAGCTCCTGCTCTATTTAATCCAATCCAATAGTTGTATTTTATTTTTGACTGAACTAAATTCTGTGGGAAAATTAGAATTATTGGTATTATTCATAACATCAATGAAAACATCTCATCCACGCAGGACTCATGAAATGCTGGACACTTTTATCTTCAAATGCCACTATGCTAAATGGAGGAGGCAAGCTACTTTCTCCATGTGGAGAAGAACTGGATATGGAAAGGATTCAATGAACAAATCACTCAACTCTTTATGACTGAAAGATATCCAGAAAAGGACACGATGGACTTAGAAAAAACTCCACATACGATAAAGTAGATAGGTACATAGGATTGCACTAAACCTAGAACCTCTCTCTACCTTAAAGAATGTGAAAATACAAGCTTCAAATCTGGAGACATCTGCAGTAATTTAAAGAACAAATACATGTTTCTATCAAACAATATCAAAATAAAATTATCCAATAAAAATGGACAAAATATAAGAACACATTTCAAATAAATATAGCATATAGCCAATAAATATAAAAAGAGTCAAGCTCACTATAGATCAGGATATATTTTACAACTATTCATTTGTCAGAACATAAAAATAACACAAAGTTTGTGGGATAGTAGAGATCAAAGATATCTTTAAGCTGATGCTAAAATCATATTGAAAGCTAATCTGGAATTCTCATATAAAATAGCACTTGTACAAATCCTACTGACCAATTCTTCCACTCATAGGATGATTTGTCATAAAAAAAGAGAAGACACATGGAAAAATTTTGCATAGAGACATGTCTAAGAATGTCTAATGAAGGACAATTCATAACAAGAGCTGGAAACTACCCAAATTCCTAACATCTAGAGAATGGATGAAGCATATCCACACTGTGGAATCTTATACAGCAGTGAAAATGAAGAAACTATACCTACAAGTGTTGAAATAGTTTATGCCATTTATTTGCTATGTACACTGAAGCAAAAAAAAAAATTCCTTGATTATTTTCCATAACTGAATTGGGAATCATACTCTCAGCTTTGAAAATTTTCTGCACTGAATAATGAATGCAGTATCAAAAATATTTTTAACATAAAAAATTGTAGTTACTTATAATCATTATTCCAATTGGCATATTTTATTCACTTCAAATGTTCCCTTATGGATGCAAATGTGAAGCAACAAAGTAATGTTCTTTCCTAAAAGCAATGTATTTATTACCTCTCTTTGTCTCTCTTTCTTTCTCTCTCGAATCCTCTCCCTCTGTCTCTCTCCCACTCTTTCTTTTTCTCTCCTCTCAAACACACACACACACACACACACACACACACACGCACACAGAGCCTCCAATATTTTTTTCACTATAATTAAATAGTATAAGAAAAAAATCTCAACAAAAAAGTAGGGAAAATGGATATTATATAAAAATAATATACTTTATACTTTCTAAGTCTCTGAAGAAACACTAAAATTAAATATTCATTGCTTCTTTCACTTACATATTTTTGTTAGATTTAGGGGTATACCTAATTGTATAAAAGCCACTCTCATTTTTCTGTATCAATGGATTTAAGTCACTGCCTTCATTATACTTCTAGGCTTTACAAAATAACAAAAAACTAAAATCCTTAACCATTACTATAAGAGCAATGCTGTTCTACAGCAAAGACTGTCGCTGGGTTTGTATAGTACATCAGTATTCCAGGTTAGGTTCTGACAGCAAGGCTGTCAGGTAATAGACTATTAAATCAGCTTTGCTCTAACCAGTGGCAAAAGTCTCATGGAATTTCAAAGGCTCTAGATTAGTTCATGAAGATACAGGGATAACAAGTGTAAGAAGTTTAACTGAAACTCTGAAGCCTAGAACTTCAATGGCAGGATTAAGAGTGAATAACGCTGAATTGGAAATTACAGGGAGAGTACAGATTACAAATAAAGTTAATTTCTGAGAGAAGAATACAAATCATTTAAGAATGAATTGATAACCATTGAGGTTTAAATTAAAGTATTAATAAGACGTAGCTGGATTTTTAAAATTTATTTGACTCCTTAATGTGATTTCTTAGTTCATCTGTTTCTTATAGGTAAAAGGGAATTCATTCATATTTTTATTTTAATAAGAATTTTATAAACAAGAAAACATAGATATTTTTATATTTATAATAATAATAATTATTATTATTATTATTATTTTAGGTAAGCTCTACACCCAACATAGGACTTGAACTCACAATTCTTGAGATCAAGAGTCACATGCCTCACTCACTGAGCCAGTCAGGCACCCCTGAGTGGTGGTGTTGTTTTCAAACATAGGGCTTTTAACTATGATGTTACTGAAGTAACACTGCTAGAACTAAACAGTGTAACTGGAATTTGGTGCCTAAATGGAATTATTAGAAGGAAATCTACAGAATCCATTCAATTGACTTTATACTTTTAAACTTTATAAGGAATGGCAAATTTGAACTGGATTGTCTCTTCTAGAAAAGAGATGCTGCTTCTGCCATTCTGGATTATAAATAAAATAAAAGTTCATTTTTAAAGAAACACCCTAGTATATTCAATCTCCATTTTTCATCCTTTTTCCCATAGCCACTCATGAAAGTGAGAGACTCATCTTCCTTTACAAGTGTGATTCCTTCCAAATACTGAAAAAAGGAACAACAGAATTCAGATAGTGAGAATTATCTCTTTAGATAATTGAAGGCAGTTTTTCTTTTGCCCTGTATTAGCCCTGAGAAGCTAACTGTCTAATGTATATTAAAATGTGAAGATGCAACACATAAAATAAAAAGACTAAAAATGAAACAGCACAGCTGAGCCACTTCTCTTGTTCATTGTTTGAAACAATGGATCTTGGGGTACTTAGGTGGCTTGGTTAGTTAAGCACCTGACTCTTGATCTCAGCTCAGGTCTTGATCTCTGGGTCATGAGTTCAAGCCCCATGTGGGATCCAGGCTGGGTTGGAGCATACTTAAAAAAATAAATGAATAAAATGGTGGTTCTTCTGGGTCTCTGTTACACACTTGTCTCCTCTCCAGAGAAATCTACACTGATTAACAAGCGCTTCAAAACAAAGTGGCCAAATAATATGGGAGGAAAGTTGAAACAATTATCCTAACTCAAGATATAGAATTTCTCATAAAGCATTTAATCAGGTTTAATTAAGCAGACATACCTGCTCCTCTTCATTATCAATCTTAATGAGACTAGAATGCCGGTCTTCACATGACTTCTTACTCTCCTCCCAAGTTTTCTCTTCTTTTGAAAAATAGTAACAGCTTTTTCCACAGCAGTACCAATTCCCTTGAAATGAGTCATTGTCTTTGTCTTGAAAACAAAAGCCACCATGTCTTCAACTACAAGACCATTTAGAGACCTGAACTTTACACATATTTCTTGCTTACTTCAGGCTGAATGACCAAAAAATAGGTGGTTTTCCCATTTCCCAAAAGTCTAATGTTGGTAATAGCTTTTTGACCAAATTGTGGATCCTGGGACGGTCTCTGACAGACCTCAGATCATTGTTAGAATTGCAGTGAGAAATTTTGTCTTCACAAGGACAAATTAAACTGCAGCCATGTGGAGCAGATAGCCTTGCAGGAAAAAGTCCATAAAGTGAATATACAGAGATGGTGTTAATTCCAAGAGATCTATACAGGGGAAAATTCACCCATGAGCATAAATTACTTGAATAATCAAATTAACATGACTTTTGAAAGTCAAGAGTTCAATTAGCTATGATAAAGAAAATGGATTTGATTTCAAAAAAAAAAAGAAAGAAAGAAAGAAAGAAAGAAAGAAAAAGGTGATCAAAAGTAAAGGCCTGGGGGCCTGGGTGGCTCAGTGGGTTAAAGCCTCTCCCTTCGGCTCAGGTCATGATCTCAGGGTCCTGGGATCCAGGCCCGCATCGGGCTCCCTGCTCGGCAGGGAGTCTGTTTCCTCCTCTCTGCCTGCCTCTCTGCCTACTTGTAATCTGATCTCTCTCTCTGTGTCAAATAAATAAATAAAATCTTTAAAAAAAAAAGTAAAGGCCTAACAAAGCACAACATAAAGTTTTTAAATTATATATTGAAATGGGACAGAGTGGATAATTTCACACACAAAAAAAGAATTTGTAAACTATCACTGTAAGTATTCAGTACATACCTCTAATAGGTGGTAAAACTGAGTCATCTTCAACCTCTCTTAAGGAAGCATTTATTTCTTTTGTATCATTCATATCTTGCATTGTGTGTGCAGGACATTTCTGAAAAGCTTCAATCCATATTATAAAATTAAGGTCATGAACGCCTTTCATAGAACACATTATTATACTTGCTTTAATTTTAAATGGCATAGTGAATGTTGTTGACTAAATGAAAGTACAATCAGAGAAAATGGTAATTTGAAATAGTTTGAAGTATCAAAAAATAAAACAGATTTTTAAATAAAAATATAGCTTGCTATCCATTTTTAAGTATATAAACTTATAAAACACAGAATATAAAACATGAACATGTAAATCAGAAAATATAAACTTTAAATAACATATTAACTAGTTTCAATGTCATCTACTCTTCAAATAAAGATTTCAAAGTTGGCGAGACTTCGTGTTTAGTATTTATTCAAGAATTGACTCTCTTCTAGGATAAGCTTATAATTGATTCATTTAATTTACATAGTCTAAGAACTCAGATAGTTACTTCTAATATGAAAAAGGTAAGTTAAACATCTCCGAGAGAAATAACAATATCTTCCCAAAACCTACAAATAGATATAAAAACATAAAGTATATTGCTCTGTAAGTGTGTGAATATTAAAAGAAAAATCCTTTAAGGTTTTGTTACACAACTGAGAATCTTAATTTCAAATTCTGCTATCACCAACCATCAGTGAGAATAACTGACTCATCATGTTAAGCTTTATTTTTTTTAAAGATTGTATTTATTTATTTGATAGAGAGAGACAGTGAGAGAGGGAACACAAGCAGGGGGAGTGGGAGAGGGAGAAGTAGGCTTCCCACAGAGCAGGGAGCCCAACATGGGGCTAAATCCCAGGATGCTGGGGTCATGACCTCAGCCTAAGGCAGATGCTTAACAACTAAGACACCAGGTGACCCTCATGTTCAGGAACTAATACCAAACTGACTTATATCAGTTTATAGTCCTCTTAAAATGTATGAGATCATGTAGATCCACATACTTTCGAAACTTGGTAAAGTTTTTGCTTAGCCATAATTAAAAAAATAATTTTCTGTATTCTTTGTCTCTGCTTCCTAATGTTTGGGTTTTAGCCATTGCAATCAGGCTTTGACCATACCCACCATTCTACTGAATATACTCTAGCAAATGTCTTTAGTGACCTCTCTCTTGCCAAATTGAGTAAGCATATTCTTGACCATTATTTTACTTGATCTTCCCATACTATTTGGAACCCATGGCTGTCTTTACCATCCTTCCATATGATGACATAATGTTTTGGATTCCCTCCTACTTCTTTAACCAAAACATCACTGTTTTTCACTGTTTAACCATCTTCCATCTACTTCTAAATATTAATTTTCCTAAGAATCATCCTCCTCACCCTTTTTCTTCTAGAAAATCTATTCTCTTTGGTTTTATGAGATAAAACATGAACTAACTTCTGCTTTCCTCTACTATGTTTACCATTACTTGTTACATTAATTGATAAAAGCACAATTTATGTCTCTAATCTAGGTATCCCTCTTGATCTCCAGACTTTTAATCCTACCATATGCATTCTGATGATCTGTGTCTACTGTCAAATGTTTACTCTAAGAGATTCAGACCAATCTAATTCTTTCTGGTCATCTCCACTGATATGCCACAACTCCTCACTCCTCACCATTATTCACACTCACTCCTCACCATTATTCACACACACACACACACACACATGCACACACATGCACACGCGCTTCACAGCCTAATGTTCCTCTTGTGTTTTCTTCAACATTTAGTGGAATATATTTGCCAAAGTATATAGCCTGATGTCAAATGGTATCACTAATTCATTTGTCTCCCCCACACAATCAATAAAAGGCACACCCTAACAATTCTACATATTAAATATGTCTCATATATGGCCCCAATACTTCATCATTTCTTTTAAGACACTAATTCATTCATTCTAACTAACCCTGATTCCTGAAACATCCTCCTATCTGGTCCCCCCACCCACTTTCCTGTCTATTCAAATTGACTTTTCCCAAATCTGTATATGTTCATGGGACATGAATCCTATGAATCATGCTTTTCCCTCTGTTATATCTTCCAAAATTTCCTTTTTGTTTTTAGAACAAATCTAAAATTGCTTAGCATGATATTTAAAATTTTTGTAAATTATGTACCTAGCCAAACTCTTTCTTGCTACTTCTTTTATTTGCCCAGAAACTTAAATCTCCTTACACATCGGTATGTTCTTTTGTTCATGTTGTTCTCTGTCTAGATGAGTCTTCTCTTCCCTGAGCTTCCTGATTAAGTCCTACCTATCCTTCATATCATATCAATTATTATCTACTGGAGGAAAACTTTCTTGACCTCAGGCACTATCCCATCCATCTGATATCTTCCTGCCATTACCCCAGCACTAATAATATTCATTTTAAAAACTGTTCCATTTAAAAAAATATTCCCCTTTAAACTAAGTTCACTGTGAGCTGACTTTTAAAATTCCTGTTTCTTTAGTATACATAGTTCCTGAGCCAAAATTGTCTTGAATGAATGAATGAATGAAAGATTTAATAAACATCAGAGAAAAGATATTAAAAAGAGGTGTTTGTATAGATATTTGTACAAATTGACATGAAATAGGGGTGCCTGGGTGGCTTGGTGGTTAAGTGTCTGCCTTCAGTTCAGGTCATGATCCCAGAATCCTGGGATCAAGCCATGTAATGGGGGCTCTACAGTCAGTGGGAAGCCTGCTTCTCCCTCTCCCTCTGCCTGCTGCTTCCCCCGCTTGTGTGCTCTCTCTCTCTCTCTCTGTGTCAAATAAATAAATAAAATATTTTAAAAAAGGAATTGATATGAAATATATAGGAAGCAATATAGAAAATAGATCAACCTTATATTCCTCTGTGATTTAAGCAGTATTGCAGTATGATAAGGAATGTAATACTCAAATAAAGGTTTTTCCAATTCTCTGATTATACAGAAAACCTCCTTCTACACAAAATATAAGGATGAATATATATGTAACCTTCAGCATACATTTCAGCCAAATTTTCTGCTATTACAGCTGTTATGTACTCTCTTTTGGGTAGCATAAAAACTAAGTGACAGCAAAGTAATAAAATCATCATCACCAACATTATCATCAACACCATCATGATTATTAACATCTCTATAGGACTTTATGATTTACAAAGGTTCTGCAGAAATCCAGTAGTTACAGGATTTCATTTATCACTCTGGCTCATCATTCTCATAAGAACTGTGTATGCCCAATACTCACACATGGATCCTAAGCCTGTGATTGCCAGCAGGAGGATAACACATATAACTCCCAGGGATAATGCAACAATATGCCATGGAAATTCTGTACAAAATCAGAAAGCAAAATATATAGTAAGCATTGAGCATAGCAAAGTCCCCAGAATCAGAATGAAATGGAAATCCATTCTGAATTAAAATGAGTGTCATTATTCACTGTGATAATAAAACTCATTGAATATCACATTTAAATGTGCCCATCGATATATAAAGAGCCAGACATAAAACATCAAATAAGTATAGACATGATTATTATTATTTCACTTTTTCTTATTTGACATCATAATGTTTTCAGAAAACAAGAAAACAAACAAAAACCTTCACCTCTCCTTTTATCCACTGGACATCTTTTGCTCTTCTGTTTCCTTGAATGGTGTAATTTCAGGTCTGCGTATGTCACTCTCTCTTTGCCCATTTTTGAGGGCTGCAGTCCAACAAAACAGCTCAAATCCTATGCAATATTTCATGAAGCATGAAAATAACACGATCTTTCATGAAGTACCAGGGACAGCTAAATGAATGATAAGCATGCTCATCTGAAATAAGCAAGTTAAAGTAAATATTTATCTGGGAACATTAGAAAGAAAACTATTTTTTTGTTTTGTTTTGTTTTTTGTTTTTCGTTTTTTGTTTTATTCTTTGCCCCAGGGATACAGGTCTGTGAATCATCAGACTTACATCTTTCACAGCATTCACCAAAGCACAAACCCTCCCCAATGTCCATAACCCATCCACTCTATCCCTACCCTCCCACCCTCCAGTAACCCTCAGTTTGTTTTGTGAGATTAGGAGTCTCTTATGGTTTGTCTCCTTCCCCATCTCGTCTGAGCTCGGAAGCTAAGCAGAGTCGGGCCTGGTTAGTACTTGGATGGGAGAAAGAAAACTATTTTTAAAAATTCTCTTTGTAATGCCCTACAACAGTGATCCTACACAATTAAATAAAGGCCAAATACACTTAATGGACATGTTATGTTAAGCTTTCACTGTTTTTAAAATAATTGAATTCATTGCCAAAATTTAAAAATGTACGCCATATTCCATACTCATCTAAAAATCTAGATTTATAACATCTTTTGAAAAATTATGTTTGATAACTTAGTGCCTGTTTTATGCTACAATGGGCACTATATTGACACCAAAGAGTAACTCCCTCTTTAGTAAGGACACACATGCCCCAATTTGACAGACTCTCCACCTGCCACCTTACTTATGTCAGACCCCACTCACTCATCCCCATGAACTTCATACTCACTGGGTCATGACTCCATTTCCGAGTGCGAGGAAAATGTGGAAATCATGGGATTCAAAGAAAGGGAGTTTAGGAAGCAATATTAAATGAAGGAGGCATAACATGTCATTCTAACAACTGTGCTGCACAGATGTGCTTTCATTTCTATTTGTAAATGAAGAAACCTGAGGCTCCAAGACATGTAGTATATACAAATATATATTTAGTTCAAGTGTGTGTATTATATAGAGAGAGCCCATGTATATTTATCCAAATAAATTATCCTTCATCTAACTTAACTTGTATAAACAATACCTTTCAAAAATACTTGAACTTTCTCCCCTAAAATTAAATAAATACATACTGACTAAAGAGGAGAAAACATTTTCCCAAAAGAATATTTTTGGTAAATGTAAAAAGAAACAGTAACTGTTCTTCCTAAATAGATTTGATTCTTGGGTTTTCAAAATACTTTAATATTTTACCATTTAATTACTTTACAATGTCAGGAAACTTTATTTGAACAATCATCTATAATGATATAATGCATAAACACATTGCCATTTGTTTTCAATGGATATTCTCTCTACCGAAGTGCCAAATCATAAAGTAAATCTTGTCTCAATGTCATGTTTTCTTAGCTAATTGGTTTCTGTTTAATGGTATTTTAATTGAATATCTGTATAACAAAATAACAAGAAAATAAATTTATAAATATAAAACTGGATATGTTTTGATAGAAAAATAATCATATTCTCAAAACAAAAAAAGCTTATCTTTTATTACACTTAATTGAAAGGTGAGAGAATTTAAGCTTTGGATAATGAATTGCTAACTAGTTAGATAGTACCCATAGAGACAAGAGGGGGAAAACACAGATTTATATTTTCTAAAAAAGAATTAAATGTTCCTTAAAATATCTAAGGATTAAAAAATCATATTCTGGGGCGCCTGGGTGGCTCAGTGGGTTAAAGCCTCTGCCTTCGGCTCAGGTCATGATCCCAGGATCCTGGGATCGAGGCCCGCATCGAGCTCCCTGCTCAGCAGGAAGCCTGCCTGCTTCCTCCTCTCTCTCTGCCTGCCTCTCTGCCTACTTGTGATCTCCCTCTCTCTCTCTCTCTGTGTCAAATAAATAAATAAAATCTTTTAAAAAATCATATTCTGCATAAGAAATATTCTGACCCACTCTTGTCTTCACTTGTAGAGTAGTTAACATTAGTTATGAATTAACACAGATCCCAAAGTCAATTATTTTCTGAAACATTCCAAAACCCTCCCAACTTCACACATAGCTTTCCTGTAGCAAATTCTACTTTATCCCTCTTTGCTCCACAAAGGGACAGCACAGGCATGGGTCACACAAACTCACAGGCTGCAATACCTGCTTCTGGGCCTTGGGATTTCACCAGCTGGAGAAATAGCTTGGTCAGGAACACAGCTGTGATGTCCAGGCTCTGCGGGCCTTTCACCTCTGCTTTGATTCTAGGAGGCACTTGCTCATATGTTTCACTGACTCTCAGAGAGACCAGGTCAGAAGAAAGATAGCCAATGATCATGTAATGTTAGATATCCCCCACACAATTTCCACTGGTGTCAGTATCTTATTAACTCCTGCACTCTACTCTGTGTCAGACAAGAGTCATAGAATGCTAAATCTTACACACATTTTCTGGATCAGTTTAAACCTAGGATTTAGCAGGTACCGTGAAGATTGGGGAAAAAAAAGAAGCTTTCTCAAAATTTCATAAGATTAGGAAATGCTTAACAATAAAATTGAAAAATTATAAAAATAAAAAGAGAAATATCCATATTCGACCTGAAATGATTCATATATTTTCTTTTTATGGAATGAAAATAAGTTCCCAATTATTACATGCACATAGTAAATATAAAGAATGCCAAAGTGTGTACACATTTTAGTCCCTATTTTTTAACAAATATCCCTAGGATAGTCAGATTGCTTAATATATTACAGTAAATCTAAATACCTAAAAAATCGAGATATAAACAATTTGAATAACATCATATTTCTAATTCTGGTGTTCTCTTCAAATTGCTAGAAGAAACAACCTCTTTAATAAAAATTAAGACAGAAACATAGAGACACAAAATTTTGAATAGGTTTTACTGTAGCCCTTTTAAAGCATCGACATCAAATTCATTCGTTCTATTACTTCTATCAGAGCATGTTTAATTTAGTGAGAAGCCCTAAACCCTATATAACCCTAGAAGTCAGTATTAGGCAGGAACTAAAGCAGTTTGGGTTTGTTTTTTTCATATCAACCACATTAACCTGTGCCCCTCAAGGGTCCCAATGCTCTGCTGCTTTAAAATTATTCTTAGAAATATGTAGTAATAACAACTGAAATCCACTTCTAGGCCAGCTACACCAAGTGAACTATTTTCATTTCAAAACACTCTCTCGTGGTTTGAGCTTCTTCTTCCACCACTTCCAAACACAAGTGTCTTATCCTCTTCTAAATAATGGTAGTAGCGATTATGGGAGTCTTTACTTCTTTTTCTTGTAAGCTTGCCTTTTGCTCATGCAGTTTCTTTGCTAAGATCTAAATAATTGCTTTCAGGAAGTAGGTTTCTGACATAAAGAAAGAAAGCATTCTGCAAATTCTCCATGCAACAGGGCTTTCTCTTAAAGGCAAAAATGGTCTTTAGGCCTGCCTATGAACTGTGATCTTCCAGGTCCTGGCATAACTGCATGGCAGCTGCACATCTCTGTCTATGTCTTATGTCAAATTCCCCAATTCTAAAATATGTCATTTAACAGTAATATGTTTGATTACTCTTTTTTTGCTACTAAACACTATATACTTTACTGGAAAAGGATGATTAAGCCAGAAAACTTACTGCGAACATGTGTCTTAGAGGGTGGATAGTATGACTTCTAAACTCTCAGTGCAGTGCTGTCTTCTAGGGTGTGGGACATTAAGACCTACCTGTGGTTTATACTTGTCTGCTTCTGAAGCAGCAGCTGAGCGAAGTGACTGACTTTGAAAGTCCCATCCTTTTTAGCAGCATCCAGAATACTTTCCATGCAAATGAGTCTGCTGGGAGATTGAGCCTTAGGATCAGAATCCATTAGGTGGTACTGAATAACTCGTATGTGTTAAGAACCAAGTGGAAAATTGACTCTCAGGAATGCATTGCCTCTGATCCTTTTGAAAGTTAAATAGATTATGTTTATCATTGTTTAATATTAATAGGTTAGCCAATGCATATATATCCCTAAAAACTTGGGGGGAACCACCAATGAAAAGCACTTATTAGCAACTTTAGTTGTTAGGGCTTTTTAAATAAGATGCCAGGTTTATCATAACTAAAATAGATATAATAGGTTTTAGTAAACCTGTCAAAATATACCTTTAAATATTTTATCGACAGTATTTTTAGCAACAAATATATAAAGTATTATTGTCAGACTATGGGCATATGCCTCTTTTTGGGGTTGACTTTTAATTTTCTAACTATTTTGAGGAATGAGGTTATTACTAATTAGTTAATTATAAAGACATACACAACGATCTTTCTGTCTTTAAAACACCCACGCACTTTTGTAACCAATGTCAATGTATTTTTAGTGCTTCTTAAAATGTTACCTATACCTCTTTTCTACTTCAACTTTTATTTATCATGTAAGATTTCACTAAAATATCACTTGTATTCCCTATTTGGACATTGAGCAAGGATAGCCTGTGTGAAAGAAAAGTAAAAGCTATAATAACATTGAGTGAAAAGAATTAAGGTAGTAGAAACTGAAATTTAACCTGAAGGTGAAATAACAAGTAAATAAACTGAGAGGGAGAGAGACAGAGGTGTTCATGATAACATAAGTAAATTAAATAGACCAGAATAACACCAGAACCTCATTAATTAGTGTGAAATTTATAATAAAGCAGCTAGAGTGCATAGAATTTTTTTGAAAGAATATTCCAAAAGCAAATGTTTTTATATTGTTTTTCTTATATATTATTTTCATTTATTTGTTTTATAATAAGATTGGTTGAAGTTAAGTGAGTGTGAATAAATCATAAGTCCAAAATTCTTAGTTACATTAAGGCAAGAAAGGACAAGTGATTTACTTTGAAAACAAAGTCATCTACAGAGGATGGCAAATTCAGATACTGGCTGCCTAGTCAGCTTGCTCCAAGTCCCACCATGCTGCACTCTGGTGCAACTGCCCTTCTCAAACCTCCCTCAGTCCCAGCACTTTGAGACTTTCCCCAAGAAGACCAGCATAGGCACCTGCCCACACCAGGTACCTAAAGCCTAAACTTTTAAAAGTCAGCAGTCTCGGGCGCCTGGGTGGCTCAGTGGGTTAAGGCCTCTGCCTTCGGCTCAGGTCATGATCTCAGGGTCCTGGGATTGAGGCCCGCATCGGGCTCTCTGCTCAGTGGGGAGCCTGCTTCCTCCTCTCTCTCTGCCTGCCTCTCTGCCTACTTGTAATCTCTCTCTCTCTCTCTGTCAAATAAATAAAATCTTTAAAAAAAATAAAAAATAAATAAAAGTCAGCAGTCTCAACTAGTAAAGAGCCTATAGGGCACTTCATTGCTCCTGGAGAGAAGACAGAAAAGCAATCTGGAGGTAGACAACATGAAAACTATAATCTGAAAAATGCCTGGGATGCACAGGGGGAGATTATTTGTCTTGCTTAGAGTACCACCCTGAGAGCAGCAAACATGGAGACCCTTCTCTGGGGACAAAGGAGCCGGTGGCCATTTCCTACCCCTCTCTTCAGCATAGCACAGAACCACCTGCAATAAATACCAGAGCACTGGCACTGGCTGCCTAACCTCCTTACACTGAGTCACACACCTCTGCATGCTGGCAGTACTGACCTTCTCAGCCATGCTTGCCTCAGTCTCAGTGCAGTGGGCCCCTCCCCCAGAAGATCAACAGAAACACCTGCCCACACAATGTCTCCAAACAAGAGCATTCTGCATAGCTTCAGTTCTAGTAAAAGTAACATCAGGTCTCATTTAACAAGCAGACCAGAGCACACCTAGTTAAAACTCACCTTACTCTGACCAAGGACCAAACACTGCCCAGAGCCATCAAGAGAGTCTCTGTGGATGTGTGGCCTGAAGGACACAGTAGCCAGAACACACCAGCAGAGTACATGCAGCACATACCAAGACAACTCCTGAAGCACCAGGCCCTGGACATTACATGGCCTCTTCTGTATAAAGCTATTATTCTCAAGAGCAGAGCTATAACAGGCTTTTCTAACACAGAGAAGGAGACAGAGACTTAGAGAAAAATGCCAAGATGGAAGAATTCATCCCAAAGGAAACAATAAGGAAAGGTCATGACCAGAGATGTAATCAAAACACCTCAAGTAATATGCCTGATGGAGACTTTAAAGCCACAGTCATAAATATACCCACTGGACTTGAGATAAGAATGGAAGACCTCAAGGAGATCACAATCAAAGAGATAAGATAGTTAAAAAATAATCAGTCAGAAATGAAAAATGCAATAATTGAAATTCAAAACATACATGATGCAATGAACACAAGGAGAGAAGAAGACAAGGAATGAATAAGTGGTATAGAAGACAAAGTAATGGAAATTAATGAAGCTGGAAAAAAGAGTTCCATAATTATGGAACATGAGAATGGGCTTAGAGAACTCAGTGACTGCATTAAATCTAATAACATTTGTATTACAGGATTCCCAGTAGAAGAAGAGAGAGAAAAGGGGCAGAAAACTTATTTGAGGAAATAATAGCTGAAAATTTCCCTAATCTGGGGAAGGAAACAAACATCCAGATCCAGAAGGCACAGAAAAATCCCATCAAAATCAACAAATGCAGGCCAACACCAAGACATATTGTAATTAAATTTGTCAAACATACCAATAAAAAAAATCTTAAGAGGAGCATGAGAAAAGAAAGTCCCTAAATTATAAGGGAAGAACTATAAGGCAAACTGCAGATCTCTCAAAAGAAATTTGGCAAGCCAGAAGGAGTGGCATGATATATTCAAGGTGCTGAATGGGAAGAATTTGCAGCCAAGAGTACTTTATCCAGCAGGGATGTCATTCAGAATAGAAGGATAGATAAAGATTTTCCCAGAAAAGCAAAATGTCCACAGAATCAGCCCTGCAAAAAATATTAAAGGGGACTCTTTGTGTGGAAAGGAGAGACCAAAACCAGGAAAGGCAAGAAAGAAACAGAGAAAATCTCAAGAAATTATGACAAACCAAGTAATAAAATGCCACTAAATACATATCTATCAATAATTCTCTAAATGTAAATGGAATAAATCTCCAATCAGAAGTCATAGGATGTTAGAATGGATAAAAAAAAACCCCAAAATCCATCTATATACCACTTACAAGAGACTCACTTTAGACATAAGGACACCTGTCTATTAAAAGTGAGGTGATGGAGAAACATCTATCATGCAAATAGATGTCCAAATGAAGCCAGAGTAGCAGTACCTATATCAGACAAACTAGATTTTAATCCAAAGACTGTAACAAGAGATGAAGAAGGGATTATATCATACTAAAAGGGACTGTCCATCAAAAAGATCTAGGGTTGCATGAGTGGCTCAGTCAACCATCTGACTTCAGCTCAGTTCATGATCTTGGGGTCCTGGGATTGAGCCCCATGATGGGCTTCCCACTCAGCGGGGAGTCTGCTAGTCCCTCTCCTTCTGCTCCTCTTTCTGCTCATGTGCTCGCTCTCTATCTCAAATAAATAAATAAAATATTTTTAAAAAAATCTAACAATTGCAAATATTTATGTCCACAACATGGGAGCACTCAAATATATAAAACAATTAATAACAAACATAAAGGAACTCACTGAAAATCATACAATAATGGTAGGGGACTTTAACACCCCACTTACATGATTGGACAGATCAACTTCAGTAGAAAATCAACAAGGAAATAATGGCTCTGAATGACACATTGGACCAGATAGACTTAACAAACATTTACAGAACTTTCTGTCCTAAAACAGCAAAATACACATTCTTTTCAGGTGCACATGGGACATTTTTGAGAATAGATCACATACTAAGTCACAATCAGGCCTCAGCAATTACAAAAAGATTGAGAAAATGCCATGCATACTTCTGACCACAATGCTATGAAACTTGAAGTCAGCCACAAGAAGAATTTGGAAAGAGCACAAATACATGCCAGTTAAACAGAATGTTGCTAAAAAATAAATGGGTCAACCAGGAAATCAAAGAAGACATTTTACAAATACATGGAAACAAAAGAAAATGAAAATACAACTGTCCAAAACCTTTGGCCTACAGCAAAAGAAGTCCTAAGAGGAAACAGGCTTTCCTTAAAAAGCAAAAAAAAATCTCAAATAAAAAAACCTAATCTTATACCTTAAAAAGCTAGTAAAAGAACAATTGGAGCCTAAAACAAAGCAAAAGGAAGGAAATAATAAAGATTAGAGCAGAAATAAATGACATAGTGGGAAAAAAGGTAGAAGAGATCAGTGAAACAAGGAGCTAGTTCTTTGAAAAAATTAATACCACAGATAAACTCCTAGGCAGACTTATCAAAAAGAGAAAGGCCAAAAAAAAAAAATCAGCAAATGAAAGAGGAGCACTAACACCAACACCACAGAAATACAGACAATTAGAATATTATGAAAAACTATATGCCAACAAACTGGACAACCTGGAAGAGAGGGATAAATTCCTAGAAACATATAAAGTACCAAAACTGAAACAGGAAGAAACAGAAAACTTAAACAGACAGATACCCATCAAGGAAATTGCATCAGTAATCTAAAATACCTCAGCAAACAAAAGTTCAGGGCCAGAAGGCTTCACATGGGATTTTTTTTTTAATTTATTTTTTTCATTCAATTTTATTTTATTTTATTTTTTCAGTGATCCAAGATTCATTGTTTATCGACCACACCCAGTGCCCCATGGGAAACGTCCCTTCCTTAATACCCATCACCAGGTTCACCCATCCCCTACCCCCCTTCCCTCCATAACCTTCATTTGTTTCTCAGAATCCACAGTCTCTCATCTTTCATCTCCCCCCTGATTTACTCCAATTCACTCTTCTTTTCCTTCTCCTAATGTCCTCCACTTTATTCCTTATGTTCCACAAGTAAGTGAAACCATGTAATTGATTTTCTCTGCTTGACTTATTTCACTCAGCATAATCTCCTCCAGACCTGTCCATCTTGATACAAAAGTTGGGTGTTCCGTCTTTCTGATGGCTGCATAATATTCCATTGTATATATGGACCACATCTTTATCCATTCATCTGTTGAAGGGCATCTCAGTTCCTTCCACAGTTTGACGATTGTGGACGCTGCTGCTGTGAACATTGGGGTACATATGGCCCTTCTTTTCACTACATCTATATCTTCGGGGTAAATACCCACTAGTGCAATTGCAGGGTCATAGGGTAGCTCTATTTTTAATTTTTTGAGGACTCTCCACACTGTTTTCCAAAGTGGCTGCACCAACTTGCATTCCCGCCAACAGTGGGAAAGGGTTCCCTTTCTCCACATCCTCTCCAACACTTGTTGTTTGCTGTCCTATTGATTTTGGCCATTCTAACTGGTGTAAGGTGGTATCTCAATGTGGTTTTGATTTGAATTTCCCTGACAGCTCATGATGATGAACATTTTTTCATGTCTGTTAGCAGTTTGTATGTCTTCTTTGGAGAAGTGTCTGTTTATGTCTTCTGTCCATTTTTTGACATGATTATCTGTTTTTTGGGTGTTGAGTTTGAGGAGTTCTTTATAGATCTTGGATATCAGCCCTTTGTCTGTAATGTCATTTATGAATATCTTCTCCCATTCCATGGGTTGCCTCTTTGTTTTGTTGACTGTTTACTTTGCTGTGCAGAAGCTTTTTATCTTGATGAAATCCAAAAAGTTAATTTTCACTTTTGTTTCCTTTGCATTTGGAGACGTGTCTTGAAAGAAGTTGTTGTGGCCGATGTCAAAGAGGTTACTGCCTATGTTCTCCTCTAGGATTTTGATAGATTCCTGCCTCACGTTGAGGTTTTTCATCCAGTTTATCTTTGTGTATGGTGTGAGACAATGTTTCATTCTTCTATACATAGCTGTCCAATTTTCCCAGCACCATTTATTGAAGAGACTGTCTTTTTTCCACTGGATATTTTTTCCTGCTTTGTCAAAGATTATTTGACCATATAGTTGAGGGTCCTTATCTGGACTCTCTACCTCTGTTCCATTGGTCTGTGTCTGTTTTTTTGTGCCAGTACCATGCTGTCTTGGTTATCACAGCTGTGTAGTAAAGCTTAAAATATGGCAATATGATGCCACAGCTTTGTTTTTCTTTTTCAAAACTTCCTTAGCGATTCAGGGTCTTTTCTGGTTCCATGCAAATTTTAGGATTGTTTGTTCCAGCACTTTGAAAAATGCTGGTGGAATTTTGTTCGGGATGGCATTGAAAGTACAGATTGCGCTGCGCAATATAGACATTTTAACAATGTTTATTCTTCCCATCCATGAGCATGGAATGCTTTTCCATCTTTTTATGTCTTCTTCAATTTCTTTCACTCACATGGAAATTCTATCAAACATTTTAAAAAGAGTTGATACCTATCTTCTTATTTATTTATTTATTTATTTATTTATTTATTTATTTATTTATTTACTTGACACAGAGAGAAAGATCACAGATAGGAAGAGAGGCAGGCAGAGAGAGAGGAGAGAGGAGGAAGCAGTCTCCCCACAGAGCAGAGAGCCCAATGCGGGCCTCAATCCCAGGACCCTGGGATCATGACCTGAGCCGAAGGCAGAGGCTTTAACCCACCGAGCGACCCAGGTGCCTGATACCTATCTTCTTAAACTAATAAAAAAAAATGGAAAGAAAGCATTCAAACTCATTCTATGAAGCCAGCATTACCCTGACTCTAAAACAGACAAAGACTCAGCTAAAAAAGAGATCTACAGGTCCATATCCCTGATGAACATGGATGGAAAATTCTCAGTAAAACACAGGGGGAATTAAATCCAACAGTACATTAAAGGAATCATTCACCAGGATCAAGTGGGATTTATTCGTGGGCTACAAGCATGGTTCAATATTTGCAAATCAATCAATGTGATACACCACATTAATCAAAGAAAGAATAACATTATGATCCTTTCAGTATATACATAAAATTCATTTGACAAAGTACAAGACGTAGTCACAAAAAACAAAGTAGTGTGAGAGGGAACATACCTCAACATAAAAAAGGCCATATTTGAAAACCCACAGCAAACACCATCCTCAGTGGGGAAAAATGTTGAAATTTTCTTTTTTTTAATTAACGTATTATGTATTATAGTGTTTCAAGGGTACAGGTCTGTGAATCATCAGTCTTATACAATTCACAGTGCTCACCATAGCACATACCCTCCCCAATGTCCATAACCCAGCCACCCTATCCCTCTCCCCACTCCAACAGCCCTCAGTTTGTTTCCTGAGATTAAGAGTCTCTTATGGTCTGTCTCCCTCCCTGGTCCCATCTTGTTTCATTTGACGTTTTCTTCTATGGTCAGGAGCAAGACAGGAGTGTCCACTCTCACTGCTATTATTTAACATAATACTGGAAGTCCTAGCCATAGCAGTTTAAGACAACAAAAAGAAAAAAAATTCTTCCAAATCAGCAAGGAAGGAGTCATTATTTGATGATGACATGATCCTCTATATATATAAAACCTGAAAGACTTCACCAAAAAATTGTTAGAACTTATACAAAAATTTAGTAAAGTCACAGTATACAAAATCACTGTGCAGAAATAGGTTGCACGTCTGTACACAAATGATGAAGTGGCAGAAATAGCAATCGCAGAATCAGTCCTATTTACAATTGCACCAAAACCCAAAAAATACTTAGGAATAAATCTAAACAAAGAGGTAGAAGGTCTATAATCTAAAAACTATAAAACACCGATCAAAGAAATTCAAGACAGGCGTACCTGGGTGGTCTAGTAAGTTCACGGTCCACCTCTTGGTTTCAGCTTAGGTCATGATCTTAGGGTGTTTGCGATTGAGTCTGGCTTTAGACTCTTTACTCAGCATGGAGTCTACTTAAGATTCTCTCTCTCTCCCTCTCCCTTTGTCCCTCCACCCACTAGCTCTCTCACTCTAAAATTAATACATGGTGCATAAACAATGAATCTTGGATCACTGAAAAATTAAAATTAATTAATTAATTAATTAATTATAAATAAATAATAAATAAAAGTGAAAAAGAAAAGAAAAATAAAAAAGAGCACCTAACCTAAAAAATAAATAAAATAAATTTAAAAAATAAAATAAATACATACATACATACACACATACATACTTACATAAAGTCTTTTTAAAAAAAGGAAATTCAAGACAACCCAAAGAAATGAACAGACATTTCATGTCCATGGATTGGAAGAAAAATATTGTTAAAACATCTACATTACCCAAAGCAATCTACAGATTTAAGGCAATGCCTATAAAATTCCAACAACATTTTTTCATAGAGTAAGAACAAATAATTCTAAAATTTGTTTGGAACCAGAAAAATCCCAAATAGCCAAAGCAACTTTGGGGGGAAAAAATAAGCGGAGGGGAGGGATGGAGGAAAAGGAGGGGGAAAGGATGGAAGAAAGGGAGGGGGGACGGAGGGAGGGAAGTAGTGGGGAAATTTACTACAATCTGGAGATTCTTTATCATAATGTAATGTATCAAAGTTCCATAGTTTGGGTTTTGAATGTGAAAACAAGAAAAGATTACATTATAGGAAACGAGATAAGCACTATAAGTAAACTAAGTACTATATCTGTCACTTCTCTGTAAATTTAAATTTATTCTAAAATAAATAACTTAATTTTGAAGATTATATTTAAAAGAATTCTCCAATGGAACAACATGTAACATTTAGCTATATTAGTCATTGGAATAAAAAGAAGATATAAAATATGTCAATAATTTTGCAAAAAAAATCATAACAAAGATGTCTCTTTTTCCAAATATTTAAATGTCTTACTGAGTGCTTACTGATTTGTTAAAATTTTGTTTTAAATCTACTTACATAGTAAAAATATTTCTTTCTTGAAAAGAGCAAAATATTTACTGCTAATGACTGTAACCAATGAGCTCACATTATTCAAATACTACATGGGACAGAAAGTAAAGTAAACTTGCACTGTATTCAGTGTATCAAGGAAGTCATCCATACAAAACTGATTTTTAATTTTTATAATCAGAGAAATAAATCATAAAGAATTGTTTGTAAAATGTAATACTACCAATTGAGTAAGTATACTTCACAGATGACAAATATTATGTCTCCAAGCTAAAATTTTCTTACATACTCTTGTTTGCCATGTTGGAAATATTGAGTTATTTAAACCTGTTATTTGGGATCTTGATACTAATCAATGGTTACCTGAGGCTCATATGGCATAACAGTTTCTTGAGTGGACTGTGAGTTTGGGATGGTTTTGTACTTGTCTCCATGTACATATTCTTGAAATAAAGACAGAAATGAAAACCAACAAAAAGTTAACAATGCCTAATAGGTTGTATTATGACCTACCAATAAAAAATGTAATATTT
Source organism: Ailurus styani (assembly GCA_002007465.1). Classification (NCBI taxonomy): domain Eukaryota; kingdom Metazoa; phylum Chordata; class Mammalia; order Carnivora; family Ailuridae; genus Ailurus; species Ailurus styani. The sequence goes on along the minus strand of LNAC01000726.1, from coordinate 363,903 downwards.
ATTCTTTAGAAATTTGAGATTATTTCAGATTTAAGAAAATAACACCTGCGAATTGCTTAACATAGTGCTAACTTCTTGTAAACTATTCAGTAATCCAGAGAAATTAACATCTAAAAATTTAAGAAAGACAGTGTAAGGTGAAACATAATCCAAGTGAAGAATGAGAGGACCAGGGCGCCTGGGTGGCTCAGTGGGTTAAAGCCTCTGCTTTCAGCTCAGGTCATGATCTCAGCGTCTGGGATGGAGGCCCGCATCGGGCTCTCTGCTCAGCAGGGAGCCTGCTTCCTCCTCTCCCTGTCTCTCTGCCTGCCTCTCTGCCTACTTGCAATCTCTCTCTGTGTGTCAAATAAATAAATAAAGTCTTTAAAAAAAAAAGAATGAGAGGACCAAGTTGAATAGGAAAGATTAAAGAACTTGTGAAATATTTAGAAATACTGGGGTACATATGTTGTATAATGAAAATAGCTATTACAGTTTTTCATTTCTTAAAAAAGATAAAGTGCTATAAAAAGGTGTAAGAGTGAAAAGGAAATGAGCAAGAATTGGGGGAGAGAACCAACTTTTGATTAAGTGTAGGAAAGTGTTAACTCAGAAGAATGGGAACATTTGAAGGACTTAAGGACTTACAAATTTGAGGAGCTAAGGCCTAAGCAAATAATTCCATGGTCTGATATTCCCATCACAATACTGCTGAGCGCTGAGCTTGCCAGAGGGCTGTTGTGACAAAGTCTCCAGCAGTTGGAGAATGAAGGACATAAATGAGAAATGGCTTTAGAAAACCCAAGGGAACACACAGCCAGAACAGAAATAGGATTACTGTTTCAAAGCCTGCCTGTGGTTATCCCTTGATTGCACTCTTTCTGTTTGAAATTCTGTAAACTTTCACTTTTAATATCAAAACAGGGTTCCCATTACATTGTTCTCCAGATTAGAACTCAGTGGAGGATGTTCACAAATGTCCCATTTTCAGTACTCATGACATCCACAATTGAAATTCATCCCTTTACTTTGTTGATCTGTGATCATTGAATGTGAAAACAGATAAACCTATTTCAGTCTTCTTCTAGTGAGCTAGAATCCATATATCTCACCTGCATTGTCACTGTTTACTTATGATACCACAGGCAAAGCTTCCCTCAGACTACAAAGGAGGAAACTAACATGTTTCTGTTCTTCCTAATTACAGACTGCAGGGTAAGGGCAACAACAATCACTAAGACTTCAAAGGTAGTTTTGTATCAACATGGATGGGTCTGGAGGAGATTATGCTGAGTGAAATAAGTCAAGCAGAGAAAGTCAATTATCATATGGTTTCACTTACTTGTGGAACATAAGGAGTAAAATGGAGGACTCTAAGAGAAGGAAAGGAAAAGTGAATTGGGGTAAATTGGAAGGGGAAAAAAACCATGAGAGACGACTCTGGAAACAAACAGTTATGGAGGGGAGGGGAAAGGGGGGGTGGGCGATGCTGGTGGTGGGTATTAAGGAGGACACATATTGCATGGATCACTGGGTGTGGTGCATAAACAATGAATCTTGGATCACTGAAAAAGTAAGATAAAAAAATAAAAATTAAAAAAAAAGACTTGAAAGGTAGTTTCAGTATACTCTATGTTTTTGCTGGAATGAACTGAAAAGCAGCCTGCACAGAGATTACATTATGGTGAAAAAAGTTTCAAACAAAAAAGCAATTGAATTTAGAAGTATTTTAAAGGAACCATGGATTGAATGTCTCTCAATCTAATAAACTGTAAGACGAGAATTTATTATTCAAAATCTCTTTTGATAGACTATTAGTGTTCATGGATTTTCATTTAACTGATACTATAGTAGTTTAGAAGATGGATTTAAATATCTCATTAAAAACAAATTTTATTTAGAACTCTGAAGCTTAGTGTGCATTACAGGGATTATATTTAAAATCTTAGTATTTGGTGGGGATGGTCCTAGTGGTATTGATAGTCTTTTTGTTATTTTCTTTTTTCTTTCCTTTTTTTTCTTTTTCCTTTTCTTTTTTTTTCTGTTATATGTTTGGATTCTGTGCAAAAAAGACATGGCCCTTTAAATTATTTTGCCCTTTCATCTTCTCTGTTTAAAAAAAAGAAAAAGAAAAAAATAAACTTTCCTATTTCTGTGATAAAAGATGAAGATAAAAAGTCAGAAGTTCAAATATGAACAGCTTTCTCACACTTTCACGTGTACCTGACAAATAATGAAGTCCCTTGGATAACAAAGGGAGAGAGCATATAAGGCCCAGAAGAATCACCTTAAGTCCCAGCTCCCACATCTATTCCATTTGCCTGCTGGGGCTCCCCTGTTCTGTTTGGATCAGATTCTAAAGCCCTCAGAAGCTGCAGCCCTCAGACACAGGTATTACCAACTGTATCTGCAGCTCTTTCTCTCAGCCCATCTCACTGGTACTAGTGCTGCCAGATTGTGTATACGGAACAGAAAGAATAGACATTTTAAAATACAATCCAGTCAATTTAGCCTTGCAGGCAGACAAGCTCATCAATTCTGATTTAAAAATTACTGTACCGGGTGAATTACTTCTTATAAATTTTCATGGTTTACTGTTGAATAAAACTGAGAATTTTGTTAGCAAATACTTCTTGGATCACTTGGATTAACCATGTGAGTTAGCAGAGCAAATGGTCACTTCAGTGAAGGTAGGATATGAGTAATTAATTATTTAATCAATGATTAATTTTTCTTGTCTATCTAAAAATGTGTTTATTGAAAATCCACATCGGGACTTTGCTTATTTATGTGATATAGCTTCCACATTGTGAAATATTGCAGACTTGGCAAACAACTTTTAAAGGCATTATTAATATTTTTCTGTACAATCATGTTTTCTTAAGAGAAACTATTTTGTGGGAAATTATTAACTATCATAAGTAAAGGGGGAGAGGAACAAGATGGCAGAGAACTAGGAGATCTAAATACCATCGGATCCCAGGAATTCAGCTAGATAGTTACCAAACCATTCTGGATGCCTACAAACTCAACAGGAGATCAAAGAGAAGAAGAGCAGCAATTCTAGGAACAGAAAAGGCAACCACTTTCTAGAAGGTAGGAGGTATGGAGAAGTGAATCTGAGGTGATATACAGGAAGATAGAGCATGGGTGGAAGGGCCAGATACTGGCAAGTGGTAGAATAGTAGAGCACAAAACTGTAACTTTTAGAAGTCTGCTTCACAGAGGGATGATGCTCCAGAGGCTAAGCTGGGGGTGGAGCCCTCACAGGGACAGTGTGGTCTCAGGACCTGCAGGGACACAAAAAGACCAGGGGTGTCTGAGTGTGGCAGAGCTCCCAGGTATCAGAGGGGAAGTCAATTGCAGAGATGGAACCAAGGGGGCTCTCAGCTCAGGGTTACCTTAAATCATGATCTGAGGCATAGTCAGGCCACTGCTCTTTGAGCAGGGACCTCACAAGTGGAAGATCTGGGGAGACTCACCTTCCTCCCCCGGGGTGGGTGGAATGGCACAAGAGCATACTGCAGGAATCTACTGGGTTTGGAAACTCCAAACAGGGTCAAGCGCCAAAGATAAAAATGCTTGCTCACAGACCCATGAGTATGGAGTGTGGCCGGAGATCAGGGAGACAGGTGTGATTGACTGCTTTTCTCTGAGGGTGCATTGAGGGTGGAACCCTGGCTCTTGGATTCTCTGGGGCCAGATTGGGAGGCCACCATCTTCATTCTCGTCATCCAAAGCTGTATGGAAAGCATTCAGGGAACAAAAGCACCCGAGAGCAAAACTGAGCAGATTATTTAGCCTGGCCCCTGGCAAGGGTGCTGTAATTCTGCCTTAGGCAAAGACATTTGAGAATCACTGCAATAGGCCCCTCCCCCAGAAGATCAGCAAGAACATCCAGCCAAGATCAAGTTCACCAGTGAGTGAAAACTGGAAAACTTCAGAGCTATGTGAATACAGCACATAGAATTCATGGCTTTTTTCCCCATGATTCATTAGTCTTTATTTTTTTTTTTAAAGATTTTATTTATTCATTTGACACAGAGAGAGAGATTACAAGTCGGCAGAGAGGCAGGCAGAGAGAGGAGAGAGAAGGAAGCAGGCTCCCTGCTGAGCAGAGAGCCCGACGTGGGCCTCGATCCCAGGACCCTGGGATCATGACCTGAGCCGAAGGCAGCGGCTTTAACCCACTGAGCCACCCAGGCGCCCTCATTAGTCTTTAAAAGTTAAATTTTTTATATTTTATTTTTTTCTTATTCTATTTTGTAATTTTACCTCTTTCCTATTTTAACGTTTTTAACTATTTTATCTTATCAATACCTTTTTAAAAATCTTGTTAATTTTCATTGTTATAGTCAATTTCTATCCCTTCATTGTACTTAGCCTTATTTTGTTGTATACATATAGGTTTTTCTTTCATTAAAATTTTGGGATACAGTTTCTTCTAACAGATCAAAATATACCCTTAATCTAGTGCATGGCTTTGTTCTAGTCTCCAACCTGATCACATTCTTTCCTTTTCTTTTTTTTTTTTTATTTTTTCAACCGACTTCTTAACTTATCAATTCCTTTTTTAGAATTTTTGTTAATTTTCATCTTTACAGTCATATTCCATCCCTTCATCTGAAGGAGATGGAGAAAGTATAGCAAAGAAAGCCTAAACCCAGCAGGAGAAGAGAAATAATGAAGATCAGAGCAAAAATCAACAAAATAGAAACCAAAAGAACACTAGAACAAATCAATGAAACTAGGAGCTGGTTCTTTGAATGAATTAGTAAGATTGATAAACCCCTGGCCAGACTTATCCAAAAGAAAAGAGAAAGGACTCAAATTAACAAAATCATGAATGAAAGAGGAGAGATCACAACCAACACCAAAGAAATACAAACAATCATAAGAACATATTATGAGGGGTACCTGGGTGGCTCAGTGAGTTAAGGCCTCTGTCTTCAGCTGAGGTCATGATGTTGGAGTACTGGGATCAAGCCCTGCATCGGGATCCCTGCTCGGCAGGGAGCCTGCTTCCTCCTATCTCTCTGCCTGCCTCTCTGCCTACTTGTGATCTCTCTCTCTCTCTCCATGTCATATAAATAAATAAAATCTTTTTAAAAAGAACATATTATGAGCAACTATAAGCCAGCAAATTTGACAATCCAGAAGAAATGGATGCATTCCCAGAGACATATAAACTACCAACACTAAACAAGGAATAAATAGAAAACCTGAATAGACCCATGACCAGTAAGGAAATTGAAGCAGTCATCAAAAATCTCCCAACAAACAAGAGCCCAGGGCCAGACGGCTTTCCAGGGAAATTCTACCAAACCTTTAAAGAAAAATTAATACCTATTCTCCTGAAACTGTTCCAAAAAATAGAAATGGAAGGAAAACTTCCAAACTCATTTTATGAAGCCAACATTACCTTGATCCCAAAACCAAAGACACCATCAAAATGTAGCATTACAGACCAATATCCTTGATGAACATGGATGCAAAAATTCTCACCAAAATACTAGCCAATAGGATCCAATAGTACATTAAAAGGATTATTCACCAAGACCAAGTGGGATTTATTCCTGGGATGCAAGGTTGGTTCAACATCCAGAAATCAATCAATGTGATAGTGTACATTAATAAAAGAAAGAACAAAAAGCCATATGATACTCTCAATAGATGCTGAAAAAGCATTTGACAAAGTACAGCATCTTTTCTTGATCAAAACTCTTCACACTGTAGGGATACACTGTGGGTATCCCTCAGGGTACATATCTCAATATCATAAAATCCATCTATGAAAAGCCCACAGCTAATATCATTCTCAACGGGGAAAAACTGAGAGCTTTCTCCCTAAGGTCAGAAACACAGCAGGGCTGTCCACTATCACCATTGCTATTGAACACAGTACTAGAAGTCCTATTCTTAACACTCAGACAACAAAAAGAAATAAAAGACATCCGAATCAGCAAAGGAGAACTCCAACTCTCACTCTTTGCAGGTGATATGATACTTTATGTGGAAAACCCTAAGACTCCACTCCAAAACTGCTAGAATTCATACAGGAATTCAGTAAAGTATCAGGATATAAAATAAATGCACAGAAATCAGTTTCATTTCTATACACAAAAAGCAAGACAGAGGAAAGAGAAATTAAGGAGTCGATCCTATTTACAATTGCACCCCAAACCATAAGATACCGAGGAATAAACCTAACTAAAGAAGCAAAGAATCTGTACTTAGAAAACTATAAAGTACTTATGAAAGAAATTGAAGTAGACACAAAGAAATGGAAAAGCTTTCCATGCTCATGGATTGGAAGAACAAACATTGTGAAAATTTCTATGGTACCTAGAATGCCATCCCCACCAAAATACCATCAAATTTTTCAAAGAAATGGAACAAATAATCCTAAAACTTATATGGAACCAGAAAAGGCCCCAAATAGCCTGAGGGATGTTGAAAAAGAAAACCAAATCTGGCAGCATCACAATTCCAGACTTCAAGCTGTATTACAAAGCTATAATCATCAGGACAGTACCGTACTGGCACAAAAAACAGACACACAGATCAATGGAACAGAATAGAGAGCACAGAAATTGACCCTCAACTCTATGGTCTTAAACAAAGCAGGAAAGAATGTCCAGTGGAAAAAAGACAGCCTCTTCAACAAGTGGTGTTGGGAAAACTGGACAGCCAAATGCAAAAGAATGAAACTGGACCATTTCCTTACACCACACACGAAAATAGACTCAAAATGGATGAAAGACCTCAATGTGAGGCAGGAATCCAACCAAATCCTGAGGAGAACACAGGCAGCAACCTCTTTGACTGCAGCCACAGAAATTCTTCATAGAAACATTGCCAAAGGCAAAGGAAGCAAGGGCAAAAATGAACTATTGGAACTTCATCAAGATCAAAAGCTTTTGCACAACAAAGGAAATAGTCAACAAAACCAAAAGACAACCGACAGAATGGGAGAAGATATTTGCAAATGACGTATCAGATAAACGGCTAGTATCCAAAATCTACAAAGAACTTATCAAACTCAATACCCAGGGCACCTGGGTGGCTCAGTGGGTTAAAGCCTCTGCCTTCAGCTCAGGTCATGATCTCAGGGTCCTGGGATCGAGGCCCGCATCAGGCTCTCTGCTCAGCAGGGAGCCTGCTTCCTCCTCTTTCTCTGCCTACTTATAATCTCTCTCTGTCAAATAAATAAATAAAATCTTTAAAAAAAAAACCAAACAAACTCAATACCCAAAGAACAAATAATCCAATCAAGAAATGGGCAGAAGGTATGAACAGACATTTCTTCAAAGAAGACATCAAAGTGGCCAACAGACACACGAAAAAGTGCTCAACATCACTCGGCATCAGGGAAATACAAATCAAAACCTCAATGAAATACCACCTCACACCAGTCAAAATGGCTAAAAATAACAAGTCAGGAAACGACAGATGTTGGCAAGGATGGAGAGAAAGGGGAACGTTTCTACACTGTTGGTGGGAATGCAAGCTGGTGCAGCCACTCTGGAAAACAGTACAGAGTTTCCTCAAAAAGTTGAAAATAGAACTACCCTAAATCCAGCAATCTCACTACTGGGTATTTACCCTAAAGATAAAAATGTAGCTATCCAAAGGGGCATGTGCACCCAAGTGTTTATAGCAGCAATGTCCACAATAGCCAAATGATGGAAAGAACCTAGATGTCCATCAACAGATGAATGGAGACAGAAGATGTGGTGTATAATATACAACTAATACTATGCATACATCAAAAACTGAAATTTTGCCATTTGCAATGATGTGCATGGAACTAGAGGGTATTATGCTAAATGAAATAAGTCAATCAGAGAAAGACAATTATCATATGATCTCTCTGATATGAGGAATTTGAGAGGCAGAGCCAGGGTTGTGGAGGGTAGGGAGGGAATAAACGAAACAAGATGGGACTGGGGAGGGAGACAAACCATAAGAGGCTCATTCTCAGGAAGCAAACTGACGGTTGCTGGGGGCTGGTGGGGGGGAGGGATAGGGTGCCTGGGTTCTGGATATGGGGGAGGGTATGTGCTATGGTGAGTACTGTGAATTGTGTAAGACTGATGATTCACAGACCTGAACCCCTGAAACAAATAATACATTATATGTTAATTAAAAAAGCAAAAACAAAATCAAAAAAACTATCATCCTAAAAATAAAGAAAAGAAAAGAAAAAATAAATAAATGACACAAGAAAACCCTTTTATTGCTGAAGATTTTATTGGCAAAATCTAAGATATCGATAACACACTGTGGTGGTAAAGAACTGAGGAGCCAGGAATTCTTGAATGTTGCTGTGTGGAGATGATAGGCGTACAACCTCTACTGAAATATATCCATGTCTATTAAAGCTTAATGTACATGCTTTTTGACACAGAAATTTTCAGGTAGAAAATTGAACATACAAATGTATGGGCTGTCCTTTCTATCTTAGAGGTAGGGACTTACAGGTAAACGCTAACAGTTGTAAAATAAATGGCTAGTGCCAGTACAAAAAAGGAAGGAAGGAAGGAAGGAAGGAAGGAAGGAAGGAAGGAAGGAAGGAAGGAAGGAAGGAAGGAAGGGCAGGAGAGAGAGAAAGAGAGAGAAAGAAAGAAAGAAGGAAAGAAAGAAAGAAAGAAAGAAAGAAAGAAAGAAAGAAAGAAAGAAAGAAAGAAAGAAAGAAAGAAAGAAACTTTACTGCTAGAGATTAACCCTATATTCCATGGTAAATGATACTGTATTAAGTACTATTCATTCCAGCATTTTCGACATGTGTAAAATTCTGGGGCAAACCTAAATACCCACTGGGAATAAAACTGGTAAATAAATTTTTGGTATATCCATTTAATGTAGCATTTGCAGCTGCATACAAACACTGATGAAGCTCCTTAGGTACTGATACGGAACAAACTGCTTGATATATTTTTAAACAAATACCTAAGAAACAATGCTGTTTTCTGTAGTTACATAGCATTTTGTTTAGAAGATAGCATGTATATGGTTGCACTTTCCTAGAATATGTCTGGCAAACTCTCTAAACCATTACATGTTTGCATCTGAGAAGGGAACTAGGTGAATAGGGGATAAAATAGATAAATGAAATTGTTCATTATTTGTATCCCTTATATTTTGAACAATGTGAATGTTTTAATTACCTTATATCAAGATCATCTAATTATTTTTAACGTAAAATGTTATACTTGATAAAAATGAATTTGTTTTCACATTTGTTGATGAATTGGTTCTTGAACTTCCAAAACAATATGGTTACGTTTTGCCTGTATTATTTTTCTACTTATAAAATTTATTTTTTATGCTTGCTGAAGGATGTTTGAAAGATCAGAATCCCTCATAAATCAAGCATAGTTGACTAATTTGAATACTCTGAGTTTTTCCCTAATACCTATTAAAGAATGAAAATATTAAAATTTTGATGACAATAATGCTTTAAATATGAGGGCCAGTGAACTCCTTTTCACAAATGTAACGAAAGCGTCTACTACAATCAGCACTAAAAATACTTGATGACTTGAGGTATCCACATTTTATATTCGATAAACTCCATTGGAAATTCCTGCAGCAGAGAAAATACGTATTTTAGAAAGTCATTTCTCAGGTAATATTTACCACGAATTTAAAACCTAGGTGCACTTATTTCAATGGACATGCAACATGTGCCTCCCTAGCATGGACCTCTCAGGTGAATTTCTTAATCATGTGTCACTGTTCCCAAGAGCCACCCCCATAACATAGCTAAATGGTTAAGAGACTTGCAAAACCTGGATCTAAAACTGAATTCCAAATACCCCTATTAACATTAATGGCTACATCATTCTTACAGTCACTGGGCCAAAATCCTTAGAAACATCCCTGAATTGTCGGTCTCTCTCACACATTTTTTTTTCTCTCACACATCTTTGAAAGAAGTGAAGAATCTGACCACATTGCACCAGCACCAACCCCACCATCTTCATCAAGTCACCACATCTCACCTGGATGACTCCAACAGACTCTTAGCTAGTCTCCTGCACCCCAACTTTTAGTCTCCCTTCCTCACCTCACCAAGGAACACACACCACCTAATCTTAACAGTGTCCAGAGGGAGTCTCTGAAACAGGAAACCTGCTTTTGTCACTACTCTGTTCAAAACCCTCTAATAGCTTCTCATTGCCCACATGAAATAAACCAAGTTCTTACGCTTTTCTAATGTCCTACACGTGCTCACCATCGTTACCTCCCTGACCTAATTCTCTCCCCCTCGTTCACTTTGCTCTAGCATTGCAGGCCCTCTTGCTATTTCAAGCATGCTAAATACACCCCTACCTCAGAGTCTTTACACCAGCTGTTTCTCTTGTTTATTTGTTTGCTTATCTGGCTTTTTATTTGCTTATTTTTAACTTAAATTCAATTAGCCAACATAGTACATCATTAGTTTATTATGTACTGTTCAGTGATTCATCAGTTAATATGACACCCAGTGCTCATCAGATCACATGCCCGCCTTAATCTTCATCACCCAGTTACCCCATCCCCCCACCCCGCCTCCCTTCCACAACCCTCAGTTTGTTTCCAGGAGTCTAGAGACTCTCATGCTTTGTCTCCCTCTCTGATTTCCTCACACCAGCTGTTTCTACTGCTAGGATGCTGTTACATCAGGTAATCCACAGGACTTTCTCATTTAAGAATCTGTGCAAATGTCATTTCTCAAGGACACTGTCTCTGGCCATCCCATTTAAAACAGTAAAATCTCCTCCTCTTACCTTCATACAGAAAAGACACTATGAAACAGCAAAAAATAAGATACTTCACAACACTCCATAACATTTATCTTCTAATGTGCCATATAATTTACTTGACCTTAACCTATTTGGTTTGTCCTCTCTCATCCCCACCAGCACTATCATACCCCCATTAGAATGTAATATATGTATGGGGAGGATACTGTTGCCTGTTTTATTCATCACTGTGCCTTCAATGCCTAGAATAGTGCCTGGCATATTACAGGCCATCAGTAAACTTATTAAATAGCCCATGTCTCTCATACTATCTCCCATGTTATGTAGATTTAGTTACATCATTTGCTTCATTTTCTAATCTAGTTTCCTGGACATTGATCAACAAATGTATTAGATTTACTAGTGAGACAGGACTACCAGAAATTATGTGGACTTGTGTGAAATAATAGCATGAAAGACACTAAGTGACCACATTAGAGATATAAGATTACTCAAGGATTTAATGGAAAAAGCTCTTTTTTTTTTAGTTCTTGAATGATACCAAGTAAACAGGTACAAATTGCACTGACAGAGGGAGCTGGGTTTCAGTACAACTTTTCTTTCCTTATTATACTTTTACCATTTCCTGCAACCATACCAGTGAACATGCTAGTATCACAGAACATACAAGAGAAAGATACAAAAGCAAAATTTCTCTTTACTGTGTTTGGAAGGACCCTAAATTAAAGAATGTGGGAATAAATAATGCTTTTCAGGTCTATTGGAGGCCCAAGATTTGTATTTGGTTGCCTATCTGAGAAGTGGGATCAAATGAGATTCAAGATATTCCCTAATTCCCCAAGGAACATTTCCTCTTCTTGACCTATAATCTACCGGGCAGCTCCTGAGCAGGAAAGGGGATGGGAAAACTGTGACATGAGAACTTACACCATCTGAGATAGGGTTGTGCCATCCAGCCACTTCCAGGGATGCTTAGCTCCTATTTTATGTAATCCAATCCAATAGTCGTATTTTATTTTTGATTGAATTAAATTCTGTGGAAAAGTAGAATTATTGGTATAACATCAATGCAAACACCTCACCCGCAAAGGACTCGTGAAATACTGGACACTTTTATTTTCAAAGACCACTCTGGTAAATGGAGAGAGCAGGCTAATTTCTCCATGGTGTGGAGATGTAGTTGAAATGGAAAGTCTTCAGTGAACAAATCACTCAAGTCCTTGTGACTGGATAAAAGAGATCAACAAAGAACATGATGGATTTTTAAAAAATATCCACCTATAATAAAGTGGATGGATAAATATGACTGCACTAAACCTAGAACTTCTCTTCATCATAAGACATCTTATAGAATGTAGAAAGACAAGCTTCAAATCTGGAGACATCTGCAATAATTTAAAGGAAAAATACATATTTCTATAAATGAATAAGAACATATTATTTTATTGAAATATGTTCTTATTTTTTTTATTTTTTCTTATTGGATCATTTTGTTTTCTTATTCATTTATAGAAATATGTATTTTTCCTTTAAATTATTGCAGATGTCTCCAGATTTGAAGCTTGTCTTTTTGGGCAAAGAATAAAAATAAAATAAAAAAAAAGAACATTATAATTATTGTATTAAGCAATGTGATTAGTTTTTGTTGTTAATTGAAATAGTGAATTTTGTGTAAGTTTAATATTTGTTATATTTTGCAAAAACTTGTATTAATAACATATAATCTTAGTAAAGTCAAAATAAAATGTATCAGAAGATAAAAAAAGAACATATTTCAAATGAATAATTCAAATAAATAAAGCTTATAGCCAATAAATATGAAAAGAGCTAAACTCACTAGAGATAAGGAAAATGCAAATCAAAGTCACAAGGATATATTTTACAACTGTTCAATTGTCAGAAAGTAAAAATAACAACACCAAGTTTGTGGGATGGTAGAGATCAAAGATATCTTTAAAAGTGTTACTAAAATCATACTGAAAAATAATTTGGAATTCTTATATCAAATTGAACTTGTACAAATCCTATTGCCCAAAAATTCCATTCCTAGGAAGATTTGTGATAAAGAGAAGAGAGGACACATGGAACAATTTTGCACAGGGACATATCTAAGAATGTAAAATGAAGGGCTATTCATAACAACAAAAGCTGGAAACAATGCAAATTCCCATCATCTAGAGAATGGATGAGGCATCCCCAAGCTGTGGGATATTATACAGCAGTGAAAAATGAAGAAACTATACATACAAGTGGTTAAAACAGCTTATACCATTTATTTGCTATGTACACTGAAACAGACAAAACTTCTTTGAACATTTTCTTTGCTATACAGAGGGAACCACACTGTCTGTTTTGATGAATTTTGTGCACTTAATAACGCATGCAGTGTCAAAAATATCTTTAACAAAAAACTGTACTTTATTTGTAATCATTATTCCAATTGACATATTTTATTCACTTCAAATATCTCTTATGGATGCAAATGTTAAGCAAGAAATTAATGTTCTTTCCTAAAAGCAATGTAATCTAATCCCCCTTCCTCCCTCTCTCTCTCAACACACACACACACACACACACACACACACACACACACACACTCCAATATTCTTCACTGTAATTAAATTGTATAAGAAAAAAGCTTTAATAGTGCATCTTTTAGAGTAGGGAAAGTGGGTGGGTATTATTTAAGCAACACAAAACTATAATTTATCATTTCTAGGTCTCTAAAGAAACACTAAAATCAAGTGTTCATTGATCTTTTCACTCACATATTTTTGTTAGATTCAGGGGTATACAAAAGTATATAAAAGCCAATCTCAGTTTTCTGTATCAATGGATTTAAGGCACTGCTTTCATAACACTCTTGGGCACGGTAAACAGAAAAAGACTAAAATCTTTAACCGTTACTGTAAGAGTAACGCGGTTCTTTTTTTAAATTTTTTTATTTGTGTTTTTTTATTTTATTCATTTGAGAGAGAGAGCAAGCAAGTGCATGAACAGGAGGGAGAGGAAGAGGGAGAGGGAGAGGGAGAAGCAGACTCCCTGCTGAGCAGGGAGCCTGATGTGGGGCTCCATCCCAGGACCCCAGGATCATGACCTGAAATGAAGTCAGTGGCTTAATGACTGAGCCACCCAGGCACCCCATCCCACCCCTTTTTTAAGATAAGCTCTACACCTAACCTGGGGCTTGAACTCACAATTTCAAGATCAAGAATCACATGCACTACTGACCAACTGAGCAAGCCAGATACCCCTGGTTGTTGTTTGGTTTTGTTTTTGTTTCTTAACTTGAGGTTTTTAAGTCTTCTGTCACAAGAGACTAACAGAAATAACATTGCTAGCACTAAACAGTGTAACTGGAATTCGTGCCTAAATGCAATCATTAGAAGAAAAGCTACAGAATCCAATCTGTTGACTTAATATTCCCAGATTCTATAGGGAATGGCAAATGTGATCTAAATTTTGTCTTCTAGAAAAGAGATGTTTCCTCTGTCATTCTAGTAAAGAAAAAAATCATTTTTAGAGAATTATTCCTGCTATATTCAAACTCTCCTTTTCATCCTTTTTCCCATAGGCATGAAAGTGAGAGACTCATCCTCCCTTAGAAGTGCAATCCCTCCCAAATATAGAACAGAACTCAGTACAATGAGAAATGGTCTTTTCCAGAGTGCTCAAATGAAGGCACTTTTGCTTTTACCCTGTATCAACCCCGAGAAACTAAAAACTGAATTGCCTGATGTATACTAAATTTGAACATGCAACACATGCAATAAAAGGACTGAAAACAAGTCCATGGCATGCACAACAGAGACATTTCTCTTGGTTTAAACAGTACTTCTAGGTCTCTGTTAGCCCTGTGCCTCCTCTACAGAGCAATTTGTACCAGTTAACAGTTGCTTCATACTGAAGTGGCCAAGGGACATCTGGGTGGCTCAGTTGGTTCAATGCTTACCATGGGCTCAGGTCATGATCCCAGGACCCTGGGTTACAGCCTAACATAGGGATCCCTGCTCAGCCAGGAGCCTGCTTCTCCCTCTCCCTCTGCCCATCCCTCCCACCCCTGCCCTGCTCATGCACTCTCTCCCTTGCTCTGCTCTCTCTCTCTCAAATAAATAAACAAAACTTTTTAAAAATGTGGCCAAATAATAATGGAGGAAAGTCTAAACAATCATCCTAACTCAAGATATAGGAACTTCACATAAAAAGCATTTACTCAAGTTTTGTAATGTAGACATACCTGCTCCTCTTTATTATCAATCTTAATGAGACTAGAATGCAGGTGTTGGCATGAATCCTTACTCCTCTCCCAAGTCTTCTCTTCCTTTGAAAAATAGTAACAGCTTTTTCCACAGCAGTACATTTCTTCTTGAAGTATGATATAGTCTTTATCTTGAAAACAAAATCCACCATAATCTTCAACCACAAGAACACTTGGAGACCTGCACCTTCTATATATTTCATTGCTTAGTTCAGACTGAATGACCAAAAAATAAGGGGTATTCCTGTATCCTAGATGCCTAATGTGGGGAATAGCTCTTTAGCCAAACTGTGGAGCCAGGGACTGTCTCTGACAGACCTAAGACCATGGTTAGGATTGCACTGAGAAATCTTGACTTCTCAATGGCAAATAAATACATTGCAGCAACATGGAACACTTCTCCCTTCAGGGAGAAATCCAACAAAGGAATGTACAGGGATGGTATTAATTTTAAGGGATCTATCTTGGGGACAATTCATCCGTGGGGATAAATAACTCAAACAATCAAATCAACATGACTTTGTGAAAGTCAAGAGTTCAATTACCTATAATAAAGAAAACAGATTTGATTTTAAAAGGTGAGCAAGATCAAAGGACCTGACAAAGTACAATGTAAAGTTTTAAAATTAAGTATTGAAATGGAACAGAAGGGGATGATTCCATGAAAAAAAAATCTGTAAACTATCAGTGTAAGTATTCAGTACGTACCTGTAATAGGTGGTAAAATTGAGTGATCTTCAACTCCAAAGGAAACATTTTTGTCTCTCGTGCCTTTCATATTTTGCATTGTGTTTCCAGGACACCTCTGAAAAACTTCAACCCATATTAGAAAATTAAGGTCATGAATGCCTTTAATAGATCACTTTATTATACTCACTTACTCTAATTCTAAATTATAGGGTGAATGCTGTTGACTAAATAAAAGTACAATCAGAGAGAATGTTAGGATAAAATACTATGAAGTGTCAGAACATAAAAAGATTTTTTATACAAGCTTAACTTGCTATCTATTTTTAAGTATGTAAACAGTAATCAACTTTTATAAAAAAATATAAACAGGAAATCAAACATATCACTAGTTTCTGTGCCATCTATACTTCAAATAAAGATCTCAAAGTTGTTGGAATTGAGTATATAATTTCTCATTTAGTATTTGCTTGTAAAGCTAAATAAAGGAATTTGGCTCCCCTCTAGAATAAACTTATAGTTGATTCATTGAATGTGCATGAAGTAAGAGCTCTCAGATGGCTCCCTCTAATATGCAAAAAGAAAGTTAAAAATCTCTGAGAAAAATAGCAATTGTCTTCCCAAAACTCACAAATAAAAAAATGTAAAAACATGAAGTATATAGCTCTTTCACTGTGTGAAGATTAAAAGAAAAATCCTTTAAGGATTTGTTACACAACTGAGAATGTTCATTTCCAAATCTGCTACGACCCACCATCATTCAAACAAATGCAATGTCTACTTATAAATCCAAGAACATCCATTGCACAGTCTCTTAATGTAGTCAATTGCAATAAATATAACTATTGCTTCAATTCAGCCATCCATTCCAATGTTCATATACTGGATCTGATTTTTAAAAAACACATTAAGGGGTGCCTGAGTGGTTCAGTTGGTTAAGCCTCAGATTCTTGGTTTCACTCTGGTCATGATCTGAGGGTCCTGGGTTCAAGCTTCCCCACCAGCACCACACACAGCATGGAATCTGCTTAAGAGTCTCTCCCTCTGGCCCTCCTCCTGCTCTCTCACATCTCTCACTCTAAAAGGAGTAAATAAATTTTAAAAAACAAGACACTTTAAGACCTCTGGTACCTAAATACCATAAGTTCCTGTGACTAATCATGTATCTTGTCCCTTCCTTCCTGTCTACAAGGACACATGGTACAAAACTATTTTGGCAGGACCTCCAAGAAGCTACAACACAGACTTCATGCACATCTAAAAATAGCCAACTTGATTAGGACACATGGCTTCCTCAGTGGGTAGAGCAAGAGACTTGATCTCAGAGTCTTCAGTTAAAGCCCCGTGTTAGGTATAAGGCTACTTAGAAAATAAAAAAATCCTTATGTTCCACATATGAGTGAAACCATATGATAATTGTCTTTCTCTGTTTGACTTATTTCACTTAGCATAATCCCCTGAAGTTCCATCCATGTATATGCAAATCTTTTCTGATGGCTAATATTCCATTGTGTGAAGCGACTGAACGGGAAGAAATCAGTGAGAGAGAGACAAACCATGAGAGACTCTGGACTCTGGAAAACAAACTGAGGGTACAGAACGTAGCAGGTAGGGAGTCGGGGTAACCAGATGATGGGTATTAACATGTTGGGATGAGCACTCGGTGTTACATGCAACTAATGAATCACTGGACACTACAACAAAAACACGATGTGCTGTATGCTGGCTAACGGAACATAATAAAAAAAGAAAATTAAAAAATCAAAAATATACAAATATACACAAATCTGGACATTCCTGCTATTCACCATCTCACCTCTGCACAAGCTTCCGAGTGTCAGATTCAAAAAACTAAAAGCTGTATACATAACAGTTTCATTATGACCAACCCTTATGCTTTTCATCACTATTTCACCCCAACTTTACACAATATAGTTGACTCACACTCTTTTCTCAATTCAATAGCTATTTCAAGTAGTTACACTTTTCCTAAATTATCAAGTGAACCTCCTTGACTCTCTTCTCAGAAGATGTCCTCGTTTGCTACTTCACTTGGAAACAGTCACCAGCAAGTATATGTTCCTCTCAACTTCCTGCTTATCCTCCAATAAATACACAGGTATCCCTCACTCTGTCTCAGAAAGAAAAAATGCTTTTCTTTGGGCAAGACTGAAATTCTCATCCCATGTGTGGATTTCATCATCAGTTGAATCTGGCGATCCTGATCTCCTACTATTATATTTCTCTCTTGAACCCACAACATTTTCCTTCTGATGGTTCCTTTCTTCTGCACATGCTCATCTCAAGTCACCTCTCCCACAAAATTTCCTGTCCTTTGTTCTTCATATTTTTTGTAACAGAATTGTTTTTCTAACTCTTGGATTGTGGATAGAATAAGGTTGTCCATAAGCTTCATTCATGAGACATTTCAAATTGTTCTCAGAACTTTTTTATGTATTTACCTGATTTGTTAAAACCCCAAATTGGAGCTGGCTCCTTAATCATTACATCTATCTACTTTTATATTTTATTTCACCCCATCTTCCTACCCATCTCAAGCAGTGGAGCTAAAGCCCATTAAAATGACAGCCTTGATACATTTTACATATACTTTTATTGTCACTGTATTTATTTTATTTGCTTTTAACTATCTAACCTTATAAGAAAATATAAGGATATACAAGAACTTTTGTGCTCTTACTCCTGTTTCATTTCATATCATCTTCTTGAATTTCATCCATATTGTCATATACCACAGTAGTTTGTTTTAACTGCTACATAAACTGCATTGGGAAATAAATTGCAGAGGTTTCACTTACTCTCCCATTAATGGTCATTTGTGTACTTCTGAGGTGTTTGATATTATAAACAGCACTGCTACAAACAGCCCATAGATGTGCATTTTTGTGCATGTCCAAGTATATCTGTTGGACGTACATTTAGGCTGAGAATGACTGGTTCGTGTTCAGCTTTAGGAGATAAAACTAAATTGACAAAGTCCTTGTGTCAGTTTATAGCCCCTTTATAATGTATGAGATCCTACACATCCACATATTTTCAACACTTGGTAATTTTTTGCTCAGCCATAATTCAAAAAATAATTTTTTGTACTCAGTGTCTCAGCTTCCTAATGTTTGAGTATGTTTCAGTCATTGAAATCAAGCTTTGACCTAACCTACCATTTTACTGAATCTACTCTAGAAAATGTTGTTAGTGGCCTCTCTCCTGCCAAATATAATTAGCATACTTTTACTATTACAATACTTCATCTTTCTGCACTACTTGGATCCTGTAACTATTTTTAGCCTCCTCTCCATATGATGCCATAATGTTTTGGATCTCCTCCTCGTTTAACCAAACCATCACTGTTTTTCACTATTTGCTCCTATTACATTACTTCTAACTGTTGATTTTTCCTAAGTATCATCCTCCTGGTATTATGCTGAGCGAAATAAGTCAATCAGAGAAAGACAATCATCATATGATCTCTCTGATATGAGGATATGAGGATATGTGGGGCAGGGTGGGGGGTCGTGGGGGGTAGGGAGGGAAAAATAATGAAACAAGATGGGATGGGGAAGGAGACAAACCATAAGAGACTTCTAATCTCATAAAACAAACTGAGGGTTACTGGGGGGTGGGAGGGTAGGGATAGGGTGGATGGGTTATGGACATTGGGGAGGGTTTGTGCTTTGGTGAATGCTGTGAAAGATGTAAGCCTGATGATTCACAGACCTGTACCCCTTGGGCAAAGAATAAAAATAAAATTAAAAAAAAAAAAGAATCATCCTCTTCACCCTTGTTCTTCTCCATAATCTACTCTCCCTAGTTTTACAAGGTGACATGTTGTCTAGCTTCTACTTTCCTCTACAATGTTTTTGAATACTTGTTACATTAGTTGTTGAATCCACAATTCAAATCTCTAATCTAGGGATCTCTCTTGATCTCCAGACTTTAAATCCTATCCTATATGTGCAGATGGTCTCTTCTACTGCCAGAAGTCATTCTAGAAGACTTAGACTAATCTAATTCTTTCTGGTTACCTCCAGTGACATGCCACCAGCACCTCACTCTTCACCATTATTAACACACACACACACACACACACACACACACACACACACACGCACCCTAAATCATAGCCTAAAATTCCTCTTGTGTTTTCTATAACATTTAGTGGAATACAATCACCAAGGTATATAGCCCAATGTCAAATGATAACACTGATTCTCTTGTCTCCCTCACACAATCAATAAAAGGCATATCTTAACAGTTCTACACATTAAATATTTCCCATATGTGGTCCCTACCCTTCATTACTTCTTTGAAGACACTAATTCAATCATTCGAGCTAATCCTGATTCCTGAAACATCCTCTTATCTTGTCCCCTCACTCATTTTCAGTCTATTCAGATTTACCTTTCCAAAATCTCTATCTGCTCATGGGACATGAGTCCTGTTTTGCCCTCAGGTAAAATCTTCCAATAGATTTTCTTTGTTTTTAGAAGAGACCTAAAATTTCTAACATGATATTAAAATTATCATAAATCTCATACTTACTGAAACCTATTTCTACTTCTTTTATTTGCCCTCAAACTGTAATTCTCCTAATACACCAATATGATCTTCTGTTCATGTTGTTCTGCCTGGAAGAGTCTTCTCTACCATGAGTTTCCTGATTACATCCTACCTATCTTTCACACCATGTCAATTACAATCTTTTGAAGGAAAGCTTTCTGCATCTCAGCATGGAATATGCCATCCATCTGATATCTTCATGTCATTATCCCAGCATTAATAATATTTTATTTTAAAAACTGTTTCATTGGGCGCCTGGGTGGCTCAATGGGTTAAAGCCTCTGCTTTCGGCTCAGGTCATGATCTCAGGGTCCCGGGATCGAGGCCCACATCGGGCTCCCTGCTCAGCGGGGAGCCTGCTTCCCCCTCTCTCTCTCTGCCTGCCTCTCTGCCTCCTTGTGATCTCTCTCCCTCTGTGAAATAAATAAATAAATAAATAAATAAATAATCTAAAAAAAAAACTGTTTCATTAAAAAGAAACTTTCCCTTTAAACTGAGTTCATTGAGAGCTGACTTTTTTAAAATTCCTATTTAGAATTTTAAAGTTTTAAAATTTTAAGGCACCTTTAGTGGCTTATGTAGTCCCTGACCCAGAAAAGATACTCAAAATTGTTGTTGAATGAATGAAACAAAGAATAAGAAATATCAGAAAAAAGGTATTAAAAACAAGTATTCTATACAAATTTTTAAAAATTGATGTGAAATCCATTAAAAAGTGATATAGAAAATAGATTAACTTTATATTCCACTGTGATTTAAGCAGTATTGCAGTATGATAAGGAATGTAACATTCAGTCAAAGAGTTTTCCCATTTCTGATCATATGGAACACCTCCTTCTACACAAATATAAGGATGACTATATATGTAAGCCTCATTGTACATTTCAGCCAAATTTTCTGCCATTACAGCTATTGCTTACATTATTTTGTGTGGTATAAAACCTAAGTGATAGCAAAATAATATAATCATCATCCTTAATATTATCTTCAACACCATCATAATTACTAACATTTCTATAGGACTTTATGATTTACAAGGGTTCAACAGAAGTTCAGTGGTTATAGCATCTCATTTTCCCCTCTGGATCATTGTTCTCATGAGAACTGTGTGCCTGATACTCACGCATATATGCGAAGACTGTGATTGTCAGCAGGAGAATAACACTAATAACTCCCAGGGATAATACAACAAAATGCCTAGGAAATTCTGTACAAAATCAGAAAGCAAAATGTACAGTAAGCATTGAGCCTAGGAAGACCCTCAAAATTAGAACAAAATGGAAATTCATTCTGGAGCTTAAAAGTGAATATCACTATTTGCTCTTGTCACAAGTCTCATTGACTATTACATTGAAATATACCTCTTCACTTATAAAGAACTGGATATATAATATCAAAATGTATAGACACAATTATCATGATTTCACTTTTTCTTTCTTGGCATCATAATGCTTTCAGAAAACAAACTGAAAAACGTTTACCTCTCCTTCTATTCATTGGATTGCTTTCACCTTTCTCTTTCCTTGAAGAGGGTAATTTCAGCTCCAGGTATGTCATCTTTTCCTCGCTCATTTTTGAGAGCTGCAGCAAAGAACACAGGTCAAATCCTATGCATTGTTTCATGAGGCATGAAAATAACATTATTTATCATGAAGTAACGGTGACAGCTAAATGAATGACAAGCATGATAATTGAAATAAGCAAGTTAAAGTAAATACCTGAGACTGTAAGGAATTTTTTTTTTTACATTTCTCTTTGTAATGACTTAAACAGAGATCCTACACAATTAAATAATGGTCCACTACTGTTTATGGGCATGTTATGTTTCACTTTTTTTTAATTTTCCAAATTTAAAAATTTAAATATTCCATACTTACCTAAAAATATGACTTATATTAGCTTTTGAAAAATTATGTCTGATCACTTAATGCCTGTTTTATGCCCAAGTGGCAACTTTATTGACACCAAATAGACACCTCTTGAGTAAAGACACACACATCCCAGTTTGACAAACTCCACATCTGCCACATGGCTATGTCAGACCCCACTCATTCATCTACATTATTGCTTGAACTTTACAATCACTGGATCATGACCCTGTTTTCAGAGTGTAAGGAAAATGCAGAAATCATGGGGTCCAAGGAAAGGGAGTTACGGAAGTAACATTACATGAGGGAGGCATAACTTGTAACTCTAACAACAATGCTGCACAGTGATTTTTTCTATTTGTAGATGAGTTGGTTCCTCATCACTGAGTGGTCCTCATCGGTTGACTTCTCCTCAACACTGAGGATCCAAGAACATAAACAGCATTCCCAAGGTCAGACAGCAAGTAAATGATAGTCTTTAATTAAAATAAATATATATATCTTATAAACATAGTAAATAAATAGGTACAAAATATATTAAATAGAGTCTAGTTCAGATAAATAAATAATCAAATATACTTAAATATAATTTATATAAATATATATTTAGTTCAAGTGTATATATTACATATATATAGCTAATTTATATTTATCCAAATGTATGACCCTTCACCCACACGTAACTCATATGAACAATACCTTATGAAGAATACCTATAAATTCTCTCCAGTAGAATTAAAAAAAAATACATAGTGATTAAAGTGGAGAAAACATTTTTCCCAAAAGAATATTTTTGGTAAGTGTAGAAAGAACTAGACCACTATTCTTAAACAGATTTAAAACTCAGGTTTTTAAAATATCTTAATATTTCACCAGTTACTTTAGAATGTCAGGAAACATGACTTGAACAATTATCAAATAATGATAAAATTTATAAACACACTACCATTTGATTTTCAATAAATACTCTCTCTACCAAAGTGCCAAATTATAAGTTAAATTTTGCCTTAAGGTCATATTTTCCTATCTAATTGGATTTGTTTAGTTGTATTTTAATTGAATATCTATATAACAAAATAATAAGAAAATACATTTGCAAATATAAACCTGGATTTATTTTGATAAAAAATAATCATGTTATCAAAGCATCAAATGTTTTTAATTACATTTAACTGAAAGACGAGGGAATTTAACCTTTGGATAATTTTTTGCTAACCAGTTAAGTAATACCTGTAGAGATAAGAGGGAGAGAACACATTTCATATTGTCTAAAAAGAATTATATCATTCTTAAAACATCTAAGAATTTAAAAATATCATATTCTGCATAGGAAATATCTTAGCCACTCTCATTCTGATCCATTCTTATCTTTACTTGGAGAATAAAATTAACATTAGATATAAATAAACATGGATCCCAAAGTCAACTATTTTCTGCAACATTCCAAACACTCCCCCAGCACCATCAAAATTCATACGTAGCTTTCCTGTAGCAAATTCTACTTTATCCCTCTTTGATCCACAATAAGACGGCGCAGGCATGTGTCACACAAGCTCACAGGCTGCAATACCTACTTCTGGACCTTGGGATTTCACCAGCTGGAGAAATAGCTTGGTCAGGATCACAGCTATGATGTCCAGGCTCTGCGGGCCTTTCACCTCTGCTTTGATTCTAGGAGGCACTTGCTGATAAGTTTCACTGACTCTCAGAGAGACCAGGTCAGAAGAAAGATAGCCAATGATCATGTAATGTTAGATATCCCCCACACAGTTTCCACTGGTGTCAATATCTCATTAACTCCTACACTCTACTCTGTGTCAGACAAGAGTCATAGAAGATTCAAATGCTAAATCTTATACACATTTTCTGGATCAGTTTAAACCTGGGATTTAGCAGGTACCATGAAGACTGGGGGGAAAAAAATGGCCTTCTCAAAATTTCATAAGATTAGGAAATGCTTAACAATAAAATTAAAAAATTATGAAAATAAAAAATGAAATATCATATTCTACCTGACATGACTCATGTTTTCTTTTAATGGAATGAACATAAGTTCCTAATTTTTACATATATAGAGTAAAAATAGAGAATGCCAAAATATGTTCAAATTTTAGATCCTATTTTTAACAAACATCCTAAGAATAGCCAGATCGTTTAATATGTTACAGTAAATCTAAATACCTAAAAACCGATATATGAATGATTTTAAGAATATCACATTTCTACTTATTTCCTGTGATCTCTTTAAGTTGCCTGAAAAAGCCAGCTCTTTAAATAATAAAAATGAAAACACAAATATAGAGAAATATTTAAAATATTGAATAGGTTTGTGTATAGTCCTTTTAAAGCACCAAACTTAAATTCGTCTGTCCCAATAGTTGAAGCAAAAACTATCATAGCATTTTTTAAAAGAGATTATTTAATTCAGTGAGCAGCTCTATGCCCTATTTGACCCCAGAAGTCAGTGTTAGGCAGGAACAAAAGAGGTTTTGTTTTATTTTTTTATATCAACCACATTGATCTGTGCACCACAAGGGCCCCCAATGCTCTGATGTTTTGAAATCCTTAGAAATGTGTAGTAATAACATTTGAAATCCACCTCTATGCCAGCTATACCAGGTGAAGTCTATTCAAAAGCACTTTCCCAATAATGAAACAAGATGGGATGGGGAAAGAGACAAACCATAAGAGACTCCTAATCTCACAAAACAAACTGAGGGTTACTGGGGGGTGGGAGGGTA
Organism: Ailurus styani; assembly: GCA_002007465.1. Classification (NCBI taxonomy): domain Eukaryota; kingdom Metazoa; phylum Chordata; class Mammalia; order Carnivora; family Ailuridae; genus Ailurus; species Ailurus styani. The sequence continues at coordinate 339,041 of LNAC01000726.1, read as the reverse complement.
GGGATAGGGTAGATGGGTTATGGACATTGGGGAGGGTTTGTGCTTTGGTGAATGCTGTGAAAGGCGTAAGCCTCATGATTCACAGACCTGTACCCCTGGGCGAATAATAATAATAAAAATAAATTAAAACAAAACAAAACAAAACAAAAGCACTTTCCCATGGTCTGAGCTTCCTTTTCCATCACTCCCAAAGCACGAATGTCTTATCTTCTTCTAAATAATGGTAGTAGCACTTATGAGAGTCTCTACCTCTTTTTCTTGTAAGTTTGTCTTTTTCTCATGTAGTTTCTTTGCTAAGATCTAACTAATTGCTTTCAGGAAGTAGGTTTCTGATATAAAGAAAGAAAGCATTCTGCAAATTCTCCATGCAACAGGGCTTTCTCTTAAAGGCAAACATGATCTTTAGACCTGCCTATGAACTGTGATCTTCCAGGTCTTGGTGTAATTACTCTGCATGGCAGCTGCACATCTCTGTCTATGTCTTATTTCAAATTCCCCGGTTCTAAAGTATGTCATTTAATAGTAATATATTTGATTACTCTTTTTTTGCTACTAAATGCTATAGACCTTACTGGGAAAAGATGATTAAGGCAGCAAACTGACTGTGAACATGTGTTTTAGAGGGTGGATAGTATGACTTCTAAACCCCCAGTGCAGTGCTGTCTTCTGGGGTGTGGGACATTAAGACCTACCTGTGGTTTCTACTTGTCTTCTCCTGAAGCAGCAGCTGAGTGAACTGACTGACTTTGGAAGCCCCATCCTTTTCTGCAGCATCCAGAATACTTCCCATGCAGATGAGTCTGCTGGGAGATTGAGCCTTAAGATCAGGATGCATTAGGTGGTACTGAATAACATTTGTATATGTCAGGGATCAAGCAGAAAATTGACTCTAAAAGTTAGCATACATTTACAGGAATGCATCTTTTTGATCTTTTTGAAAGTTAAATAGATTATGTTTATCATTATTTAATATTAATAGAACAGCTGGTACATATGTATCCCTACAAATTTGGGACAGACCACCAATGAAAAGCGCTTACTAGCAATTTTAGTTTTTAGGGCTTTTTAAGTAAGTTGCCAGGTGTATTATAACTAAAATAGATATAATAAGTTCGAAAACCTATCAAATTATGTAACTTTTAATATTTCATCTATAACATTTATAAGAAACAAAAACATAAAGTAGCATTGTCAGAGTATGGGTGTATGACTATATTTTTAAGATTTACTTTTAATTCTCCAACTAATTAACCAATCTATTTTAAGGACATTAACCCAAGGACTTCTGTCCTTGAAACACCCACACACTTTTGTAATTGATATCAGTGTATTTTTAGTGCATCTTAAAATATTTCCTATACCTCTTTTCTACCTCAACTTTTATTTATCCTGTAAGGTTTCACTAAAATATCACCCGTGGTCTCTATTTTTACATTCATCTAACCTATTCTATGTCAAAGAAGAGTAAAAACTATAATGACACTGAGGAAAAAAAAAACTGATAAGGTGAAGAAACCAAGATCGAACCCCAAAATGAAATAACTGTAAATAAAATAAGAGGGAGGGAAAGAGAGAGATGTTCATGCAAATATGAATAAACAGAAAAAAAGCAGAATGATAGCAGGATCTAATAAATTTGTGTGAAATTTATAATAAAGCAGGTAGAGTGCATAAAATGCTGAAATAATATTCCAAAAACAAAGGTCCATAAGATAAGTCGGTTTACATTTTTATTTTTCATATCATGTACTTCTTATATACTATTTTCATTTATTTGCTTTTTTATCATAAAATTGGTAAGAGTTATGTGAGTGTGAAGAAATCATGAGTCTAAAATTCATGGTTATATTACAAGGCAAGGAAAAGAGAAAAGTGATATAATTTCACAATAAATAGGAGCTTGTGTAAACAGAAATGAAAATGATGAAGGGAAACAGTTTGCTTTATTGTCATCCTTAATATTTCCATGTGTAATTTTGGCTCAGTAACATACATTGATACAATAAATCTCAAATTATTTGGGAGGATTCAGGTTACACTGTTGCCTTTAGTAGCTAAAAATTCAGGCCTTGATTTGCCTTCTCCAGGTTCTGATTCTCTTGGCATTTTTGTTAATTTAGTTTTAAGAAGAATCTTTAGTTCAGTAAAGTTGTCAGCAGACACAGAACTATCATTTTAAAAAAAAAGTTGTTTCCTCTCATACTTTCCATTTTTGCTGTACCCCTATCATATGTCTCATCTAGAAGAATTATGTATAATAGTTGTTGTTACCAGAAATGTCAAAATAGATCTTCGTTTTCTAGTCACCTGTTTTAATGCCATTTTGGTAGAGGCAGTGACACAAAAGAGACCTTTCTAAATACTCAAATTATCTAAAAATGTGAAAGGGACTGAGTTCATTATCAATTGAGATTTCAATCAGAAGTAAGATGGTCTGGCCAGGGTTAGGGAGCTAAGACAGTGGCATAGTAGGAGGACCCCAGGCTCCTCTCCTCCCTCAAACACAACTAGATAACTATCCAAACATTCTGAATACCCAAGAAGTTGGACTGCAGACTGACAGAACAAACTCCACAACTAGAGGGGGAAAGGAAGCCACAGCAAGGAAGGTAGGAAGGGTTGGGACACAGTTTGGGAGAGAAATGGTTCAGGGTGGTGCAAAGGGGTCGGAGCCCTGATCACAGAGAGAAGACAGGCAAACAGTCTAGAAGAAAAACAGCCTGAAAACTGATCTGAAAAATGCCTGGGACACATAGGAGGGATTTATTCGTTCTGCTCAGAGTTCTTCCCTGACAGCAGCATGCAAGCATAGAGACCCCTCTCCGAGGACAAAGAAGCTAATTGACACCATTGTCAACACCTGCCCTTCAGTGTAAGCACAGTAACACCTCGTGAACAGTCTCTGTGCCCAAGCAGCTTACAGAGGTCCCACACCCCTGCATTCAAAGAGTACTGCCCTTGTTGGCCTAGTTTGCCCCAGTCCCAACACAGCAGGCCCCTGCTCCAGAAGACCAGCAGAAACATCTGTCCAATCCATGTCTCCCAACCAGAGAGTTCTGCATAGCTTCAGTTCTAGTGGAAGTATCATCCAGTTTCATTTAACAAGCCCACAAGAACACACCTACTTGCAACTCCCCAGACTGTGGCCAAGGACCAGACACTGTCCACAACCAGTGAGAAGAACTTCTGTAAAAGCCTGGCCTGATGGATAGAGCAGTCAGAACAGGGAGGCTGAGTGCACACCCCAGGGACAATCCCTGAATGACCTACCCTGTCAGTATATGGGCTCTTATTCAAAAAGTCGTTCCTCTCAGGAGCAGGAAATGTAACAGGCTTTTCCAAACACAGATGAAGACAGAGACTTAGACAAAATTCCAAGATGGAGAAATTCATCCCAAATGAAATGACACAATGAGGTCAGGCCAGATATCTATGTGAAACAGTTATAAGTAATACGTATGATGGAGAATTTAAATAAACAATCATGAGGATACTTGCTGGGTTTGAGAAAAGACCAGAAGACTTTAGGGAGGCCTTTACCCCAGTGATGAAGGAGTTAAAAAAATAAGTAAAATATAAAGATTAGAGCAGAAATAAATACTATAGGAAATGAAAAAAATAGAATAAATCAATGAAACCAAGAGCTGGTTCTTTGAAAAAATTAATAAAATTGATAAACCCATAGCCAGATGTATCAAAAAGAAAAGAGAAAGGAACCAAAAATATAAAAATCAAAAAGAAAAGAGAAAGGAACCAAAAATATAAAATCAACAGATGAGAGAGGAGAATTAACAACAACACCATAGAAATACAAAGCATTACAGGAGAACATTATGAAAAACGATATGCCAACAAATTGGATTATCTGGAAGAAATGGACAAACATCTAGAAACATATAAACTACCAAAACTGAAACAGAAGGAAGTAGAAAACATGAGCAGATGGGTAACCAACAAAAAAATGGATCCGGTCATCAAAAATCTCCCAACAAACAAATGCCCAGGGCCAGACGACTTCCCAGGTGAATTCTACCAAACATTTTAAAAAGACTTAATACGTATTCTATTCCAAAAAATAGAAGTGGGAGTAAAATTTCCAAATTCATTCTATGAGGCCAGCATTACCCCGATTCCAAAACCAGACAAAGATTCTGTTAATGAATAGAACTAAATGACAATATCTCTGATGAACAGGAATACAAAATTCTCAATAAAATGTGTGGCAAATTGAATCCAACAGTACATTACAAGAATCATTCACCGCAAGCATGTAGGATTTATTCCTTGGCTGCAAGGATGGTTCATATTAATAAAAGAAAAGATAAGATCCATATGATCCTTTCAACGGATACCAAAAAAAAATTGACAAACAATAACGTATATTCATGATAAAAACTCTGAGCAAAGTAAGGATAGAGAGAACACACCTCAACATCATGAAGTCCACGTATAAAAGACCCACAGCTAATATCATCCTCAATGGATAAAACTGAGAGTTTTTCCTCTATGGTCAGGAGCAAGACAGGGATGTCCACTCTCACTATTGGTACTTAACGTAGCACTGGAAGTCCTAACCACAGCAATCAGACAACAAAAACAACAAAAATGAAAGGCGTCCAAACTGGCAAAGAAGAAGTCAAACTTTCATTCATTGCAGATGACATAATACTCTATATCAAAAACCTGAAAATCTCCACCAAAAAATTGCTAGATTTTGACACAAACTCAAATTGATACAAGAATTCAATAAAATTGCAGGATATAAAATCAACATACAGAAATGTCTTGCATTGTTATACATGAAAAATGTAGAAGCAGAAAAAGAAATAAAAGAATCAATCCCATTTACAATTGTACCTAAAACCATAAGATACCTAGGAATAAACCTAACCAAAGAGGTGAATGATACATACGCTCTAAACTATCAAACACTGATGGAAGAATTTGAAGATGACACAAAGAAATCAAAAGACATCGCATGCTCATGGATTGTAAGAAAAAAATACGGTTAATATGTCTGTATTACCCAAAGCAATCTACACATTTAATGCAATTCCTATCAAAATACCAACAGCATTTATCAGAGCTAGAACAAGCAACCATAAAATTTGTATGGAACCACTCCTAATCTCACAAAACAAACTGAGGGTTGCTGGGGGGTGGGAGGGTAGGGATAGGGTAGATGGGTTATGGACATTGGGGAGGGTTTGTGCTTTGGTGAATGCTGTGAAAGGTGTAAGCCTGATGATTCACAGACCTGTACCCCTGGGGCAAAGAATAAAAAAATAATAAAAAAGAGAAAAGAAAAGAAAAGAAAAAAGAAAAGAAGGGAGGGAGGGAGGAAGGAAGAAGAGAAGGAAGGAAAAGAAAGGGAGAAAAAGAGAAAGAGAGGGAGGAAGGGAGAAATGGAGGGAGAGAAGAAGGGAGGGAGGGAGGGAAAGGAGAGAGAAAAAGGGAAGGAAGGGAGGGAGGGAGGGAGGGAGGAGGGAGGAAGAAGGAAGAAAAGAAATTAATAGAAGTGATGAAAGTCAATACAACCTGGCAATTCTTTATTGTAATGTAATGTATCAATGTTTTGCAATTTGGGTTCAACTGGAAACATAAGATGATTACATATAAGGAAATGAGGTAAGCACTATAAGCAAATTCTATACTACATGCTCTACTTCTCTCTCTTTTTTTAAGTATTTATTTATTTATTTATTTATTTATTTATTTGACAGAGAGATAGAGAGAGCACAAGTAAGCAGAGCAGCAGGCAGAGGGAGAGAGAGAAGCAGGCTCTCTGCTGAGTGGGGAGCCCTGTGGGGGCTCGATCCCAGGACTCTGGAATCACGACGTGAGCCAAAGGCAGCTGCTTAATGCACCACCCAGGCACCCTGACTTTTCTGTAAATCTAAATTTATTCTAAAACACTTTATTATTTTAAAAAATTACATTAAAAAAAATACTCCTCTGCAGCAGCATGTAACAGCACTATTAAACATTGGAAGAAGATAGAAGATATAAAATCTGCTACTAATCTTGCAAAAAGGCATTAAAACATCACTGTGTTACCATATTTAAATATTTTATTGAGTGATTATTGTTTTGCTAAAATTTGGTTTAACCCCATTCACATAGTTAATATATTTCTTTCTTCAAAAAGCAAAATATTTGCTAATTGCTATAACCAATTAGCTCATATTATTCATGTACCAAATGAGACAGAAAGTAAAACAAACTTGCACTGTTTTAGTGCTAAAGGAAGTCAGAAAATATAAAACTGACTCTTAATTTTTAAAATCAGAGAAATAAAGCACAAAGATAGTTTGAAAAATGTAATAAAACTGAGTAAGTATAATTCATAAATGACAAATATTGTGTTCTGAATCCAAAAGTTTTCTTGTCGTTCTCCTGTTTTCCATGTTTTAAAATGTTGAGTTATTTAAATTTGTTTTTTGGNTTAAATATTTTATTGAGTGATTATTGTTTTGCTAAAATTTGGTTTAACCCCATTCACATAGTAAATATATTTCTTTCTTCAAAAAGCAAAATATTTGCTGCTAATTGCTANGCTATAACCAATTAGCTCATATTATTCATGTACCAAATGAGACAGAAAGTAAAACAAACTTGCACTGTTTTAGTGCTAAAGGAAGTCAGAAAATATAAAACTGACTCTTAATTTTTAAAATCAGAGAAATAAAGCACAAAGATAGTTTGAAAAATGTAATAAAACTGAGTAAGTATAATTCATAAATGACAAATATTGTGTTCTGAATCCAAAAGTTTTCTTGTCGTTCTCCTGTTTTCCATGTTTTAAAATGTTGAGTTATTTAAATTTGTTTTTTGGGATTTTTTTT